>VKOC01000006.1:37767113-37893867 GCA_009364415.1 Spea multiplicata
GTCGTATCCATGATCACACGTTGATGGCCTCTATCACCCTCATTCCCAAAGAGGGCAAAGATCCCGACCTTTGTGGCAGCTACCGCCCTATTTCCTTGCTCAACTCTGACCTTAAGCTGTTCGCCAAGGTCCTGGCCAATCGCATCAAACCGTTCCTGCCTTCTCTGATTCACCCCGATCAAACCGGCTTTGTTCCCGGTCGGGAAGCGCGGGACAGCACTATCAGGGCCTTGTCCCTGATGCACTTTGCTAAGCATGCCCAACTCCCGGTGATCTTGCTGTCTACTGACGCAGAGAAGGCCTTCGACAGAGTTGATTGGCCCTTCCTGTTTGCCTCTCTCACACATATGGGCTTCGGTCCCGGGCTGCTCGCTTGGATCCGCGCTCTCTACTCCACTCCGTCGGCACGGGTCCGCGTCAATGGCACCTCCTCTGCCCCTTTCCATATTAGAAATGGCACGCGCCAGGGCTGTCCGCTGTCCCCCCTTCTCTTTGTTTTGTCTTTAGAACCCCTGTTGCAATCTATCAGGTGCAACCCTGACATCAACGGGGGTACGCGCCACAAAGTACTGGCGTACGCGGATGACCTTCTCTTCCCTGTCTCTCACCCTCGGCTGTCTCTCCCTGTTATTTTGCGCGAACTATGGGTTTACGGTGATCTCTCGAATTTTAAGATTAACCCTTCCAAATCTGAAATCCTTACCGTCGCCTTGTCCTGTGCTGAAGTTCGCTCCTTGCAGCCGTGCTTCTCCTTCCGTTGGAGTTCTGATAAAATTAAGTACCTGGGGACCTGGCTCTCCCCTGACTTCTCCCACCTCTTTCGCTACAACTTTTCGCCTCTTCTTGCCGGGATCCAGGCGGACCTGTCGCGTTGGCGTGGTCTGATGATATCCTGGGTGGGCCGGATTAATGTCGTTAAAATGTCTATTATGCCTCGTGTGCTGTACCTTTTCCAGACCCTCCCCGTCTATCTCCCCCCGTCATTCTTTGTCTCCTTGCGGCAGACTCTCTTGCGGTTCGTCTGGGGTTCTCGGGCCCCGCGAGTCCGGTTCTCCACTTTGATTCTGCCCAAGTCTCGGGGGGGTTTGGCGCTGCCTTGCCCGCGCACGTACTACAGAGCATGTCATCTTCTGCGGGTCGTGGAATGGGTCCATGGCCCTAGCCATAAGCAGTGGGTGGCTGTTGAGTCTACTCTCTTGGGGTCTCCTGCTGGCGTGCTGCCATGGCTATCGATCCCGACGGCTAGGTCTCTTGCTGCGCCTCACCCATTCATCCGGGCTACGTTAGACGTCTGGCATTCTGTGCTCCGACACACCCGACTTTCCACCATTCCTTCCCCTCTGACTGCTGTCAGGGATAATCCCGACTTCCCGCCCGGCCAGGGAAGGTTTCTCTTCCCTGTCCCCCCCTCTGATCGGACGGGTAGTATTCGTTCCTACTGGTCGTCGTCGGGTCTTAAGCCCTTGACTCAGTTGTCCCCTTCTTCGCCTCCCCCCTTCTCTGATGTTTTCAAGTACGCGCAGCTCCGCAGTTTCTGTTGCTCTCTGCCTCGGCAGCACAATCTCTCTCGTCCCCTTACTGTATTTGAGGATCTTTGTGTGGCGCCCTCCTTGTTAGCTCATGGCGTCTCCCGCTTATACGGCCTTCTCCTCGATGCCTTTAATCCCTTGCCTCCAGCGTTTATGGGTCGCTGGGAGTCTGAGCTGCGACTCACCTTCACGCAGCCCCAGTGGGAGAAGATCTGTGTCCTTAATTTCCGTTGTTCCAGGAGTGCCAGAGATCAAGAAATGTCGTATAAGTTGCTGGCCCTCTGGTATCGCCCTCCTGCGCTGCTTTCTGCCTATCGTCCTGACGTTCCCAACCGTTGTTGGCGGTGTGACGCCACCCCAGGTTCCCTCCTTCACATCTGGTGGGAGTGTCCGGGTATTGTCCCTTTCTGGACTGCCATCCATTCCACACTTCATCGCTTCACGGACTCGGTTCCCCCTCTCACCCCGGAATGTTTCCTTCTTTTCCATGTGCCCCAATCCGTCAAGCACTTCCGGAAATCGGTACTGTGCCACTTGCTGGTGGCAGCTAAGGCTCTAATTCCTTTACACTGGGGATGCCCTGCCCCCCCCACGTTCGCTGAATGGGTGCTCCGAGTGGAGCGGCTTAGGGTTCTGGATGAACTGCACCATATAGCTTCTGGGAGTATGGAGCGGTATCAGGCCTTGTGGTTCTACTGGCTGTCTTTCGTGAGTGACCCTGCTATTCGTCCCTTACTGGAGTAATCTGTGCGAGCCGTGTGAGTTTTTGTGGTCTTCCTGTCTTCTCTATAGCTTTTTGACTCCCTCTGTACTTGTGTTGTGGTTTTGTGTCCCCCCCCCTTTTTTTTTTTTTTTTTTTATTCATTTATTTTATTTTATTTATTTTAAATTTTTTTATTTTTTTTTTTCCTTTTTTCTTTTTCTTTTTTTGGTTCTTTCTGATTCTCTTCCCTTGCTCCCCCCTCCTCTATCTTTTTCTTTTCCCTTCCACACCCCTTCCTTCTGGTCTGCTTGGCGCCTTTATGCGGCCTGCGGGCCCTTTAATTATGGGCTTTCCCGGGTGCCCGGAAATTTTCATTCGTGTACACGGTCCTGCACCGCTAACAGTCGCAGGAACA
The DNA here is from genome assembly GCA_009364415.1 of Spea multiplicata. NCBI lineage: Eukaryota > Metazoa > Chordata > Amphibia > Anura > Pelobatidae > Spea > Spea multiplicata. The sequence goes on from VKOC01000006.1 coordinate 37,769,761, forward strand.
CTCCGCCTGCAGCTCCTGGCTGGTACCCTGAATACTACTTTTCTTGGAGTTGCTCCTCTTGTGGGTGCCTTGGCGTTCCCGGCATTGGAACGGGAACTTTCCAATTACTTCAATTGGTGTTCTATTTTAGCTAACTTTTCTTTGGTATGAGTCCTGCATCACTAGTGCTTAGCTTGTTGAACTCATGCGTGTGCCTGCCTATGGTAGGGGGTTTTCTGGTATCCTGTAATTGGTGCATCGCCGAATATTTTGTTTACATGCCGGCTTGTCCACCCTGATTTTTCAACTGTCCTACGCGACTGTTAGCGATCTTCGCATATTTGCTGTACCCGGCCGGGTGCACAGACTGTGGTTCCTTCGCTGTGCGGGCACTTCGTATGTCCTTGAGTGTACTTGGTCTATGTACTCTGTTATGGCTCTTCTTTTGTAGCGTGTTGGCGCACTATGTATCGCCTGTGTGGATTCTTCTACCCCTTCCCTTCCCCTCCCTCTTTTCCTTTTTGTACCCCTTCCCTACATTACCTGAAAATTACAATAAAATTTTGATTTACCCTAAATATGGTACTACCTGTTTAGACAATTTTTTATAGAACATAGCAGTGTATCCGTCAGGACCTAGGGCTCTACATCTTTTTAATTTTTTTATCGCAACACATACTTCTGTCTCCGAAAATGGAATATCCAATTATTCCACCACAGTTTCAGGAAATTTCGGCAATCTGGAATCTATCAAATATTGTCTCATCTGCTCCTTATCTTGAACTTGGCCATCAATGTTGCAAAGAGTTGAGTAGAAAGCGCCAAAAGCCCTCCCAATATCTGCTGGACTAGATAGGTGTTTATTCCCGTCTATGCTTTTAAATATTCTGGTTTTTAAATTTCTATTGTTTAATTGATTAGTAAGCTGTTTCTCTGCACGGTTCCCAACATAGTAGAGTTTTTGTTTCAACTTAATCAAATTATAGTTTGCTTTAATTATTAAATGTTCTTCAATTTCTTTTTTAATTTTAATCATATCCGAGATATCTTGTTCATCCTGAGTTTGGTGACTTTTTCTTTTCAAGTTACTCAAAGATATATATATATATATATTGTGGTAAAGTGTATGGGAGAGCGGTTGATGGGATATATATCTCACCTGGTTTCCTCAGCCGGCAATGGTAGCAAACCCAGGAGCCCTCAGGTGCGGCTTCCTAAGCTCATTACTGGGGAGGAAGTCTTAAAAGAGAGGGCTGTTAGGTTTGAAGGGGGAGGAGAAACTGAATGAAGGAGCAGCTACAGCCAGCGCTGCAGCGCACCAGGTATGAAGCTTTACCCCATGCAAAACTTGTTACTTTGCTTTATGCCAGACCTTAGGCTGGTAGATAGGTATCCTGATGTATAGTTAGAGCCGGACAGGCTTAGAGTTTGTTTTGTTTACAAGGTGCTCTGTGACTACAACATCTAAATAAACACGCTTTTACGTTTGAAACCTGTGTGAAACTGTCATTGCCGCCCCATGCGTGAGCTGTCCCCTACAATTGGTGGAGAATGCAAGTACAGTTGTGCTAGGAGCAACGGCAGGACAAAACACAGCATCTGAATTTTGTGGACATTTAAAGGGCCGGAAGCATATGTCCTGAGTGAAAGCTGCAGCACTGTAAGGCCCATCCGGCACAATGGAGGAAGTGATAAAGCAGCTCATACAGGCTAACCTGAGACATGAGCAGGCCTTGGAACAGCAATGGAAGTTTCATGCGGAGGCTTTTCAAGCCCAGCAACATGCGCAACAGCAGACTATGGCCCAACAACAGGAAACGAATCGCCTGTTAATGGAGCAGATTGCTGCGCTCAGAGAGACTGTTGTGGCTCAGCCCCAACGAGTGGAGGGAAGCCCCCTTGAGACTGTTAACGTGAGGAGGGCCGTTCAGCGGGGCTTACAAAAAATGACACCCGACGACGACATCGAGGCCTACCTCACCGTATTTGAGAGAGTGGCGGAGAGAGAGAGACTGCCAGTTGCTGAGTGGGCAGAAGTGATTGCACCCTTTCTGACTGGTGAACCGCAAAAGGCCTACTATGACCTCGGGGAGCAGGATGTCCGGGACTTTACAAAACTAAAAATGGAGATCCTTGCTCGCCTGGGTGTTACGTCCGCTGTTTGGGCCAAGAGAGTCCACTGTTGGAAATACACCATGGATAAGCCTGCCAGGTCCCAGATGTATGATCTTATTCATCTTGTACGCGAGTGGCTGGAACCAGAATCCACTACACCAGCCCAGATTGTGGAAAAGGTGGTAGTGGACCACTACCTCCGCGCCCTCCCGGCGGAGCTACAACAGTGGGTTGGGCATGGAGATCCCAGAACTGCTGAGCAGCTTGTCAACATGGTGGAAAGGTTCACAGCAACCGTGGACTTCCTCCGTGAGGTCCCTGCGGCACCAACACCTTCCAAGACTGTCAGACCCGCGACATCTTTGGGTAAGAGAGTTCCAGCTGGAGGTGTATGGAAAAATGTGAGAGAGAGAGCAGAGCTCTAGAGTTTGGGCAAGGGCAAAAGACTGATCCTGAACCCCTGGGACCCCACAATCCTAGAAAGGGCTCCCTACTAAGGAGGCCAGGGACCCCCCAGTGCTGGAGGTGCCATGAGTGGGGACACATAGCCGCCTATTGCCCTCTTAACTCAGAGCCCATGGGGTGTGACGCTAGTCGGCGTCAGTCCCTGTTTGCAGAACCTGATGTGCAGCCATTCCAGGATCAGAGACTGAGCCGCATTTTTGTATGGTGAAGATAAGTGACTGCTCCGTGAAGGCACTTTTGGACTCGGGTAGCCTGGTGACTTTGGTTCGGGCCGGCCTTGTGACTATGGACTACGTGCCGAACAAGCACATAAGAGTGCTATGCATCCACGGGGATATTGTAGCTTACCCTGTGGCCCCCATTAAGTTGGCGACCCAATCTGGAACTGTGACCTACGAAGTCTGAGTTGTAAAAAGACTTTATTAGGCCGCGATTTCCCATTGTTCTGGGAGTTGTGGAGAAGGGGGAACGTTTCTGCAGCTGGGGAACAAACTCCGGCAGAGTCTGTACCCTTCCCTGTAAATAATGGGTCAGGTGAGACGGCCATTGGGAACAATGATACCAGTAAGGGGCATGATGAAAAGGATGTAGGCCCACCTGAAATGTATAGTGAAGATTCTTTCCCCTTGCAGGTGTTAGCTGGGGAGGAAGAAGAAGAAACTTCCCTACCCGGCCAACAGGTCTTAGATTTAGAAATGTCTCGGGGTAACTTCGGGACCGAGCAAGTGAGAGACCCCACTCTGGGAACTGCACGGGCAAATGTCACGGTAGTAAATGGGGTACCACAGGAACCCGAAGCTGACCAGAGATTTCCGCATTTTGCCATGAATGGGGATCTAGTGTACCGGGTCACCAAAGTTAACAAGGAAATTGTGGAACAGCTTCTGGTGCCAAAACCATACCGACACCTGGTGCTGGACATAGCCCATAACCATGTGTTTGGGGGGCACTTGGGGACTAATAAAACACAAGAGAGGGTCCTCCAAAGGTTTTATTGGCCTGGGGTGTATGAAGAAGTAAAAAGGTATTGTGAGTCATGCCCCACATGCCAGAAAAGTGCCCCAACACCACACTTCCGTAGCCCCTTGGTGCCACTTCCCATCATTGAAGTACCATTTGAGAGAGTTGCCATGGATTTGGTAGGGCCCATTGTCAAATCTGCTAGGGGACACCAATACATTTTGGTTGTATTGGATTATGCTACCCGGTACCCAGAGGCGGTACCCTTAAGAAACATGGCCTCCAAAAATATTGCTAGGGAGTTGTTTTACATGTTCTCTCGCACGGGGATCCCTAAAAGAAATTCTTACTGACCAGGGTACGCCCTTTATGTCACGGGTCATGAAAGACCTGTGTAAGTTGTTTAAAATCACTCACCTCCGTACCTCAGTGTACCACCCTCAAACAGACGGGTTAGTGGAGAGGTTTAACAAAACCCTAAAGCATATGCTAAAAAAGGTGGTAGAAAGGGATGGTCGGGATTGGGACTGTCTATTACCCTACCTCATGTTCTCTATCCGGGAGGTGCCCCAAGCGTCTACAGGGTTTTCCCCCTTTGAGTTAGTCTATGGCCGACATCCACGGGGTTTGTTAGATATTGCCAAAGAAACTTGGGAGACCGAGGCCACCCCATATAGGAGTGTTATTGAACATGTGGCAAAGAGCGCAGGAGGCCCAGAGCAGAATCTATAACAGATCTGCCAGGTTGAGGGCCTTTAATCCTGGGGACAGGGTCCTGGTTTTAGTGCCCACCGTCGAAAGTAAGTTTTTAGCCAAGTGGCAGGGTCCCTATGAGGTTGTAGAGAAGATGAGTGAGGTGAACTACAAGGTCCATCAATCGGGCAGGAGAAAAACCCTTCCAGGTTTACCACGTAAACCTGATCAAGCCGTGGAAAGAGCGGAAGTCTTTGGGGGCGACCCAGGCAGGGGTCAAAGAAGTGGGGCAACCAGTTCCCCCAGTAACAATAGGAGAGGCACTGTCAGTGCCCCAGAAGCAGGAGGTGAGGGAGTTCCTGCAGGAAAACAGACGCAAGTTTTCGGACCTACCTGGCCGTACCCACCTCATAAAACACCATATTAAAACTGAGCCTCACAGTAAAGTGAACCTGAAGCCATACAGGATACCAGAAGCACGTAGAGAGGCGGTATCCTCGGAGGTCAGGCGCATGCTTGAATTAGGTTTTATTGAGGTATCTACTAGTGAATGGTCAAGCCCCATAGTGCTAATCCCAAAGCCCAACGGGACGTGGAGGTTCTGTAATGACTTCAGGAGATTAAATGAGGTCTCAAAGTTTGATGTGTACCCCATGCCCCAAGTGGATGAACTGGTTGAGAGGCTTGGGAAGGCAAGGTATATTACAACACTTGACCTTACAAAGGGCTATTGGCAGATACCGTTAACTGAGGAGGCTAAAGAGAAGACTGCCTTTTCCACTCCAGAGGGCCTGTTCCAGTATGTTGTGATGCCATTTGGGTTACATGGGGCCCCTGCTACCTTTCAGAGGCTGATGGATCTGATTTTGAGACAACATCGTGATTGTGCTGCTGCTTACCTGGACGATGTGGTAATTTTTTCGTCTGACTGGAAAAGTCACCTCGGTAAGGTACAGGGCGTGTTAGACTCCATTAGTGATGCAGGCCTAACCATAAACCCTGAAAAATGTGCAGTGGGTCTGGAGGAAGCAAGATACCTGGGTTATATCATTGGTAGGGGGCTGGTTAAACCCCAGATCAATAAGATTGAGGCGATACAGAACTGGCCTAGGCCAGTAACAAAGAAACAAGTGAGGGCTTTCCTTGGCATAACCGGGTACTACCGTCGGTTCGTGCCCAACTTTGCCTCAATGGCCACACCATTGACAGACTTAACAAAGGGTGGTAAGTCAGTGATGGTAAAGTGGAACCCCAAGGCAGAAAAGGCTTTTCAGAGTCTGAAGTCTGCCCTGTGTGACCAACCAGTGCTCGTTTCCCCAGATTTTAGGAAACCATTTCTGGTTCAGACAGACGCATCTGCTACCGGTTTGGGAGCAGTTTTGTCACAAGTGGTTAATGGGGAAGAACACCCAGTGCTGTACCTGAGTAGGAAACTGACCCCAGCGGAGGAAAATTATGCCATAGTGGAAAGGGAGTGTCTCGCCATAAAGTGGGCTTTGGAGTCCCTGAGATATTATCTGCTGGGCCGGGAATTCGTGTTGGTGACTGACCATGCTCCTCTGGCATGGATGAAACAGAATAAGGAGAGAAATGCACGAGTGACCAGATGGTTTCTCTCCTTGCAAAATTTTAGATTTACAGTGGAGCATAGACCGGGGAAATTACATGGGAATGCGGATGCATTGTCCAGGGTGTACTGTATGATCGCTGACTCTGTCCAGACCTCTGGTCTGGAGTCGAGGGGGGGGATATGTGGTAAAGTGTATGGGAGAGTGGTTGATGGGATATATATCTCACCTGGTTTCCTCAGCCGGGCATGGTAGCAAACCCAGGAGCCCTCAGGTGCGGCTTCCTAAGCTCATTACTGGGGAGGAAGCCTTAAAAGAGAGGGCTGTTAGGTTTGAAGGGGGAGGAGAAACTGAATGAAGGAGCAGCTACAGCCAGCGCTGCAGCCCACCAGGTATGAAGCTTTACCCCATGCAAAACTTGTTACTTTGCTTTGTGCCAGACCTTAGGCTTATAGAGAGGTATCCTGATGTATAGTTAGAGCCGGACAGGCTTAGAGTTTGTTTTGTTTACAAGGTGCTCTGTGACTACAACATCTAAATAAACACGCTTTTACGTTTGAAACCTGTGTGAAACTGTCATTGCCGCCCCATGCGTGAGCTGTCCCCTATATATATATATATTATATATATATATATATATAAATCAGACAATTTTTCTTTTCCCTTTGTTCTATTATATGCTTCTTTTTTTAATGAAGTATCCTCTCAAGACGCACTTGTAGGCTGTCCATATATTACCAAGGCTAACATCATCCGTCAGATTTTCCTGGAAAAACTGAGTAGTTATCTGTGAAATAAACGCAAGAGAATCCCTACAAGGGCGAGGGGTTAGGTAATATTTCTTTTTTATTTCCAGACATACTGGATCATGGTCTGACCAAGCTACATTGCCTATTTTTATGCTTTTACAGTCTTTAATCACACTTGCAGTAGTTAATATTAAATCCATACTTGAAAATACCTTATATCGGCACAAGAAATAGGTATAGTCTTTATCTGTCAGTCTCAGCGTCCTCCAGATATCGTAAAGTTTATACTTGCCTAGAGTATCACAGAGCGTTTAAAATAAAATGGCTTAAAGTTGCTTTGGATTTGCTTAAAGTGGCTTAAAGTTGCTTTGGATGCTAGTGCTATCCCATTCAAAGTCTGGGACGCAATTAAAGTCTTTGGACAGTCAGCGAAAAGGTCCAGTTAACCTGATCAAACTAGTAGCACTTAGTTGATTAAGCTTGACTGGAAGCGTCCCATCTGATACGTACATACAATCCATACACACCACATTCTTACAAAACAAGCCACATACAATCAGATTAATGGAAACCCAAATACTATTTAAACACCTGAAAGAAATCCCTACACTCTCCGGGGTCATAGTACATCCACATTGTTGAGGAGGTGTACGAGATCTTTACATTTATATAAAAGAAAAGGAAAAGGTGAGAAAAAAAAAAATCGCAACCGTCTTTAGAATATATATAAACATCACCTTCATGGTTTTCTTATTAACTCCTTAACGACAATCCACGTACATGTACAGCATTGCCGTGCAACGTGTTAACGCCACTGCCCGTACATGTAGTACATGTTGCCACGTTTTTGCCGCGATCAGCGGCTTTGCAGCATCCACTTAAGCCTTGTTCAGTTTTTGTTCCAAATTTCTTATGACGATCTCTTTTTGATTAAGATCATCCTTAATTGATTTTAGCTATAATTCAAGATATTCATTTTTTTGCATAATTGATTTCAGACATTCTTCCGTTTTTTTAATTCCATTTTCCAATCCATACTGAGTTTCGTCTTTAAATTTGCTAAACTGAGATTCCATGCATAGTAAGTAATCTTTGGTAATCATTTGAGTATACTGCGCCCCTGGGCTTAGGGAATGTCTTTCAGTTTCTTCTAGGTTGTCCCCGCTGCTAACAGCTCCTCCTTCCGGCTGCAGCGGAAGTTGCCTACGTGAATCGCGTAGACGTCTACCCGCTGCCCGGACAACACACCGTGGAGTCAGAAGCACTGGTAAGTTTGGGGAGGGGTTACCAGACAGGAGGATCCAGGTCCCCAGCAGTGCTATTTGAGGTCTGATTATAAGATGACCCCGATTATAAGACGAGGGGTATTTTTCAGAGCATTTTCTCTAAAAAAAGCTTGTCTTATAATCAAGCTAATACGGTAATATTATATAAATTAATAATATTAATTAAATAATATACTGATATAACCTCACTTTATCTTAGTGGGCTTGACAGCGTCTGCCTTTGCCTAGAGGTAGACTTAGAATAGTAAGGAAATATAGCTTTAGCATAGTAGTAGGCTCTTAGGCCTGTGGTAATTTCAAATAAAAATAAAATACTGCTAGTAGTTTTACTAGTTGGTGTATTATAGTTAAACTTGAGTTAATAACATCATTTAGTGTCTTTAGTTAACTAATATTTAAATAACTTGAGCACAATGCAGTTGCGCATAGTTTTTCAGCAGTAGCACTTAAGAGAAACTTCCTCTAATTTTTTGGGGTTTACATTTTTTTTCTTTTTTTAATCCTATTTTTCTTTAAAAAGTTATTTTCCCTGTCCCTCTAGGTTTAAACACTACACACGCAACACAAAATTTGAAATGGATCCTCCTTTTGGGACTAAGAAATGGGGGGACAGGCTTCATCTACCACCACCACCAGTTCTTCTACGATGCAGCCTTTGCGTCGGTCTAGTTGGATAAGTAGGCCAAGCTCTTGCTTATCATTTGGGGAATCATTTCTTGAAGGATCTATGTCATCAAGTAAAGGAAATCTACCAATAGCAGACAGTAGTAGTGCTGATAGGCCCAACAGCTCTATGTTTTTTACAGAAAGCCTAAAGCACTTGAAGCATGTTCAAAGTTAAAGGATAGCACAACTAGTACCTCTACTAGCCCAGTGAGTAAAAAGTGCCTTTTGTCCCAAGCAGCATCTTCCCCATCCAGGAGCAGCATGCAAGGTACCAAGCAGAGCAAAATTAGCAGCAAGACTGAGAGTGGTGTTCCCGAACCAAAGGAATCTCGTTCTTTTGCAGGGAGGCTTTTTGTAGAAAAAAATCTGCCTCCCAAGATTACCACCTCTACCACCACTAGTTCTGCGCCTGCTGTTCCCACTAGTACCGCTGCACCATTTCCTCCTAGCACCACCTCTAGCAAGCCACCAAGTCCTTATATCCCAATATTTTTGTAAAGACAGTTAGAGAGAGGGCTACACATAGTGGAACTCCACCTATGTGTAGCCCTGTATCGGTCAGCAGTGAAAGAGGAGCTAGCGGTGAGCATGCCTTTCTTTCCTTGACAGCACACTGGTGGCAGCCTTGGTGTGTCTAAGGAAGCTGCTGCAGTAGGCTACTGATCATTCCTTGATGGATTTCCTTGATGGATGAAAAGCACACTTCCAAAAATATTCCACATGCAATAAGGAAAATGTTTTGTCTTTGGGTGGGAGCAGAGGCGGGGACCAATGTTGAAGTTGGTTTTGTGGTAAGTGAAGGAGGTGCAAATATGCTGAAAGCGCTGCAAGATGGTCATATTGTTGGTGTGCGCTGTGCAGCCGGCATCATCCATCTTATAGTCAAGGCAGGAATGTCAGAAGGAACTAATGTAGCAGCAGTAGTTCTGTGCACTTCCACCACAGTGTTAAGGCTAGGCAACTTTTGAGGGAAGAGCAAGAGATGGCAGGTTTTCCCATACACTGTCTACGAAAAGATGTCAGTATGTGGTGGAAGGCCACTTTAGAGACGCTGGAGAGGATTTTGGAGCAGCAGAGGGCAAAATACTGTCCAACAGTTCCAAATTTCCCTATATGCAAATGTAGGTAAAAATAAATAAAATAAAACAACTTTATAATAATAAAATAAATATAAGAAATGTACCTCTTATTTTTAATAACACCTATCACATTTAAAATTAGACTATTATTTAGAAATAATACATCTTTAACCCAACCAGTACACTACTACTACTCTTAAACATAACTGTACATTACCCTAAGCTATTTTTAGTTCTTGCAAAAGAGAATAGAAGTGGTGTAACCCACCCTAGTGAGTGGAGCGAATAAGCAAATAAGGAGATATAGCATACCCCTTTGGTTCTTGTCCCACATTTTTCCAATCCGCATACCTGCAAAAAGTGACCTACTTTTCCGGGACAGTCCTGTTTTTTTTCCAGTCCTGTCCTGTCAAATTTGGGTTGTTGGAAAGTATGTCATTGTAAATAAGTAGCAAATGTTAGGCAAGTATGTAAAAGTGGTCTAAAATATAATAAAAATCCCTATTCTTTTATTAAACATCTATGGATGTTGTATGGTAAAGAAATAATCCCAGTTTCTCCAAGGCCAAATTGCTCAGAGAGTTTGTTTACTTCTCAGACTACTGCTCTAAGCAACTTGGCCTGGGAGGAACAGGGATTTCATTTAGGGCAATGTACACATTGGGGCACCTCGGATCACACCATCATTTAAAGGTCTGTGTGTACGACTCTATTGGTTGTCAGCAGGGGGCTCGTCTGGCATCAATTAATGAAGCACTTCATTTGTTCATGCCAGACCTTTAAATCATGGCGCCAAAGCTGCTGCTGCTGCTGCAATGTGCTTCTTAACCCGCATTAACCCCTGCTAGGAAACTGGTAGAAACCGTATATTTTTCTATTATACAAAGAATATTTGTAAAATACGGAGATTTTTTTCCCCCGAAGACGAAAGCCCAAGTCTAATACATAGTCCCTACCGGAGTTTATACAATGTATCCATGATTTTCAACAATTTGATGGACATGTAATTCCCAAATTTTAACATTTATACATATCCCTAAACAAAATTAAATAAATTCAACCTTCGAATACTCATTAGGATTCATTTGTGTGTCTGTTTTGGTGCTCTTTCAGCAGGGTAGGTGGGAAGGGACTTTGTCCAGGAGGGTACAGAATAAGTGATAGATAGACCTAGCCAAAACAGTTGACAGTAAAAAAGGAGAGACTTTTTTCAGTTTTTTTGACACCATTTAACTCAGTAGAAGCCAAAAATAGGTGAGATAAAAATGTTGGCAACAGTGTTAGTGTTAGACTCAGCTCAGACCAAGGCTCATCTCCATATTACAAGCAGTGTAAGTGTACTACTAGTGCAACCTACAGGGGTGGGGTGAAATGTACAACTAATAATAAATAAGTGAAATATTGTTCAATTATTAGGCCAGGGCACTGTCATTTCATGAAATACTGTTGAATTCTGTTTCAGTAACACACTTATACTACAAGCAAAGCCTCATATTTTCACAAATTAAATAAGAAAACATATGTTTTATCTATAAATATAGTGGTGTGCCACAAAGACAATATTGGAAACCATTTTAATTTAAGAACTTTTGATCTTAGTTCAGTGGATTCTCTCATTATGGCTGAAAGCTCTGGCATTACTATCATAGAAGAAAAGAAGACTGGTGTATGGCTATATAAATATTTACATAGTTATATAGGCTAAAAGAAGACATGCGTCCATCAAGTTCAGCCTTTCCTATATCTGTTAATTTGTTGCTGTTGATCCAACGTTTGGCTCTTTTCAATTTTGCACTAACCAGGGGAAAAAAATCCTTCTTTACCCCAAAATAGCACTCAGATTTCTCCTTCGATCAATAAGCCGTTTCCCCATAATTAAAGATTATATCCCCGAATATTATGTTTTTCCAGGTATCCATCCATTTGCAGTTTAAACATCTGTACAGACTCAGATAAAACTACCTCTGCAGGCAGAGAATTCCACATCCTTATTGTCCTTACTGTAAAAAACCCTTTCCTCTGTTTTAGACTAAATCTCCTTTCTTCCAGTCTAAACACATGACCACGTGTCCTACGCATAGTCCTGTTTATGAACAGATTTCCACACAATGGTTTGTATTGGTTCCGAATATATTTATATAATGCTATCACATTACCTCTGAGGCGCTGTTTTTTTAACCTAAACAGATTTAAATTTGTTCATTCTTCATAACTACTGTGCTCCATTTCTTTTATTAATTTTGTAGCCCGCCTCTGCACGCTTTCTAGCGCTATGATATCCTTCTTTAGAATAGGTGCCCAAAATTGCACAGCATATTCAAGGTGCGGCCTTACCCTTGATTTATACAGAGGCAAAATTTTATTTTTATCCCGCGAATTGATGCCCCTTTTTATACATGACAATACCTTACTGGCCTTAGCAATTTTATCCTTTAATTTTTACCCTTGCTTATGATCCAGCTGGCCCCTCGGGATACATTATAGGCCAGAGGAAGTTGGAGTGGCTGTGCTGGTCTGCTACGATTGTGGCAACATAGGGGTGTTCTTTTGTTATGATGTACCAGGTACGATACAAAATAAATGAACCCACTTGGGCTTTATGTACTTGTTTTTGCCTGAAGCAAGGTGGAATTAATTCCAATTCTATTCTAATCATACAATTACACAAAGGACTCAGATGATTTGAAAGACAAAGGCTAGGAAAATGGCATCTGTGTGTGGGATCCTTGGGATGTCTGGGCTCTGGGAAGCTGTCCATATATGCTGTCTGGTACAGATGGCTGTGTTGGAGGAATGTTTGATTGTTCTGAGTACTAGCATCTTCTTTGTTTCAAACCTCAAGTACTACATTTTTTTCAATCAATACATGTATGTAAATAAAATAAAAGACTCTTAAATATCATACTGCTTAAATTTACCATATTCCTTGGGTTAGACATGAGAAAGTGCTGTGCAACATGTGCAGGCAGAAGGTTAAAGAGAATTCTCTTATTGTCCAGTTTTACTCGCTCCATGTCATCTCTTTCTTCTTCAGCCTGTATTTCCAAAATAAAAAAAATGCAAATTAAAATTTCTTGCAATTTATATATACCTAAATCAGACACACAAAGTGGGAAACCATGAAGGAATATTACAGTTCAAGGAGGAATTATATTTCAGTATAGCCCATGGGAGGAACGTAGGGATCGAGTAGGAGAGTATTTGCTAATGAGGTCAGAAATGTACGGAGGATCATTGTGGATGGCCTTATATGTCAGTACCAGGATCTTAAATTTAATTCTAAAGGTAATCGGGAGCCAGTGGAGGGTTTCACAGAGGGGGGAAGCAGAAGAGGAGCGACGTGCAAGGAAGATGAGCCTAGCAGCGGCATTTAGGATAGACTGTAGAGGAGAGAGTCGAGACAGTGGAATGCCAACCAGAAGAGTGTTGCAGTAGTCAAGACGGGAAATGATAAGTGAATGAACCAGAGTTTTTGTGGATTCTTGGGTGAGGAATGGGCGGATACGAGAGATGTTTTTTAGGTGCAGGCGGCAGGATCTGGCGAGGGACTGAATGTGAGGGATGAAGGAGAGGTTTGAGTCAAGGATGACCCCAAGGCATCGGGCCTGGTTAGTAGGAGAGATAGTTGTGTTGTTAATGGTGATAGAGAATTCAGGTAGTGGAGTGGAGATGGAGGGAGGGAAGATAATGAGTTCCGTTTTAGAAAGATTAAGTTTCAGGTAGTGTTGTGACATCCATGAAGAAATAGCAGACAAGCAGCTGGTGATCCGGGACATGAGAGATGGAGAGAGATCAGGAGAAGACAGGTAGATTTGGGTATCATCTGCATATAGATGATACTGTAGGCCAAATGAGTTGATTAGTTTGCCAAGAGAGGAAGTATAAAGAGAGAACAGCAGAGGGCCAAGGACTGAACCTTGGGGGACACCAACCGAAAGTGGAAGGGGCGATGATGTGTTGCCTGAGAAGTTGACAGAGAAGGAACGGTTAGACAGATATGAGGAGATCCAGGAGAGAGCTGTATCTCGAATGCCCATAGAAGCAAGTGAGTTAAGAAGAAGGTGGTGATCAACAGTATCGAAAGCAGCAGAGAGATCCAGTAGTATTAGAATAGAGTAGTGACCTTTAGCTTTGGCAGAGAGCAAGTCATTGGAGACTTTTGTTAGAGCTGTTTCAGTAGAGTGAAGGGGTTTGAAACCAGACTGTAGAGGGTCAAGGAGGGAATTAGAGGAGAGGAAGTTAGTGAGGCGATTGTACACAATCCGTTCAAGCAGCTTAGAGGTAAAAGGAAGCAGAGAGATAGGGCGGTAGTTAGTCAAACAGACGGGGTCTGAGGAAGGATTCTTTAGAATTGGTGTGATTAGCGCATGCTTGAAGGCAGATGGTACAGATCCAGATGATAGAGAAAGATTAAATAGGTGGGTAAGTGATGGACCAAGGGATGGACATAGAGACTTTGTGAGGTGTGAAGGGATAGGGTCAAGGGGACAGGTTGTTGGGTGAGAGGAAGAAAGAAGAGTGGCTATCTCTTCTTCGGTTGTAGGGGAAAAGGCAGTTAGTATAGTAGGAGTAGAGAGGGTGGTGGTGAGTGGTGTAGGAGGGAGTTGTAAGGAAGAGAGGTCTTTTCTAATAGTCTTTAAGCATGGCGTGTTCTGAATTATATGCTTCAACCATGGCTGTTTGCACTTTTTGCTTTCCAGTGGGTTCTGTATCTTTAAGGCTTCCTGAGTCAAGGTCTGTGCCAATAGTATCCCACTTCTAACACCACTTGTGGTATGGCACTTGTCAGGATACCTCTAGGGCCATAATTCAGTAAGGCTCTCAGAAACTCAATGAGCTTTAACGCTTTTATTTACACAAATGCAGCTGCGGCATGCTGTCCCATTAAGCACTGGATTCCCACAGGATCCCAAACAAAAAAATAAGCAAACTAAACACCTACTACTATTTGGAAGACTAATTAGACAGTAGCTTTCTCCATAGCTGGACTGCATGTTATCAGGCTGCTGCTGTATGTAACGCAGGGAAGGTATTGAATGATAGATGACCTTGCACTGCTTCCGCTCTGTAACGCTGTTACAACAAAATCAGTAAAATAGCTTAAAATCACACACGATAACTTGTACAAAGGAAAAGAGGGCTCTGCAATCGGGAGCTTACAATCTAGTCGGTGGTCGAGGGGAAAGTGAAGCAGTAGGCGAGGACGGCTTTTATGGAGATGGGTTCCTAGGGTCCGGATGATCTGAGGATGCTGGTTGTTCCAATGGCTTGTACAGATTCTCTTACGGGGTGCTGTCAAACAATAATGAAAACATATTTTTTTCACGTAACAAAGCCAGCCACTTTGAAAATCCTAACAATATTTCTATTGATTGCATATTAAATGCTTACAGTTGCTGTGCAATTACTTTTAACTTTCTATTAAGACTGTTTATTATGTAATTCAAGCAGGGATATCAACCATGACATAATGGGAACAAAAGCACCAACTGGTAGTCTTATATTTGATCCCAGCAGTGTAACATAGGAAGGAGTCATCTCCAGACTGTGTGACCCTGAGGATATTCCCCTTCACCCCGAGAGTGGGGCAAGAACCCTGAGACTCGGGGTCAAACCGTGAGAGACCCCAGTTTTGCTTACTGAGTAGAATGCATAAGAAAGCTCCTCAACTAGCTGGAACGTTAAGTTGATGGACATAGTAGGGAAATTCTGATTTATTGGAACAAGAGGCCGTAGTGTAAAACCGAAGGGGTGAGTCGTTTAGATGTAATATTAGGAAGTTTTACATTAGAGAGATGTTGTAAACTATACAGACTCTCATCAGAAGTGGCAGTGAAGGAGTTTAAACATTCATGGGATAGGCATAAAACTATCCTGAAGACAAGACCAAGGACTGGTTAAGGTTTGAGTCTCTACATCATGAAAAATTACACTAGATGGATCGATTGGTTCTTATTTGCCATCAAATTCTATGTTTCTGTTTCATGAATTCCTACAATTCTGCCCAGCGATAGCAGCAAGTATATTATCAGGCGCTGCCCGCAGCACTGCAGCTGCCACCCCCTCTTCACAGCAAGAGACACAGACAGAGATAGAATCCTCATAGCCGTCAAGGACAAGAAGCCGTAGATAATGTGAACATGTGAATGTTATATTACCATGTGAATCGTGTAAAAAAACCACTAATGTGTCGGAAGGTAATGATTGTCTTCTATTACCACATTGCTCTAAATCGTTTCCATTTCTCTAAGCTTTTCTAGAGGAAGCATTAGAACTACAGGCTTAATTAATTGACGTATCCTGACCTACGCAGACTAGGCCCAGACCTCTTGGGCAATCAGGCCCCCAGTGTCCCACGGCTCAGGCCCCCAGTGTCCCACAGTTACAGGGGAGATGTTTGATTTCCCCAACCGGGCCAGCAACACTATGGAGTCTCCATAGCCTGCATTAGATGGCAGTGCAGACAGTATAGGGGAGAATATTACATACGACAATATCAGATTAGTATATAATTTATTCAACCAGCCTCATTATCTCTCGCTACCCACCAGCTGCTAGAGATGTAGCAATGCTACAAAATTGGCTTTAAGTGACAGGGGCTATTCCCCTAGAAATTATTCCTATGATTTTCAACCAAAGCTGTCCTAAATGTCTATCCCTGTCCTTATTCAACAAAAGATCCACAAGAAGTTACTAAAGATTCTACAAAACCAAAAGAAGTTGTTTGGTTTAGATCTGAAGACAACTTTGACAAATAAAATATGCAATCAATGATAATTATACTTTGTATGTCAAACCTTCCAACATTTCAAATGGCCAGTGAGGGACACTTTTATTTTGGAGGATTTGGATGGAAGTGTGGATAGGTAAAGGTATTTATCTAGAAATTTTATCCAGCAGAAAAACGATTACAGAAGCCATGGTTCCATATTAAATAGACAATTACATTCTTCACAGTGACGGCCATAACAAATTTGGAAGTCACTACCTATGGAGGTGGCAAACACAAGTACTCTGGAGGCTTCTAGGAATACATTTTATTTCTTTTTGGCACATCATCTGGACCAAATTGCTGTTGTTATTTTGCCTTCATTCAGACCGATGCAAATAGGGATATCTTGAACAAGATTTTTATTTTAACCTTACCATATAAATTGAGATGGAGTACTTTATTCTAAGACAGTGATAAAATAAAACACAGCAAAGAAAAGCATGGAGGGCAATATCCCACTGCAAACTCAAACCAGATGTGGATATAGAGAAAAAAACAGTTGCAAAAATGCAATTGTTAATTCATTGATAGGTGGCTATATGGATGATGTGTAAGCCTGACATCACACGTGGCAATTTTATACCAGCATCATGAGCCTCACCATTGGCCAATTCCCCATAGTAAGTTGTACAGCTGGTAGCTCATTGACCTCACTCCTTTGGTGTTAGGAAATTGCATCAACTCTTTTGAAACAAACGTTAAAACACCCGTCCACCATGCTTTCTGCCATTACCAAGCCTTGCACATTTCCTGATAATGAACTAACCTGCATGGTAAGTGAACATATTTAACCAACAGCAGTGTGTGTGTGTGTGTGTGTGTGTGTGTGGGGGTGTTAAATGGGGGGCATAAGGCATTTCTGTAGGCAGAGTGCTCTATGAAATGCCTTTTAACCCCCTTAATGCCACTCTGCCTCCAGAAATGCATTTTAACCCTCTATACGCCACTCTGCCTCCTGAAATACTGTATACCTCCCTATATGCCACTCTGACCCATAATATGCCTTTTAACCCCCTAAATGCCAGACATTTCTGGAGGCAGAGTGGCACATAGGGGGTCAAAAGGCACATCATGGAGCACAGTGGCATATAGAGGGTTAAAAGTCATATCATGGAGCACAGTGGCATTTAGAGGGTTAAAAGGCATATCATGGGCCACAGTGCCATATAGGGGCAGATGTGCATAACTGGGGGGGCAGGTTGGAAAAAAGGAAATAAAAACAAAAACAACAATTTTTCTTCATCTTTACATGAATTACATTATTAGTAAAACTTTTTTCTATATGGTCGTCTTATATTTCAGGCTTTTCTTTCAGATTTGGGGTGGGTCTTATCAGGGTCGTCTTATAATCGAGCAAATACGGTATTTCAGGTTATTGAGTTCACAGATTTATTATGTATTTCCCCTAATAAAGTGCCACCAAGTTAAAGTGGAAGTCCTATAAAAATGGTATTCTGCAAGTAATAACCCCTTAAGGAACAAGCTGTTTTTTTTTCCTTTTGTACCGTTTATGACCAAGGGTGTTAACATTTTTGTGGTGCTCGTGTTTAGCTGTAAACAGGAAGTCCATTTCCTGTCTTCAGTCACCCAGGTATACTAATAAATGTAAAATATCACTGGGAATATACTTCAAATATGTGTTTTTTCATATGACGTCATAGGGGTTGCCAATAGTTGTGCCAAACTTACACGTAGCTTTTTTAGATTTTTCTTTTTGGATAAACCTGTGTTATTTTTGCAATTGTTTGATATCCATGAGGGCATTTTAGTGTATTTTTTGAAGAAAAGACCAAGAAAGGTTAAATAAAAAAGGCAATTTTTCACAGCCTTCTGTGCCAATATTAGCGAAGGGCGCTGTAGACTTCTGGGCCTCCCAACCAACGCTGCAGCTTCACTCCGCGTATCAGAGCCAAAGATTTTTTTTACAGTTTTCTCTTTTGTTTACACTACCTTGAATCACCTCGTACACCACAAGGACATTGCATTACTAGGAAATGTCTGAACTGTATTAATTACTTCTTTTCCTCTGAACCACACCTTACTTAAACTACCTCACATAAAAGCACGATTAGATAGAAACTTTCCTGGGATATGCTTTTGTGTTATCATTGTTACCAAGATCTGGCTAACCTCCTGTGTACATAACACAGTTACAACCTGAATCAAAGGTTACTGCTCCTTTCACTTAAAGGGAGACTCCAACAATCATACGCTTAAATGCATAGGAAGGCTGCATGGGCCATGTTAACATGTTTTTTGGTGTCCTGCTTACAAATACATGGGGGGTGCTGTAGAAACCCTCAGCTATATCCCATGCAGATATTTTGGCAAGTCAGAGCCAGCTTTGTCTCGCCGAACACTGTGGGCAGGGGTCTGTTTTTGTTTAACTGTTGAATTTGTGACGACCTCTTCCAATTTAATTGTTTTACATATTTCCAAATCTATGTTACAGTGCTTTGAATCTTAGAAATATGTCAGAAGCCCGCCTTAAGTGTTTAGCAGAGGGAGCAGCGGTCTGCACCTCCTGTCCCAACGAATTTGCAAGACTGCTCCTACTCTTTCGGTGGACCTCCTGCTTAGCTACCGTATGTAGGTTTTGGCAGAGATAAAATAATCCTTTCATCTGAAACCAGAGGTGTATTAAACAATTTAAATAACATAAAAATATAAAGCATGAGCTACAGATAATTTTAATAAATTTAGGACAATAGGAGCAGAGGCACAGTGAACATCAGTCACTCCAGATGCCGTGGTCTACACGCCTGTCAGTGTTGTGGGCTGTGATAACTTGGGCATGACGAGTAGAAAGCATTGCACCGCGGGAGTAACGGGTAAAGCAGCTGTAAAGCTCATTGTGTACCAAACGACACGTGATTACTAGATCTTACCACTGGCTGAACTCCCTGTCCAGCCTTAAAACTCCAGAAAGCAAAAAACATTAGGAGGAAAACACTCTGATAATGTGGTTAAAATACACACAGTTATTCCTCCCACAGCCAGCAAGGAAACCTTTTATTGCATAGATTTTCCAAATAGCAGCTTCTACTTTTCCTGGGTTTCTTAATATTTATTGTATCTCTAGTGATGGCTTCAGACTGTGAAAAAGAATTCCTGGGTCTTAAATTTAGCCTCTTGGCTGTACTGCTTGTAAAATGCCTAAACATATATATATATAATATATATATATATACATACATAGTAATAAACCTGCATAACAAAGTACTTCTATTTTGTCTACACTCCTTAATCCTTTCCTTTTGTAACCATCAAAACAATGTAATTATGGGGAAGCATTGAAGAATTATCATGCAAATTCAGACAAGTAGTAAATATGTCTGACGCATTGTTGTGGAAAACCACAGCAGAAGTACATCCTTTAAAATAAAGTTGCAAATACCTGGAGTGTGATATAAAATAAAACATTTTTTGTTTCTGTAAATCTGCTACTTTGTAATTTGTATTTTATTTTAAATGAAGATGTATTTTTGCTCTTCTAGATGGGTTTCCTGGAAGCAGCAGCCTTGTCCTTTGCCAATATCTTTCTTGGTAACCCAACATATATTATTGGCTCAAATGGATGCAAAACATCCATTCCACTTCTTAAAAATCATAATTTCCGCATCAGCCGTGTCTTAAGTTACACAACCCTAAAATGAAGGTGAAATGTCGAAATGGAGATAGCACAGGCTCGGTTCGTCAGTTCTCACCTCCTCCCCTAACCAGATGTTCACAAAAGTATTTTGCTCTATGCATTGAAGCCTTGAGGACGTGACAATATGCACGTATCTGCTGGAATTTCATGCAGCTTATGTCCCCCTGCCTAGGGGTGTTCAGGGGCCAGCAGAAAATAATGCTATGAATTGGGTTTTTACAAACTGGTATAAACAAAAACAACCAGCAACAGCATAAACCCTGTTCTTAGGATATCTATGGAAATGGAAGCTAATTTCTGCACTACCAAGAAACACTTAGAATTGAGCACCAATATGTTTTAATATAATAATAAAAAAAAACAACATCCATCCACGTCGGCAAGACAACCTGCTTTTCCAGGAGTCTGGGTAGATATATGTTATTAAGGCTAACAAGCTGTATTTATGAGCTATTAAAAACATTCAATGTTTTACTACTGTGTTTTTGGGGTTTGTTTTTTTTTATATACAAATCCCTGATTTTATTTATGGTATGTGGATGAAATGAAATACACAAAAGTTGCTAAATATTTACACTATTCAGACACTGTCATTAAATAAAAACACAACTTTTTATTTTTTTTTTTAAAAAAATTTCATGTTTATTTTATACATTTTAATCATAAATCCTGACAATACAGGAACAGAATCATAAACTCTTCGTTACGAAGGGTACACTTTCCAGTGGTCTTTTTTTTTTTTTTTTTTTTTTTTTTTTAACATAGTTTGACCATTGTTTTACTTTAGCTTAACAGCAATATATCATGGCTGTGTACAAATCAATAACAAAAAAATACTAAAAAGAAAAAAAACATTATCCATCGCTACTACCCGGAGTCTGGGCTCCCCTCTCCCAAACACCAGTATTCACATTTTAGCTTTTTTTTGTTTGTTAACGGCAAAAAGGAACAAGGAGACAACCCATGTGAATGCTAGCCAGTGGCTCAGGGCTTGACACATCCACAAATGGCTAATCATTAATGAGCTCTAGAACAAAGACAATTCTGTATGTAATCATGGCTTTTGATGGGGTTACAGAATCAAAATACGCTACAGATATCTGAGCTGCAGATCTGCATAGCAACAGATGGTTAACCATTTCATGCACGTGATCCTCGTGTAATAGACATTCGCAGCATGGAGAGCTACCTCTGGTTGGGGGGGTATAGGGGGTCAATCCCCAAATAACTGCGGAGAACATGTTTTATTTGGCTGACTAAGCATGATAGGTTGGAGTCCAAGGCTGCTGGATTTGCTCAATATTTTCTATATTCAATACATATGCACACAAATTAAACGGGTTTTCTTAAACCGCATTACGTCTGCTATTTTCACGCAACACTGGCAAAATCCATGGATTGTCTCCAAGACTCGATTTTACAAACCAAACCATAGCTTCTTTTTGTCCCCATCTAAAAGCCAAATGGATGCAGACATCTGGCACTCGACTAGTTAAAAGGCCCTACAAGTGCCATGTTAGGCTGTATTGTCAGCCGATCTGCTGCATAACGTATTTCCAGCCGTGGAGACGCTTGTGATCTGCAAACCCCCTTTTTAAATAATAGCAGCAGCGCAGAACTTGCTTCAAATAGACTGCAGACAGTCTCAGAAGCGTCTAAACAATCCCACCGATAAGCCCCTTTAAACATGGAATTTATTTAAATATGTCTGTCGGGAAGAAGAAATAATAAGCACCCATTTGATCCTATGCTTTGAGAAGTCTACTGCCTGTGAAGGGCACATTGTATGGACTCGCAACACTTTGTATAACCTTTACACACACATTGCATACAATACAGATTGACCTTCCTTAGAATTACATCACCATCATACAGGGTAGTAAAGCAAGATTGTATACGGCCGTTTAACCGAGGTGAACTCCCTTAGAGAAACGTGCATCGTATTAATCAACAAAAAAAGTGTCGTTTTCTTCTATTCCAAATGGAAGTGTTTGGTTGTAACTTACAAATATTTTAGAACATGGGTGTTCCGAGCAGTCCTTATTCCACTTACACTATAGAGATTTTAACAAAGTACAATTAGTGTGTTTATCAGAGAATTAATTATATATAACATTTAGAAAAGAGGAAAAAAAACAAAAACAAAAAAAAAAAACTTTTCCAACCCTCAAGGGCTGGATTTAGACAGCGGACGAGGCAAGCTTAACATGTATTAATGTGGACGACCATGATACTGACCAACACATTATTTCACCTTCAGGGATTTCCAAATAGAAGCTACAATGAGAAAATAGCATGTTTGGATTGTGTATTTGTGTCGCATGTGCCTCTTGTGCTTAAAGGGTTATCCCAGGTCTACCTAGGAGAGGTTGACCTTGTAGGACTTTACTGACTATTCTGCCAGAGAAATAATAATAATAAAGTAAATACAAGCAGAAGGCAGCCCCTGGGCTTGAACCTGTAAACAAGACACAGAACAATTGCGTAATACCATATAAGGAAAACACCATGTGCTCATTTACATGCCCCTACCCAGCATCCTCTGCAGCTGGCCAACCCACTTTAACAATGGCAGATGAATCCATGCACCCAAATGTGTACCAAATATATATATATAAAAAAAAAATTTAACAAAATATGGCATTTGTTTTGTGTGGCCAAAATGTCCTTGTTTGCAGCAAAACAAAACAAACCAACAGTAGCACCAGATTACTCAACAACCCCCTAAATCCTACCCCACACCAAACAAAACATTTCAAGTATCCTGTAAACACATAAGAGGATCTAAAGACTTTGCCATTAGAAGCCGCCAGATAATCAAGGAATTGCACATGTATTTGGGCTCTTCAGGGACCGGGGGCAGATGGGTTTTGATTGCTTGTCCCTGAGGTTTCACAGCCTGTTTGAGTCTTGGTGGCACCTCCAGATGTGGAAAGGAGGGTAGGAATGGTGATGATGCACATTGACTGCCAGCTCAGGAGAAGACTCATCTAAGGGCTTCTTGAGATGCAGGAGAACACACTTGTAATGCTGGTGATCATGACATCGCCCACCAGATGACCAAATGTTAAGATCCTTTCACTCTCGCAGTTCCAGAAAGTTATCCCACCCATTTGGTTGTTACATTTTACTTTGACCTAATAGGTTCAGAAAGATAGGAGAACCCCCTAATCCGATGTATTCTGTGAAATGGGGCTGTGGGACATCCAAACACAGGTGGGTAATCTGATCGCAAACTGTACACCTTGGCAACAAAGCAGACCATGCAGCTAGCTGCAGGCACCTCTGAAGTGGTCACCCCACCAGAGGCAGTAGCCCAATAAGTCACATCACAGTCCAGGAGTTTATCCGGGGATCTCACCCAGTTACTCACCTCGCCTTCAGCAAGGTGGCATTAGGAGCAGACAGGGGGGTCCATACTCTTAATGACGGCCTTGGCACCCCCCCATTGATCATATTGCTTAAAAGAAACCGCATCTACACTAGGAGCGCTGGTCAAATCAGGCCTGTATTTCGAGTAATCGCTTGTACAACAGATGTGGCCCTTCGGGGCCAGTGTTTTATTTCCACAATGATAAGGCTCCTGGGGTGCGCGGTCACTGGACGGTGGTCTCAGAAGCTTCGCTAACTTTGCACGGTACGGAACCCCCCGAAGGGCTGTCTCCGGACAAATGAAGCCTCCTGACCGCCTCCTTGATGAGATTCCCGGAGAGCAAAAGCTCCTGCAGCAGCTGATGAGGATCTTCCTCCTCCC
Organism: Spea multiplicata; assembly: GCA_009364415.1. Lineage (NCBI taxonomy): Eukaryota > Metazoa > Chordata > Amphibia > Anura > Pelobatidae > Spea > Spea multiplicata. The sequence continues at coordinate 37,793,499 of VKOC01000006.1, forward strand.
CGTCCATCTCGCCCGCTTGCTGGTTGTGTTTCCGGCATCCAGCACGGAGCCATCCCCGGCCGCAGAGCTGCTTATTTCCTCCATAGTCCTGGTGCTTTGGCCCTACGTAGACCCCCTGATGCTGGTGGGGATACCGGCCAGCCCCTCGGGGTGTGCATACCGGGTACGGCGTGGCCCTGCCACGCACACAGGAACAGGAGGCCCGGGTGATGGCTGGAGGCTTCAGGTTGCCGTATGTAAGGCTGCAGGAGGCCGGGGCTCGCTGGGCATTGAGCTGCAGGGCTTCCCCAATACGAGCCACCAGGGAATCCACTTCTTGGGAGCCCACGGTGACCGACCGCTCCAGAAAAAGAAAACTCTCCTTGCGACACGGCATGACTGCGGATCCCCGTGACAGGTGGGAGCGCAACGGCAGAGAGGAAACCGGTAGAGTCTGAGAGCGGTGCTTCGCCACCAGCGTCGGGATAACACCGCCCGGCTTTCACCGGCTCTCCTTGGTTTGTAAACAATGGATGACGTAGCCCTATTTTCGGACGATACCAATTCAAAAATACAAGGAGACTCAATGATTAACAAATTCTATTTCTCTCCAGAACTCTAACCAATGTTACCATATACGGTGCGCGTCTGATTATAAAATCATGTCATTTCTTTTCACATGTCTGACATGTAACGGCTTTCAAATGAGGCCTAATCAAACGGACAGAACCATTTCTGTCTCCCCCTCTTTTTGTCTCTCTAGGACGGTGACACCGCCCACTCCTTTTTTTGAAGCCGCTCGTACGTTAGTGACGTCAGCCTTGTTTTGGTGTGTGTCTGTCAATGTGTATATATGAAGGGGGGGCGGGGTGAGAGCAAGATCTCGGAAACATAAAATCGGCTGTTGTAACACGTTGCGGGGCACGTGGGGGAGGGCACGGCGCGCTGTGCCCGTAACCTGCACCCGTCTTACAAACTGTTATCCGGCAACCGCCTAACCAGTACGATAAGGATATCTGTCCGTCTCCATTCCAGGCCGTAGTGCAAAAACAGCGCACATTTTAATAAAGAAATCCTAAACATTCCAAAGAGGGGGAGGCCTAATGTGCTGGAGGGAAACATAAACACCGTCACAAGTGTGTCAACAAGACTATATGACTGGGAAAAAACACAAACAAATATACTCTGCGCTCATGGATACCAAACAATTGCACACAACACAGGTTTATAAAAATTGTGAAATATATGTGTGGCATAATTCTTGGCATCCTATTAGTCAATACTTTGTGCTTCCTCCCTTTGCCAAGAGAACAGCTCAGGGTCTTCTCATATAATGCCTGAGACCATTCCTCCGTACAGAATCTCTCCAGATCCTTCAAATTGCGAGGTCGACACTGATGGACTCTCCTCTTCGGTTCACTCCACAGGTTTTCAACGGGGTTCAAGTCAGGGGATTGGGATGGCCATGGTAGGGCCTTGTTTTGGGGTCAGTAAACTGTTTTTTGTTTTTTTTTTTATGTCGGAGCATCTTGTGCTTCCCTGTTGTCGTGAAAACAAAAACATGCGGTTGGTGCTCCATAAGTGTAGGCCCACATTGGATACCAGGTCCTCAATCTTCATCTTCTGAGGCCATACTTCCACAAGGGATTTGTGGCTCCTTCTCTCCTAGACCGAAGCCTACAGAGGACCAGATCTTCTAGGATCTCCCCAAGTAGGAGACCAACAGAAGTTTTCAAGAAGGAGTGGCAGCCAAAAGTTATGGCCCCACATATAAACACGTACACGGTGGTGTGAAAAAAAATGGGCCCTCCACACCACTCATTCCACCACATGGGCATCCTACGCAATGGTAGACACTGAAGTGAGTAGCAGTAATATATAATGCTGTACACAAGATTCTGATTTGTGCACAGAGAACCAGAAGGCCTAAGACCTGTTTGAGCATTGCTAGTTTGGGGAGAAAAAACGTGTGAACCTTGTCATACATCTGTCATATATACCCTATAATAACAAGCGTTTCCATCAAACATCTATTCCATATGTTAATAAACCATTTTGGTGGTTTTGTCTATTTAAAAAAGTTATATTTAAATTACTAGCTGGTGGGACCAATTCAATTTTATCTGAGGAATCTAAAGCAGAACACACGGATGAAGGACATGTTTCAAAAGAGCATGAAATCTGAGGGCCGATTGCTCAATATGGTAGGAAGAGCCGGCTTTCTTTTTGGCTGCTTGTAGCAGAACGTATTTTCTAATGCAACTTCCTGGTGGAGATAGTGCTGCACTAAGTTAAAGTGGATGGATTACATTTCGTATGGGGTAAAGAGCAAGCGGCAAAGAGGAAGAAACAGAACAGAATATGTATATATATATATATATATATATATATATACATGTAATATATATATATATAATCTGATTTGAAAGTCATTGTGTCTTTCAGGGGAGGGCTGGCACATTTTGGCTATTACATACGCACTGACACACATTTTATACACTCTAACACTAATGCACATACTCGAACATGCATTAACACACTCATACTAAAACGCACATTTACACACTGATGCTAACACAACACTCATGGTGACATATACATACACATACTCATGCTAACACACACTTACACCTTCACGCTTATTCCAATACAAACATGTAACACACGCAGTTACACGTACACAGTCATGCTCACACATTGACTGTAATAAGTCCCTTATCATCGCTCTTACTCGCCCCCTCTATCCATCACATATCCTTCCTCGCTCCCTCATCCCCACACACTCTCCCTCATCCCCTCACCTACCCAGAGGCTTATTTCTCGTATAGTGTGTGTGTGTTCACGTTGCCGCTTCTATAAGTGTAAAAGACATTAATAGGCAGGACTGTTCCTTTAAATACGGTAAATGCCTGTGTGATTCTCACATAAGTAAATGGAATCACATAGCTGATATAAATAAGAAGCCGCCGTGCACGTTGGGGCTTCAACAGGCGGGCTGGTCCAAGTCTTCTCATCTTTAATGCTGATTCAATGCTTGTTACATGGGGCTTGTGGCAGATGAACATTAACAAGAGAGGCCCTGGGGGGAAAATACATGATCCTGGAAAGACAAATTAGCTTTTTTTTAAATATAGAGTGATCTCAGGGAAGGTGGGGGGGTTAAGATCATTAGTGGAGGAGTCTTGGTATTCCAGTGGAGACTCCGCTGAGTGGTCTCTGAGCCTGATGGAACAAAAGGACAATTGTCTCCTTGTTATGCGGGAGAGGGGCTGCTGCCCCCGGACCTGCTGCCCTAGACCTTTTCGGCTTAAGCAAAAATACAACGCTGGACACAGACAACCCTAGTAATGGTGCAGAGCGTTTATGCTCCCTGAAGTTTGGTTGATGTCAAACTGCAGCCTCTACAACCGCTATCACCACATCTGCGCCAACGATGTTAATGGAATCCTGTACAGGAGCCTTTGTTACAAACTTAATGACTTGTTTACAAAATAACAGGCTTAAGGCAAACCCAGTGACTCAGGTGGCATTATAATGGAAATGTATTTTTTTACATTTTAACAAACTTATTATTAATTTGATAAAAGAGTGCACTTTAATGTGTGCTCATCATATTCAGATTTCCGCAGTCATTTAATGCAGGTTGGATTCCTGGTCCTTTTTATGTAGCATCACGCCAGCCGCATCGTCTCACCTGGGATTATCGGATCACTGCCGCATGCAGCTCGTGGGAAATAAACATGTATTGTCCAAAGCATTTTGTAAAGTGTGTTTTTGTTTGAAAACTTATTTTTTTTTAATAGAAATAGTAAAAACAGAGCTTCCCATAAATGGCAGCCTCGCACCTGCTCTCCAATAGCAGTTCTGCAACTGCATCTGTTTCTTTCCATCATCAATGACATCTGCATCATTCACAGCCGCTCTATCCAAGCACTTCTTAGACATGTGTTTAAAAAGGGCACTTCGATCAAGAATAAGAGAAGTAAAGCATGTTCGTAAGACTATCTATGACTTCTTGTGTCAGGAACTTACCTGTCGTCGGCGGGAGTCCTCGCCCGGCGGCGATACCGCCGGGCGCCCGCGTCCTCGACCACGTGTCTGTCGGGTCCAACCCGGCGGCGGCGGAGGTCTTCGCCCGGCGGAGTCCCCGCCGGGCACCCACGTCCTCGGCCGCACGGCACGGCATCCCCGTGCCGCAGGCCGCGTCCCCGGTCTCCGTTGCGGCGGCAGCCGCACACGGCAGACCCCGGGACTAACAGTATGGCGGGGGGGCGTGTCCTGCGGTCTCAGACCGCTGCTGGCAGCCAAAGGGGGCGTGTCCTGCAGTCCCAGACCTCTGACAGCCAGGAGAGGCGTGTCCTGCGGTCTAACCGCAGATGGGAGGGATTAGGGACTAATTGACAGCTAATGAGAAGGAGGAGTAACAATTAGGAGGGATATTTAAACCTGCAACCCTGTACCTTCAGTACTTGGTTGTTCAAGTTCCCTACCGGATTCCTATACCCTGTTGCTGTTTATTCTCTATTTGGATTATACGGACTTTGACCCTCGGCTGGATTTCTGGACTTTGTTTTTGGATTACCCTTATTGTACTGCGAACCTTCTGATTGATTATTACGGACTTTGACCCTCGGCTGGATTTCTGGACTTTGTTTTTGGATTACCCTTATTGTACTGCGAACCTTCTGATTGATTCCACGGACTTTTGACCCTTGGCTGTTTACTGGACTTTGTGTATTTTGGATTGCCCTTTACTTTCTCCCTTGCACCCGGTGTCTCTCTGCGCTGTGCTCCGATCCCACCTCAGCCTTGACATCTTGTTAATAAGCTTCCCCTATAATCATAGGTTTTTCCAGTGTCAGGAGCACCGGGAACTTACCTGCTGTGCACAGGGACTGCACCTTTACGTTACAATGCTTTCTGTCTTTGGGTTTAGCTGAAGATTGAACTCCTTGGTACCCTGTCCATCATCAGGTCTGACAGCAAAGGAATGGTAGGGATGTGGCGATGGGATACAATGGTGTGGGGCTTTGGGGGTCCCAGGGCCGCTCCAGGGCCTTGGGCCCATACAGCTATACTGGATGTACCCCATTGATGTCAGTACAGAATGCAGGGATTGTAAAAATGAAGTGAATGATGGAAACATGGTAATAACATTGATTCTAAGTGTATAATTTTTTAATTATACATGTATAACTAGAATATATAGAGCAAAAAAGTGTACGTGTATGAGTCTATAAGTATATAGTATAAATTATAATATATAATATATAGTGTATGAGTATAGTGTATAACTATATAGTGTAAGTGGAAAATTATACTTTCCAGTGATGAATGTCCGTAAAATTCTCAGGGACGACCTTTTCATTGGGCAGTTGTTTGAAGGGACTCTACGGTCAGTGCTTTAATGCATATTATAGCTGTGTGGTCCCGTTACATTTTCCTGGTGCCCCGTTGTAAATTTGCCCATTTCCCCACCTCGCAGCTAAATGGCTCACAGGAGATGTGTCCAACCGGCCATCAGTCAGCTCCAGCTCGGCGAACGCTTTAGTCGGGGAGGGGGGCTATTTGGACAACCGAGCACATGCTTGGAAAACACTCCTATGCATTGAGTGCTTTCTTGCCACTGATTGGCTACTTAAAAGCAAGAATGGCAAGAATCATCGGAGCACAGAGGAGGGCAGCTGCAGGGGATGATCTATTATCCCGTTAATTGTACTGCATTCCAAAAGCCAATTTAAACTATTAAACCATCATGTGTTACAAGAACACTAGTAAAGCAGTTAAAGATGGGGAACACTAATTATCATTTCTGCACATCAGCCATTATCATCATTTCCCACGCAGAATGAATGTTACGTGCGGAGTGTATGAATTCGTTCAGAAGGAACATTTGCTCAGCAATGTTTTCTAAGAAAAGTGATCTCCTCTGGAGACCGCACCATGATTTATTAGCAACAACCCATGAAGTCAGTCTCAGTCATTGAATGGAATCCATTCCCGAACAGCAGGTGACTGACATCAATCTTCAGCGTGGCCTTGGATTACATTTGGGAGCTACTCAGACTAGGACAGTCACAGTGATATTTAACAAGCTAGCAAAACCATCATGGCATTAAAAATGTATACAATTCTGGTGAAATGAAACCCTAGATTTGGATGTTTTCAGTTTAGCACAATACTTGTTAAATTAGTAATTTTGTCTTTATATTAATAAAATTGTCTTCAGTATAACTATTCATCTGTGTTTACCAACTACAACATTCTTATTATAGCACATAGCAGCCCACAAATACTCATAAAATGTGATGGTAAACGCGTAGGACCATGTTGGACATTTGGAGTTCCCGGAGTTCCTGTTTGTGCCGGTCAGGTTATACAATTTTCATTTATGATTTGCTTTCTATGCTGGTTATCGATCTTCAGAGGGCAGCCATCATCTGCATTCTCTGAGAAACTAGGAGCTACCTGAGCATATCTGCTGTGCTCTTTTCTTCATTTTAATCCAATGTATTGGGAATACATTACATTTTATACATCCTGCACTCTTGTTTATATAAATGTGCCTAAAGAGTAGATCTGTCTGGGTTCATAAACAGCGCAGGCTCGTCTACCCATGCCAAGATCTTACTTTGCTCCATCATCTCTAGTGAAATGCATCCTGTTTGTCAAAGCTAATTTTGCACAAATTAATGTTCTGCATCTTTTACCGCAAATGCACAATTCGCTGTCAAAAATCACAAATGCAAAAAGAGGAATGACGGCTCCTTCTACTGCACATCAATAAGTTATAGAAAGATCATAAGAAATCTAAATCGAGCTTCCTCCAACCCCTAATAGATGCCCACTCCTTGCCCGGAGCAGTGACATATACCGCAGAGACTATTTCGGGCAGCATAACAAAATAGTAACTGTTACTGTGCAGCCGGACTGTCGACCCTGGCACGCTGTGGTCAGGCATGTGAAATATGGCATTCAGGACACAGCACCAACACTGATACTCAAGCCGCTAGTAACTGAACCATCCTTCAGAACCCTCATGTCACAATATAGAACCTATAAAACCCATAGAGCAACTCATAGCAGGTGCAGAATGTGCTATGCTGAGGCTGCACCTAATTGTAAATTGCACCCGTCATCATAGATTTCACATGCTTGGTGTGACGGGCCTCGGGTACCCCGGCTGGATACACCCGTCAATTCTTTGTTGCTTCCTCCCGGAACCACAAGGGTTAACCACTTCCAGCTGTAGCCTATACTAGTGGGGAAGGGACCAGGAATGTGGCTTGTATTCCTTGGTGAACAAGCACCGTAGCTTGCCGAAGCGTAGCCGGATCCGGTGCTGTAACTGTCCTGAGAAGGACAGTGAGTGATCCAGCAAGCCCCTGAAGCATTAGACAAGACTAATGTCCAGGGAAGTGACACACGTTATTGGGAAACACACAGGCTTATATACAGGTTAGGTGATAAAAAGGTCATAAATCAGGACACATCTTCCCGTCCTACCCAGACAGTCTGGCGCCGCGCTTAGGCTACCGAGCCCCGCAATATCTGTATGCTTTGGTCATCGTTCTCGGGGTGATCTCGACGGAGCAGTGGCGATCTTAGGGGTGCCGAGGGGGCGGTCGGGGACCAGGAAGATCTGGTCCAAAAAGCGACTTGATCAGTCAACGGGGGCCCGAGTGACATCAATTTAAAGTTTCCCCGGGACGAACCGCGAGATAGCAGGCACGCGTTCGGCAGCCGCGCCGGCCGTTTTCCGTTCCTCCGGAAGTCCCGGCGACCAGGCATCCAGGGGAGGCTTTTCCCCCCAAATTGGTCTTGCTCCATGCCCCAATCCCCGGTGGGTTAATAGCAAGGTAAATGGTGTGGTAGGTGAGAGCTGATGGCGTCCGGGATACGAGGGGTTAAATTATGTGGGCAGGGCATGTGGAACATGGACAGGGGCGGCACGGGAGGAAGAACAAAGGCACAGAGGACACACAGATAGATATACATAACTATCCCAAACCAGCCAAATTACTTTGAAATGGGTAAAATGAACTAGGCATAAATAATAATGGCATAAAACCCCTTCTCACTGTCACCAAAGCATCGAGTAGCCCTACATGACAATAACTAAAAGGCATTTATTACTGGTATCCCACCCCTGATGGAGGTTTCCTCTTTCTAAAACTGCAGCGACAGGGGTTTAATGCCCAATATATGAAGGGCTTGTCCTAAAATCACCCACATTTGGTAGGTTGCCTTCACCCAGGCACCCAGGCCTACAAATAAATATTGAATTACTGTACCTATAGCAAATACCCTGAGATAGGATTATTGCGTATCTACCCAGTGAATAGCCCAGTCTATGACATCATATTATGGATTGAATTCATGTTAACGAGGCAACTGAAATAGCAAATTATTCCCAGATATGTTATGGATATAATTATGCATATCAAACCAATGGAGTATTAGAACACTCAATATCTCATTTTAGCATCAGCTTGCAAAATAAACATGGGTGGCTATTCCATGACTCAATTAAATAGTGTAAAATACTATATACCTTCAAACCTAGTTCTCTCTGAGGAGATAGGTGCAATGGTAAAGAGTCCGTAGGGCCTTTGAGAAAACGTGCCTTTCATGCACTTTTGGTTGGACCATAGAAGTTGTGAAGAAACAACTCAGTGGATTCCATTTTGATTGTTTATTAGTATGTTCATTTGATTTTTTTTCTTATTTTCCTTTTTTTGGTGAATGAGGTTTGATGGCCAACAAGGCTAACTCAAGACATGGTGCTGCCTGGGACCAAGAAAAAAATGCTGACCCAGCACCCCCTCCATGACAGGCTGCATCTTCCTATGTCTTTTAGATCCAATGGCCAATATCACAGTGGCTCCTTAGGGCCCTTCCTAAAACCACAGTCGTCCATGACAACTGGCTTACTCATGTCTTCTTGCGACCCCATCACCTTGCCGCTGACTTCCACCATCGTTTTATGTGATTGTTCCTTTAAAATCACCAGAAACATGTTTATGCGATGTTCTCAGGTTCCATAAATCTGAGGCATATTAGAAAAAATTGCTTGTATGTCGTCTAGCTGTAAATGTTGTATCTACGGTATGTTAAAAATATTTCAGGCAGAGCGAAAAAATATGTAAAAACCACTTCTAGCATAAGATCCATTTTTTTTAAATAGACTTAACAGTTTGTTAGTGGCCTTTGGTAACCTGATCTCCCTTGTTATGTAATTGAGTTAAACATTACTGAATGTACAGTGAAGTCCAAGGGGTGGTATTTTTGTACAGTGAAAGGGACACATGCTTTGGTTTCCAGGAAAACTGTTCCCACCCAAATCACTTCCACGAAAGTAAAAGGCCAAAATATATTTATCACGACAAGCAAAGCTAACCTCCTGCTTTCAACTCTAAATTAACGACTCGGTCTAATCCCCAAATTTGTATTTTTTAGATTTAATACATGTTGGAGTCTGCGTCGCATGGAGTCAGTGCAGATATTCTATACTTACTGCAGTAAGAAAATAGACTTTTGTCTCATGACTAAACCCCCCCCCCCCCCCGGCTGCCTCTCCTGAAACCAGGAAGCATGAGACTGTACAAGAAGTCTACGTTCTCAGCTGCACTCCCATTGAAGCCATCTGAAGTCCTTTCAAAATAAGTGGGACTGCGGCAACCAATCGTATGCATACCTCCCCAACATTTCCGTAGTCCAAACTGATGCACTTGTGTTGAGATGTGTGGCTGGTGGTGAGGAGGTGGCAGAGCTGGACACCAAGAGGGGGTAGTCAGGTCTACCATACCAGAGCAGTCACCTTTATTACACCTTATGGTATTAAGCTCCAGTGCCAAGTGGGAGCTGTAAAGCAGGGATCCCCAAACTCGGCCCTCCAGCTGCTGCAGGACTACATCTCCCATACTCCTCAGCCAGCCCCTTAGCTGAAGAGCATTATGGGAGATGTAGTCCTGCAGCAGCTGGAGGGCCGAGTTTGGGGATCCCTGCTGTAAAGGATAAGGTGTTGTAACAGCACACACACACACCTTTATTTTTTGGGCTGATCCCCCCCCAAGCAGCCCCATACTCTCACTGCCCATCAAAGCAGGACACTGTGGCAGCTACCCAGGACAATTAAACCGTGCCCAAAAATCAAGACTGTCCCACAAAAACCAGGACACTTGGGAGGCATGTATACATATGATAGCATCAGTGTTCACAAAGCATACATGTTGTTGGCTGCTGCTGTTTCTGTCATTAAAAATCTAAGGGTTTAGTTCTCATTGACTAGATTGAGAGCCCGACTGGGAATAGTCCGGCGCTCAACATGAGATGCTGGCACCGCGACGGAGTCATGGAGAGCAAGGGGCGTCGAGCGGTTGCTGAGAACTTCACGAGCAGCTGCTCGGCGCCCCTGCCCGGGACATAAATGAAAACATTGTTGTTGTTTTTCTGTTTGTTTTAACTTTATTTAACATCCTCCATGTTAAATAAAGTTAAAAAAAAACTTTATTTAACATGGAGGATGTTAAATAAAGTTAAACAAAACAACAAAAAAACCCATGTTTTAATTTAGGTGCAGAGGGGGCGGCAGCGGACCCCCGAGGCGGCGGCGGCGCACTCCACAGCGGCGCCCCCTGTGTGGAGCACAGGTCGCACACCCCAAAAGCCGGCCCTGGTCCTAGGGCCTGATTACATGCATCAAATGAGGTCCTGGACATTTGCAGAGGAAATCCATTTGTCTTCTTATCCATGTTAACGTTTCTGTTTCACTACAAGTGATGTGTTCATCTTAGGAATTAAGACGACGTGCTTCAGTCTATGACTGCTTACGTTTACATCACTTCATTGTTAATCATAGCATATTATAGAAAATAGCATCAGATATCTTAAGGAAGTGCATGAAAACTAGGTTAATATAAATAATAATAATTATAAATATATCGTTAATCAGCAGATACATTAGAGCTTCCTCGATATGATGTAGCAACCACACACATCAAATGTTATTTGTTTTAATGTCAGACTGCAATATAAATAAAGCTATAACTGTGCATAATCTCCTATTATATAAAAAGTATTTATTTAAAGTAGTGAGAATCGCTTATTAATGTCCTGCAGCTAACACTCGGCTCACAGAAAACAATCATACATTTTTTAGAACATTTTGTAGGAAACTAAAGTAATAACACAAAAATCAGTTGTTTTGTTCGAGGGTAAAATGAATATACAGGAAATGTTTGTGATGAGTAATACATTTCCCAAAGATAAGGATTGTATTATTCGGCAAAAACAGAATGTTTCTTCCTCCTGGCAGAAAGCGAGAAGTTATATCTGGTATTGAACAAAGGCACAGGTGCCAGTGGATGTACTACGAGGACCAGCAGTGATGGTATTTCCGTTTTATGGTACATCAACTAATCTAGAATAGTCATGTTAACACAACGAGGTTTGATGAATCACTGTTATATTATCTGACAGCTTGATAGGGTTAAAGCATGGGAAACATTAACTTGAATCTCCAGGCCATAAACTGAATTGTTGAGTTAATCCAGTATTTGAAAAGGGAGCTCAACTGATTTGTTGGGATATCTTGAAGGGTGACACTTTGATGGTCACAATGTAACAGGTATTGCAGGGAGTTTCACAGTTAAATATTCTTATGCACCCAAGAGCTAAGATCATAAGTGGTCATAAGTAGACATCAGGGATAGGCCCATAGAACATCATTAAATTGTCCACCACAGACCCCAGTAAATGTCTACCATGAGCAATGTTGGTGCCTACCCTGGCCACAATGGGCAACTAGTCTTCAGGGGGATAAGACAGGGCAAGTGAATCCATTCCAGGACTTTACAGGCAGTATAGATTAATCATTACAACAACTTCTCAAAGTCAGGGCAGGCGACATGCTCAGAACCAGACAACAGATCTGGTACAAGTTGCACAAATATAACTGAAGGGAGGTTTTGTATATAGTTGAAGGGGGGTTACGTATTCATCTTTAAGAGGTTTTTAGAAAATGCAGTAGAATAATTTAGGTACATTGTACTTTCTGTGCCTGCTGCTTCTCAGCTAACAGAGTCAGAGTGAATGCTTTTCTCTCGCTACTTCTAAAGCTAGATACAATATGTCCCTGCAAATTAACAGAGGGTCTTGTTAAGATCCCCTCCATAGAATTGGGAGCGGGGGAGGGGCCATTTGGCTTCAAGAACTAACCAAATGAATCAACATGCAATCAAAGCCAGTTGGTCACAGAAAGCAGCTTGTAACTTCCAAAGTGCAAAGTGTTTTCTCATAATTCCAAGTACAATATAAAACTAATTTAAGAATCTTGAGAAGAAGCCAGACTTATTCTCAGATTGATGACCATTAACATTTTATTGAATGTTTGAAGAGGAACTCCCACCACTTTTTTTTTGTATTTGTCATATTTAGATTTATTGTCAGCAAGCTACCTAGCAATACATGCTTAGGAAGTTTTTGTTACCTGTAGTAGAGGAAAACCTAGATAAAGATTTGCATGGATGTTCCATAGTTCCTGTTTTCTCCGTACCTTTGTGAAGTAGCAGGAAAACAGCGCCAATTGAAATCAATGGGTGCACTTTCCATGTATCCGCATTGGGGGGGTCTCTACTGACCTCCACCAGAAGCATTGGGAAAGACAGTGCTGGAGGTGACTGGCAGTGAGTATATCACATGCAAAGATATACGTTGGGCCAAACACATCACCTCCTTATCAACTAGCTGGGGCTGGGGAAAGGGACAAAGGCATGTCGGGGAATTCTGTAGAATCCCATGTACATTTAAAGGGACCCGTCAGCCATAATGTAAATACAGTAAAGTGCATATGATAGTTGGAGCTTCCCTTTAACACATCTGACTCTAGCTGTATATTATTTTGTACATATATATATATATATATATATATCAATTGCTACATTATACTGGAAATGGTTTATTTAGCAAGTAGCAATAAGAGTACCCAATATACATGCATCTATTTTACACATTATATGAATGATCCTTATGTATCGAATTAGCTGTTTCCTTCCACAGTTTTACTGCTGCCGGGTGGTTAACTGTTTGAGACGTTGGGATCTGGTGCGTCAGAGCCATTCATTTACATGCTTGTTCATGTCTCTCTTCCTGCTCTATGCAAACTTGCGAACCATTCAGCACATAACAGTCACACCCTTTATCTCCTGTTCTTTTGTGGCTTATGTGTCACTTGACTCATGCTTTATTATTATCAATTAACAAACTATATAGAGTAAGTAGGTCAACAGGTGACCAACCGACTGGGTATCTAAATGGCTACGCTATGATACTTAAAACACAACTGATCCACTATAAAGTAAATATCAACAGTGACTACTCATAGTATCATACATACATAAACATGTCATTGCATAAAGTTGTACCGCTGTCCTCCTGCAACCCTAAAATCTATAAATTCCAGAAGACAGACATTTCAACTTTGGCAAACCTTTTTTTAAATCATCAATTAAGTGATAGTTTTCATGATGAATGGCCATTGGAGCTCAAATAGAAGCACACAACATGTTACCCCAACTTGGCATCGTCATGTGTCTTTATTAACTTTTAAAAATTGCGAAAAGTTCTAAAGTCTGTGTATATGGCCAGCGGATGGTCTCCAGAGTCCCTTCAATCAAGAAACCTTATGTTCCCCTTCACAAAGGGTCTGTAAACCACTGCTTTGATCTATATCCGCACAAGAGCTTTGTAAACATTGGCTAAGCCCATGGAGTTTTGTGGATTGTTCACATATAGATTTATCAGTGGAAATCGACATGTTTATTAAAAATTAACATTTAAAAAAAATTCCCATTTGCCAAAGACACAAAATGTCCTGAATCTTCTCCAGGTCTTGTCTAATCACGTTTAAGCAGCGATAATAAACCGGTTTATTAATCTATGATCACCAGTAATGCCAGGATTTATTAACATATAGCATTATTTAGATCATCCTCTATAAATATGAGCAGCCCTTTTGGCTTACGAGTGTGGCCTGGTTATCAATGAATCCCTAGCCATATCTCACTTCCTTTTGATTTCTATTGTTATTTGCAAATAAATGGAATTGTTAATACAAAAAAAACCCAACAACTTGTGATGTGAGATCATTATTTCCTGTTCCGTTATGCAATCCCTGGGTGTGTGCAGACATCTCGAGAGATGTGTACATTCTTTGACATCGTTAAACTTAAGACCGGGGTGAGGCAATGTTTATTTACCAAAGCAAGCTAAGCCGTTAAGGAGTTATGGGAAACACACACATACAACCATCACAAGCCGAACAAGCAGTACTTAACGTCAAGTTCTCCAGAATCTTTTTGTTTTTTTTAAAAAAGGAAAATGTCCCGAAAAGTAATGTATAGTAAACAAAGGTTTATTTAGTACATACACTCATACTGAGTAGTAAATGCACCAAATTTTAGATATCTGAATATGTGTAACCCTTTTTTTTTCCGGCATTGTGCCAACATCACTTCACAAGAATTATCTTATATCTATATAGTGCCAACAATTTACGTAGCGCTTCTTACAATACATATATTCAAAGGACCCGCAAAAGTGCACAATGTAAATGTCAATGGCATTAGCACTGGTGGATGTATCAGATGGATTAAAACACTGAAATGGTTCCAACATATAATGTTTTTTATCTACCAAGTTCAGCGCAGGATTTTTTTTCTGAAATAAAATAGTAGCAATAACGAATGAAAATAGTTATAGGATGTTGTTGGACCAGTGGTTGGGGGATGGGGGGTTCAGGGGTGTGCTTTTTCTAAAGCGCCTGAAGTGGAAGACATGCCCCTTTAAAATATTCTTTACTATTATAGAAATTCTGTTTATCCTTGCCTGAAAACAAGTAATTTAATGAATGTTCATTTGGCATGCTGGGATATCCAAAAGCTGCAAACAGTTTGTGGTCATTGAGGACAGGTGTTGCGCAGGTCCGATTAATACCCTACAGAAAATTATCCAGAGTTGAGTATTCTTGGCTTCCCCAGCCAGTAACAAACACAATTCCACTGGCTGATCCTCTTAAGCCTACGTGAAAACCTGTACTAGTTGGACTGTTTGTTAGAAAACATCTGGTCCATTCAATAGACCAACTCCCAAAAGCTCCACTTCATTTTATCTTAAAATACTTGTAAATTTACATGATTAACTTTTTACACAAATGGGACATTAGGGAAAACTTTAAAAAAATATACATAATTACAAAAACTGAGCAAAATGTCTGTTAATAGCCTATGTCTGGGCAGGACTGTGGTCATCAACACAGTGCCCCCTAGTGGCTCCTGGTAGTGCAGACCGGAGAGAAATATGGCAAAGGTTGTTTGGGATACTATATATTCTGTTCTATATATGTACTTCTCCCCAAACAGGGTCAGAATCTGGGTTTGCGCAGCCACGTGCTACAAGAACATAGAAATATAACGTCATCAGCAGCCACTGGCTTGAAAGTGCCATTCATTGTGTGTTTTCTATACTATTAATGGTTGCATAAAGTGACATCACATCTATTGAGTCAATGATCCGTCTAAAAAAATAAAGATCACCCACTAAAATCATAGTCATTAGTATCCATTCAAAATGATCCCTAACCGATCAGACGCATGGGTGTATCGCATATTCACAGCCCAGAATCCACTGATTCCATGTCAAAACCAGTACAGATCAAAGCTGAATAATGCATTAATACAAGGTTTAGATGTGTTGAAGCCGAGATGTTTAGAAGTTAATAATGATTTCTGCTTGGATATTTGATGGGAATCACAACTGCCGCTGTTTGATGACCTTTGTTCCACTTCCACTAGTATTACTAATATATTAACGTAGTGTATCAGGGCTGGGGCTCTGCTATGTCACAAGACACTTCATTTGATTTAAAAAGTGAGTTTGAGTGTGCGCGTGTGTTGTTATGCCCGTTTATGAACCGTTTATGTTTTTTCTATAGAGATAGGTATCAGCAGACACATTTCTGAGTCTGAGTAAGCAGCAGCATTGCTTTAATGACGGAGAAATGAGTCTGCAAAAGCGTATGTGCCTGGTGACGCCGGCCTGACCCTTCTCTGTTCCCATGTTAGCATTTTAAGCTTTGCTAATACACTGACAGATACTCCCTAAAATACATCAGGCCCATGCTTGCTAAGGCACTCCCTTATCCTACCAGGAAGGTGACTCTTACAGGTACACCGAGTTCCAGAACATGCTTCAGGATTGCTGGCACAGAGCTGCTATTGACGTGCCCTAAGTGCCAAACTTAACTGGATTTCAATGAATTAATATTTTATTAATGAACAGTTGGAGTGAGGACACATCTCGGGGGAGGGGTATTGATATTACATAAGGATTAATAGGCTGATATTATTGAGGGTATTAAATTAAAGAGCCTCTAGCCCCGTGGCTGTTTTAAATTTTCTATTTGTTAATAATTTATGGGTGACCTGGCTGCCTACAGAAGGGTTACATAAGCGGTAAAAGCCTGGCTAAGAAATATAGGCGTTGTAACCCAACATCACCTTGTGTTCACTGTTGTTGGCCTGCGTACACCATATAGTAGCCCAAACAATGTTTTTTGCTATAGCTACATTGATTCCCTTATATAATAAGCGGAATTTTCTGCTTTCAGTTCGAAGCGTAAGAAAATAAATCTTTAGATATTCCATTATTTAGTTTAAAACACTTGAATGGATACTTATACCCATTTCTTTGTTAGGGGACAGTGAAGCAATCTGAGCTTGCTTCACTGATCATTCTTCCTTGCCAGCAGTAACAAGTCCTGGTGTGTTCTCCGCTAGCAGAGGGATTGAGGACTGAACCCAGCATTAGCCTCTTCGGGCCACTGGCACACTAGATTGGTTGATTTAGGCTAACATGCCCTATAATTAAAAAGAGAGGGGGTAATGAACTAATGTGCAGCGGTAGAGAGTCCAGAAAGACTTGTTAAATCACATGAGGAATTTAACCATAAAAATGGTATGACTTCCAATTTAAAAACTACTAGGTGTACCCTGACATTTATAACATACCTAAACTACTGATACGTAGAGGATAAGAAACAAGTTTGTTAGGGCACCGAGACCTAAATCCGTGTTCTGGTAACTATCCTGTTATAAATGGCGTTCTCTGTCTGGTAATACTGTTCTGTTTATGTGCACAACGCATTGTAGGAATGTCACGGCACTGATTACTTACTTACTGAATACTCCGCTTGTTATGAGAACACAAAAGAAATCAAGGTTGTTATTTTAATGGCTGTACCGGTATTCCTGTGAGTAATCACCTTGTGACCGCTACCCCTGACTCCTGACTAAACATTGTTTGGAATATGAACTGAAAATGGGAATGAAACGTCTACTGTTTAACCCATTGAGTGATGTGAAAGCTTTACAGCAGTTTTGACAAACAAGTTATTGTTATGCAATACATTTATATTTCAAATCTGAAATATGTGAAAAAAACATGAAAATATATTTAAAAATATGTGAAAAGATTCTGGTTTTATGAGAGCTGTGGCCCCACCGCAGCTGGGGGTGGACAACGACCAAACACTGACTTTACACAGACACTTACAAGACCGGACCGACTGGTGCCCCAGGCAAGAATACTTTTTGGCACAACCTCCCCCTTGACATTTTTCCCCTATGTTTTTGTTTTTTTTACACAATTTGTATGTGTTTATCCAGCTTTACTTCTAAATACATTTTCTCAACAAATGATTGTGACTTTTAGAACTGTATCACATTTTGGGTGTAAGCTCACATCTAGATAATATTCTGAGCTTCTAGGAAGGAGGTACATTTGGAGAAAAAGGGGCACAGGGATTTAGGTCTCAATATCTACACCTGTCTCTCTATTATAATAATTATTATTATTGCCATTATCTTTTATTTATAAAGCACTTCTTACATTCAAATGGTATGAAAAACCTAGAAGACAAACTTATACATTAGGTAAAGAGGCCCCTGCTCGCAAGCTTACAATCTAGAGGGGACGGGATGTAGAAAGACGCAAGGTTTAACCCCTTAATGACAAAGCCCGTACATGTAAAATGCATTGTTTTCATTGGGTTTAGGGACCGCCCACTGTCCTTAAGGGGATAAAGAATATGCCGCTGCTCCAGACCCCCCTGCAGCTTCAGACACCTGGCGCTAAGACCAGCCCTGGACACATATTTTTAGCTGTATGCTGTAAGGGTCATGTGTATTCACTTTCCGGAGATGAAAGTCTGATGCAATGACTGCATCAAATTGCTTTACGGCCTCTCTGGGTCTCGTCCACCACTTGCTGATTGACATTAGCAGTTTATCAAGGAGCTCTACAAATCTTTTTCATGTGAAAGTATGGATTTTCCGGTACTGGGATTGTGTGGGATTGCAGCTCCCACGTGGCCACCTCGTGATGCTCTGCAGCTGGGCACCGTAGGGTGGCTCTTTCTGTAAGTTGAGTGGCCCTACCCCCCACACTCACTTCTTGGATGGCTCCTGTCCACTTCTGGGGCCATCCCCACCCATACCTCCTTTTTGCCATACCCTCAACTCAGGTATGGCACCTGAGTTCAAAACAATAAGACATACAACTGTAATTGGTTACTGATGTCTGCAAGTGGTAATTCTGCCCCTTTTGCACACCGTCTGTTGTCCATGGCGGCTCAAGCAACGGAAATGTTGAAGACATACAAATCCATTCCCGTTTTTCCCATCTATTCATAACAGACAGTGAGCAAAAAGGGCCGAATTACCACTTGCAAACATCAGTACCCAATTACAGCTGTCTGTCTTATTGTTTTGACTGTACATGTTTTTCTTCATTTATGGCATTTGCTACTGACGATTATATTTCCATTTAATGAATATTGGCCCACTGGGTAGGTCACTTTAGGTGAAGGTTGCAGGAGGAAGAGGCAATGTTATCGCAATAGGAAACTATCAGTTCGCCGGAGACATTGGCAGAAACTGTAAATAATCGTATTTTTCTTCGGCCAAAGCCTGGATATGTTAGCAGTTTATATCTCTGCTCATTGGCAACATTAAATGGCAACTCCTACCATTTGGACCAATAATTGAGCAGTGGAAATGCAGATCTGATGAGACAGACTCTCAGCGGTAGTTGGTGCTGGAAGCATTCATATTATATTTGGGGTTCATAGGCAGGGAGCCATCAAGCGGTAGACAAGAAGTGAAATCCAGGTCGCAAGGCCGTTCAGCAGAAGATAATACGTTCCTCTCACAATCAACAGGAAACTGCTTGGGCCACAGCTGATAAACAAAGGCTGGAGCCAGCTACAGCTTCCTGTTACAAAATGTTGCATGACAGAGCTGACCCATCATCCTTCATGGGATGTCTTTGATGCCATGATCTGGGTACATCCTGTGCTGAGTAGAATAGAACTAGGAGGTCCATTATATACCGAAAATGATTGCTTGTTAGGCTTACAATTAAATGTGATCACCACATATACTATAAGATTCCCCCCTCCCCAAGCGCATTTAGTGTATTCGGATTAGTTGTTTCAGGACTGTCTCTGGTACAGTGTTCTTCAACTTGAACTCCATTAGCAGACTTCATATCCCCTCATGGATTATAAAATATTTCCTCTTTGGCCATTTGGACACTCAAATCTTTCCTGGGGACCTCACTAAACCCTAGGGCTTTACTGGTCTTTCTCCAGGGAGAGATAGGTCCTGAAGCGATATTGGGTGGCCTTGGGCAAAAGGTCCAAACCCACCACTACCACCAAAAAGTCTTCTTCAGGCGATGAGCCTTGGGACTGAGGCCAACTGTGGCATTTCCAGTGTGAAAAAAACTAAAATGTGACAAATACAAAATTGACTGCAGCTCAACAATGCAGGACACAAAAGTACATAAATAAGAAAGAAAGCACGAAAGTGACCATTTATGGCCCCAGTCCTGAGGCTAGCATTATAAATGTTTTTGTTGCTGTCAGCCAGAATGCTGGTGTAAGAAACTACTAATGTGGCTGTAAAATGGCCCAAACTCTCTGCCCTGAGAAAATAGCAACTGATCCGGAGACCTAGAGAAGAAGAACCTCACTTGGAGACTCTGGGTCACCCCTGGCGAGAGGTATGTGGATGGCGCTATACGATTACAAACTATGGTGAATAGTACAGCGGCAGCCACACAATATTTCCCGATATGAAATCACAAACCGTGGATGAATCTTGGGACCTGAGGCTTGATACCCCCATTCCCGGGCATTTCCTGGATTTCCTGTAAAACATTTTAGCTGCTCTGCTAGAATAGTGTATCATCTAGCGCCAAAATGTTGATCTGCTATACAAACCTTCACCGTAAGGGGTAGAGATCGTGACGATGGCATGTTTACTTTTTTTAAGATATGCTACTGTGAACGGCTTACTAAGTCGCCTGCTTGGATGTTGTGTGATACAGAGGCAATTAGCAGCAAGGTCACGCTGAGTTCGCATGTTACAAACCAGGATACCAAACACAAATGTGTGTAGCCAAAACAAGGGTGACCCAATCGGCCAACTAGTTAGAAGAAAAATACACATTTGTAAGCTCCACTTTGTGTCTAGTAAATATTATTATCTGCCCGAGATGGTACAATACGTGCTCAAAACACATGAATTCATAAAAAAATATTTCAGAGAATTGTTTTCCAGACATCATAAGAATACATCTGCTTACAAACCCCTATGTCAATCTAGAACAAATACTTCTATTGTTGGCTTAGCCTCCATTCACCGCTAATTAGGGAATAGAGTTCCGGGATCTGGCATCTTCTAGTTATTTAGTCTATTTTTTTCTCTGGATTTTCTGAAAATAGAATTATCACTTAGTATACTTATACATACAAACATAATGTAATTGATCATTGAATTCCCTACCATACATTTTAAAATCCTAGTACGGTAAATGTTTCATACATTTCTTTGGCATGGAATTACAAAGAGATTTCATTTCAGTAACACATCCATTGGTATCAATTTTTATTTCTATAGTGCCACCATATTCTGCGGTGCTGTACAATGGGAAAATTATTATTTCTTTAGGAAATATGACAAAATGCGACTAATTCACACTCTGAGATATAATGGCTTTACACTGAGCTTTGGGAGACTTAGATAAATAATATTAGATAAATAATTGAGATAAATAAACCTTTTTACATTTGTGAAAGAGTTGAGGGGCCAAGTACGGCTGACTTTCCACGAGACAGTGAGATAAGGACACAGACACGCATTCAGCCCATCTAGTCTGTTCATTTTCTACCTAAATTTCGTTCCATAAACTCCAGCACATTTACTAATTAATCAGCGATGTGGTTTCTGCTCTTCATACCCGGGGAGAGTTCTACTGGACCCTTGTTGGACCATTGTCCTCGGTCCCCCTTCCGTAAGGGTGGGAGCTTTTTAACCCAGTTAAAAAGAGGGTCATATAGGTGTGATGGTCATGTGATTCTCATATTTTTGGTCATACAGTGTATGTAAACAATAGATCAAAGGGTAAGTAAATGTAGTGCTTTTGCCTTTACACGTGATAATGCAATGCTCTGCTGCCCCCTATTGGCAGTGTTCTGCAATAGCATAATCCCCAAATTTAGATGTGACAATTATTATTTGGGATTTTTTATGAAATAGATATGTGTACAATATGTATAACTTCTTACTATTTTTTAATAAAATGCATAGCATTAAACAGTGTCCTGAATGTGTTGCCACCTTGTTATGATTTTAAAAATCAGCCGTAACATTGGGGGATCCAATCAATCAAACCAAGATCCCAAATGTACCGATGCAAGTCCTGTAAAAAGCAATACATGACCCTTAGTGCGGACAAAGTGATACATCCAAATATAAAAAAACGCATGTTTCTTGCTCATTACAAATGAAAGTTGTCAGCATGATGTGAACAGGAACTGAGCTGGATAAAACACCTTCTCCCCTTAGCGAGTTTAGATTTTGCGCATGTTCTTCAGCTATGGTTGGTTAGGTCAGGCTCGAAACTGGCTCAGCTAAACGTTTAAATTCTTTAGTTATTGGAAAAATTGAAGTTTAGTGCATGCACTGTAATAATAATAATAAATAACAATATGTGTTATAATAATAACACATACCATGGATTTGAGTAGAGGAGTACACACATGGCTCCCAACAGTCTCATGTTAGCCACTCAGTCCCGCTGCCCTGACGAACTCCGTTTCCCCCCAAGCTCAGCCCACAGCATCCGATTCTCCAGGAGTAGAAAAACCCTTCACCCTGCATTAGGGGGTCTTTGGTGGTGGACCGGAGAGGGGCAATTCCCCAAGATTTTAGGCCCCCAGCATACTTTTTCTGTTGTGCATTTTACTCAGCAGAGCATCTCTAGTAATAGTCAGCATTTCATGGATCTTTCACCACGGAATGTAAAAGCTTAAGAAGGATCTGCATTACTGCTATTACATGATAACCATACCTGGAAGCCCACCCTTGCAGGATGGGGGTGGCCCAGCTGATGCTATGGGGGTCCCGCTAATGTCAATGAGTGGTCCTGCTGACATTTCTGGACACACACAATTGTTGGAGTGGAAGTAGATGGGGAGTGGGGTGCACTTAGGAAGGACAGTCCTTCTTTTGGCCCTTAATCCCTCCATCCCTCTTTCATCCCATGGTGTTCGTTTTTTCCTATTATTTGGAAGTGTAAGAGTAATGTGTGTGTGGAAACTGCAGAAAACATGTTTCTATATGAAATTCTGCTTAAAAAGGCTCCATATTCAAAAGAAGAGACAGAATCCAAATAAACTTTAATGGATTCTAGAACTCAACCTTGGCCTGACAGAACATAAAAAATGGCCTCTATATTGTGATGGGTTCACACCTTCCCCCCATGTAGGGTCTTAAAAAGAGGTTATTCTCCACCCTAAGTGATAAGTTACCAAATTTCAATTTTATACATGTGGATAGGTCACTATTCAATATAGTAATTACGTAAAAAAATAATAACAATTACAGAAATCCAAAATTAAACAGAGTATAACATAGAATGCCTATTAAAGCTTATATGCATGAAAAATAAAAATAAACATACCAGTCAGTCTCGATATGAAGTCTAGCTTCAGTCTCTCGGTCTGACCCAGATTATAAACAAAAATCTGCATATAGATATATATAAGGTTTTGTAACTAGACCTGCGTGTCGCTACCTTAGAAATAGTACCAACGCTCAGAAAAAAATGAGGAGAGAATCAGGAGACCACACTGTTGATCATTTTTACAGAATAGCAAAAACATTCTAATCTTAAAACATAAAAAAAAATCTTATGTAACAGAAACTATTAGTTCTGTTAATCCTTAACCTTAACTTCTACTGAGACCTGTAACAATATGACATCACAAATATGGTGGAAAAGTAAAGATTTAGGTGGTCAAAACTAAAAATGAGCCCTTATTTATTGACCATGAATCCAACACAAACTCGTTTCCCAAAGTAGCAGAGTCTTATCCGAGTGCTTAACATAATTACCTCTTCAAAAAACCTTGTAACCAGCATTTATGTGTATAACTATAATTATATTCATATATATAATATATATATATATATATAAATTTAATTTATAATCAATTACTGTAATGCCAAAGCTCAAGAAAGATTGAGAGCAGGGCCCTCTCTACTTAACGTATCGGTTGGTCTATCAATTCTAGTTTTTGTCAATAAACTCTTCCCCGTGCTGTCCGACTCGCTACCCTCCTTCAAACGCTCCCTAAAAACGTTTCTCTTCAGGGATGCCTACCGCTGAATAACATCAAGAATTCTCTCTCACCCACTTACATCTAATCTCGCCCTACATTTAATCATTCACTACCACGCAGTCCTCACCTCTGTTTCTCACCCCTTATCCCCCTAGATTGTAAATTCCTGCGGGATCAGGGCCCCCCATTCCTCTTGGATCTGTACGTCAATTGCTGTACTGTACTTGTCGTTATCTGCAAAAATGTTTCATCTTGTACAGCGTTGAGGAATCTGTCGCTGCTTTATATATAATTATATATAATAATAAGAGTAATAATAACAATAATAATAACAATAATATTAACAATAATATTAAGTGGCACGTCCTTGCTTTTATTTGATTGTTGCTCTTACTTTCAGATTACTATTTGTTTTGTCGCACATCATTAAGCGAGTCAGTGAAGCGTACAAACAAGTTCAGCTAAGAATAGTTTTCGGCTGTTACACACGATGGTCAGGATCATACCTGGGAACTCTCTGGGTTTGACCCGGAGATTGCCGGGTGAGCGCTGCTCCTCCGGTTCTCCGGGTCAAGACCAGAACCCTCGGCTCGCGGGAGCGGGGTCTTGACACGCCTCGCTCCCTGCCCATTTTTTCCCTTTAAATGGGGACATTTCCCACTGGGACCGCCCACCGACATCAGGGGGCAGTCCTGGCCGCGTTCTGCAAGGGAAGGCTCCGGTTAGCCGGAGCCAAGAAGTTCCCAGGTATGGTCAGCACCATATTTACGTGACTTTCCTATCACCACCTCATTCACAACTTTCTTTGTCTCCTCTTAATGCGTGCTCTTGGCGTGTACATGTTTTGCGTGTGTGAATAACAGCCACACATCGACTAGGAGCCAGTTGGGCAGCCAGGAAGATAAAGGTATGGCGACCATGTCAGCCATGTTTTCCAGGTCAGCTATAAATGTTACATGATGGTGGCCCACATGTGGAAAGTGCTCCCCCTGCAGTATGTGGGAAGTATGAATTCTGTTATACATCCTACATATTGCAGGGCAGAATTTTACCTGTACTTTAGGTGCTGGGTTTTAGCGCGTGTGTTTGGTCTTTACCGAGGAATGTTCTGTGTCCTATTAAAAGCCTTTTTAAGGCATTCAGAATAAAAAAAAATCTTTAATATACACAATTATTGTTTGGATGAAAAGCATTGTGACTTTCAAAGCTGCAGGCTGCAGTGATAATAGTAATTTATTACCCATCAAACATTCTGAGGTCCTCGGGGGACAAATGAGAGACTTCAGGGGAGGAAAAAACACAAAGCCATTTGTTCATAAAAAGGCTACAATTTCAAAGGGCTTCCCCACTGTTTGTTTGTGGAGTTTTTTTTTTTTTTTTTTTTTAGAATGGTTCTGCGTATCGGCCATCGATTGAGGCTGCCTGCCGTTTCACTTCCTGCTTCTGGGTATGTGGATGGCAGCCTTGCGGAGTGCAGGCAGGGCTGTGCGGGACTTGCTGCAGGTATGGAGGGGGGCTTTCTGTTTCTGTCATAAATATGTCTGTGCGATGCATGATGTCATGGCTGACGTGTTTATACTAAACTTGCTTTTCCCGAAGTCTGCTGCACTGCAATAACCCCAATGACATGCGGCTTCTGCTGTTTCCTTCACACGGCTTTATTGTTTTACTTTTTTAATTGTAAAGTTTCATTTTGAGTTATTTTAGACATCTTTTACTGTACATTGATTTAAGTCAGAATTTCCCTCCATGTATATTTCATATATTGATAGATACATTCTTCTGTCACCCCTATAGCATGGGAAGTGATGAGGTTCTTTTGGGATCCTTTGGTGTAGTATTCATATGGAAATATACAATGTATCTGCCCACCGGCTACTCTGGAGTTAATCATTATTATTATTATTAATGGGGATATGGATAGTGTTTGATACTGAAAAAATATGTTCTTGTATTCACATTATTTCAGGACTGCCAGGAGAAAGATCTTGTGATACAGCGTAATATATCAAACCCGCTTCACGCAGACGCCTCATCAATGTTGGCCTCTGGTGTTTGACATCAACACATCTGTCTTAACGGCGTGATCTGCTTTTAACCCCTACAACTCCGCATATATACCACTTTGTAAAGGAAGACGATCAGCCCAAAGGCATTACTGAGTTGGAATGGAGGTGGAAGGTGAGTGCGGGATCCTGGGTATTGCATTTCAACGTGTTTTGTTTTTTAATTTAAGAAAGTTTTAAAAAAGAATAACTATCTCAGATCATAAAAAGCTTAAAGATGGCAGATCCACTTTAATCGAGCTCAGTGGCTGGCCTGATCTACCACTCGTGTAAAGGGACATGTCTTCTTAGATGGTGTAGATCTCTGCGTTGTGTTCTGCAGAGGATCTGATGCCTGACCTTCAGGATCAACAAAAGAATAAATTGATAACATTCATTATAGCCTCCTCTGGTACTTGCTGTAAGAACATGTTCGGGATTTTTCGGTGACAATAGTATGTTCTCTTCATTATTTTTCTGCATACGGCGTGGTCGCCCGTGCATCAATCTTATCTCTTCCTGTTTTCTTTCTAGCGACCCAAACAGATGAGATTAGGCAAAGAAAGAGCGTTAGCTTTGACGAAAAGGAGGAAACGGCGCAGACTGAAAAACCAAAAGACAAAACCAAGATCCGGAGGTCCTCGAAGTGTAAGTTGTCTTTTTTTCTTTCCATGAAGGTGGAGTCTGAACTAGTGATTGTTCAGAGATATCTATAGATTTGGAACAGAACAGAAAGCAAAAACTTTACCAATCTAGAGGTGTTTATTAACCAAAAGTAGAGTTATAGGAGTTACAACTCCCTTGCTTCATTGTTTGCTATGGAGGGCCAACCCTAGCGAACTATATTGATACAGGAAATGTATAAAAACTGTCTTTTTGCATTATTTTTCCTATTTGAGTATCATTTTGGAGTACGAGGTGAGCCAGTAACCACTGGAGTGATTTATTAAAAGATTAGCTCCGAACACGTGAAGTTACGCTCGAGTGAAAGATTAACCTGCTGACGGTGTTAGATACCAGCTCTTGACATATATAGGTATGTGGTGGCTTCGAATGGTTATACAGAGCTATAGTAACAGATACTCCAACCAACTTTGTCCGCCTCATACAGAGAACATATATTTTTACCGCTTTATACAAATGGAAAAAAGTTGAGAGTTTCCATTAAATCAGTGTATCCGTCTAATCGACTTCAAACCTTTGCATCTTCCAAGGTTTCATTTCTCTATGGATATATGCAAGCGCCGGTGGGGATCGGCCTGCTGTCCAGATGTATTTCATCTCGTTGGGATTTAAACCAGCGGGGTCACCGTTTAGAATCGTATTTATTTTTATTTATACAGCGGGAAATGCTAATTAAACTACACATTTCTCTTGCTCACATGTGCCAATCAAATGGCCTGTTTAAATGTACCCTTTATCATCATTTTTTGAAACAGATCCGTAGTTTCTGTCCTAAGCATATATCTGTAGTATTTTGTAGATGGTTCTACAATCCACCCTGAATTCAGGAGAGAGAGAAGAAGTGCCCTATTATTGTGCGGCCGGACCGTCTACTGCATTATTAACCTTTTTCAGCCCATGGGGTTCAGAGTTCAAGAGGAACCCACCTCTGATTTATATCTCAGGTTAATTTCTTTCCTTATGTGTAACGTAAGGAGACAAAGTAACCTTGTCTTTTGTGTTACGCGAAGAGTCCGTGGTGGCCGTCTCGTATAGCAGGTGCTGTTGCCGTTGGCTTATGCAGAGGCCACTTGGAAGGCGCAGACGGATGGTTGGAAGCCGTGTTTAGCTGCAGAAGCGTCCGCAGATCAGCAGCCGGAGCTCAAATCATTCAACTTGATCTACTTTACAAATTCCTGGGAGCTTAATGCATGAAAGGAGCGTAATTAGCCTTCACGGAGGGCACTTTGCCATTAAGAGGAAGCTAATTATCTTCTGCTAAAACCATCATTCATTCCGCAATACCTCTATGAAATCTGACTGCCCGTAACAAATCTAGTTTATCATAAGCCGCGTTTCTTTTAATCACGATCTAAGCGTTTCTAACTGTACGGAGTTCCTAAAACGTAAATTTAACGTCGTCTTTTCAAACCGGGGAAGCGCATGCGGCTTCATTCAACAGTGTTGGAGACGTTGAGCAGTGTATTGAATTTCCATAATGTAATGAAGCTTTGTTCGCTCTAGTTTGCTAGTAAAATGTCTTGATACAGGGATGGTTTGCATGGTAAATTGATCATTCACATCGAGTTTCACACAATACGGAGTGATGAGACTGTGGCGTTACTTACAACATTTCAGAACTAAATTAGTTATCCTGCGGGCTTAAAGAAAAGCCATCATTAGGAAATGTAACTGTTTACTGTAAATTGTACTCGAAAAAAGTATGTGCACCAATGGTCTGGGAAATACTTGAGTATGGCGGGCTGAACCATATCACCATATCGTGTATGTGTGTGTGTGTATATATATATATATATATATATATATATATCTATATATACGCACAATAAACGGCCAGTGCTGTATACAGTAACATAGGTTAGAATTGACAACCTGATTTATTTTGTCCCATAAACTTTGTTTATCCATGTGATGCTGCCTTTCTCTGTGCAATCGCTACACTGAGCTTATTCTTTATGGCTAATGAAGTCCGTTCTTCCATAGACTTTCATCAGTCATGATGTCTGGCTGGTCGATTAACATTAAAACATTCTATTGATATGATTAGAAGTGAAGGTGTTCGTCTAGTAGATTGTTCTAACATAACAGGGCGAGAGCATATACGAAGCCTGAAAACAGTATATTATGCCAAAAAAAAATACAAATAAAACGGCACAATATTTTTGATTTTTTTTAATCTGATGCTAGAATACAAAATGGCCAGCCTTGTCTCTCCATAAAGGATAGTTAGGTTGTAACAGAGAAATGTTTCATCCCAGTTTATGTGCGACTTACGGTTTAGGGAATAGGCTCCAAATTATCTTATTCCTGAGATGATATTAAGGCACATCATCATGATATTAAGGCATATCATGGTGTAGGGTTTCCTTTTTTCATAGGAGATGTGATACACCCGGTGTTTTGTATCGCTGAGTGTGAATATGGGGTTATACGTTGGTTATTTGCAGCTTCGTCGGATAGGACATGTAGTTGTTGGGAAGCTGGAGCGGAGGAGAAAATGAGAAATGCTCGGATGGAGCGACTTATAACCGTTCTGTCCTTTTCAGATGCTGCTCTGCAGCGGTTTGCAAAGCTTTTCTTCGGCTGTCTGGGCGCGGTCTCCAGTGGCATGATGTACGCGGTCTACCTGTCTACCTACCACGAGCGCAAATTCTGGTTTTCTAGCCGACGGGTAAGTCGTGATCCTTTAATCCAACAAGTTACGTGTTGTGTTCTCTAGACTAGATTATTTTTTCATAAAGTTACTTTTTTTTTACATTATTGACTTTCTATAACAATTGATGGCTAAATGGTTCTCCTTTTCTTTTTTTTTCTTTTTTAGATAGTTAATCATTTGACGCGTCTGTTTCCTTCCCGTTCCCCACTAACTTTATTTCCCTTCGCGGTAAAACTTCTGCATAGTGTTTTCATGGAGGTCAACGCTCTGGAGGGGATGTGCGTCTCCACAGAAATGTTTCTCATTACAGCCTGCCCTTTTCCAGTCAATGTAGTAAGACGGCCTTTACTAGTTGCTGTTCTATATTGCAAAAAACTGTTAATATCAGTTCTGCCAACAAAACTCTGACATAGAATAGCAACTAAAGCCTACAGAGCATTTAGAGGAGCAGTACTGTAAACTTTTTTACGTCACCGTTCTGCCCTGCGTGCGCTGCGGAGCGTTTCCATGTGAAATGCTCGGTTCTATGTTGGCTGCTGCTCTTTTGTGCCGGATGAGCACCGGGATTTAATCCGCAAACCTCTGCGTTGTGTGCCCTGCTTGAACATTGATGACCAGTGTTTATAAACCACCCCAAAGCTTTTAGTACTTAACAGACTTAAGTATTCTGTCATTAGGCTGCCGCCATGAAGGGGGCACCGGATATGGAAATTGGTGTCCTTAGGAAGGAGAATGAATGTTTAGGTGTAATGACAGTCCTGATGTTTAACAATAACGTGTCATGTATTCAAAAGTAATGATAGAAAATGCTCACATGTTATTATTTTGCTTCTTAATACATGACTGGAAGTTGTAGTCCAGTGACAGTTGGTTCTTACACCTGGATTTGAGGGCAGGACACCTTGAGCAGGTGCTTATTGCCCTCTGGATGAAGCGGCATTGCCTCAATATGCCAGGTCGTGTTGATTGTACAAATTGTGCATTTATACTGTCTTTTTTCGCTATGGTTGTCCAGACAGGTCCCGTATTGTAATAGTTTTCTGTTTAATGGTACTCTAAATGCATATCCCTCAGAACACGTTCCAGATGTTTCTCCAACCCCGGCTCCTGGCCCTCGGAGGGCACGTGTGAGTTACTCGCTTCGATTTCCATGATTTTCAGGATTTCCAGGGGGTTTGTTTTTCCTCTCCATGGAAGAAAAGTCCAAGAACAAAAAGCTTGTACATCAAGCCAATATTTTAGTCTTTCTGTTCTTTTTTTTTTTTTCTTTTCTTCAGGATCTTGAACGAGAAATAACCTTTCAAGGAGATGGTGCTGTATATTATTCCTTTTATAAAGACATGCTCCGGGCACCGTCCTTTGAAAGAGGTAAATGCTTTCTACTTTTAATTCAACAAGCTGTATTGTCTAATATATAGCTCAAGATCTAGAATTTGCCCTTGCGTGGTACTTGAATAATTAGGCCCCCAAAGCCAATTTTACCAAATTTGTGTTCAATTCTATAACTTTCTCATTGTCTCTGAAGGACAAAGCCGTACCTGTGCGGTCACTTCCAACGGGGTATCACTACAAACCTGCAGTGCTATAGATCATATTATCCCAAACGGATAACCATTTATATATATATATATATATATATATATAGTGATGGGTGCGGGGAGATGTACCCCACATATCCAATACAATCGCCTGATTTACCTGTTGTAGGACATTACAAGAATAATACTAAAAAAAGCACATAACACATACCTGAAAAATACCTGGAATCCCAAGCTGCCGAATATTATTTTGTGGCCCTCGGCACAGGGTTTTGGACGCCTGCGCACCCCGCTTCACGTGTTCCCATATTTCTGACAGGTGTGTTTGATCTGGCCTACAACAACAAGACCGTGTCTCTGAAAACCATCAACGCTGTGCAGCAGATGTCTCTGTACCCAGAGCTGATCGCCAGCGCTCTCTACCAGATGTCCAGCAACCAGGTGAACCAAGCCGGCCCTTTCATTTTTCTTTATTTAGTTGAAAACTGAAGCTTTGGGGTTTTTTTTTTGTTTGTTTTTTTTTTACATTTTGTGTTTAATTGTTTATCTATTTGTCTTTTCTTTAATAGTTTCTTAAAGTCTCTATTGGAAAGGAACGGACTCAACATACACCCCTAGCTTGTGCCAGGGGGGTTGTAGGCGCATAATGTATTAAGTGCTGGGATTTAGTGTAGTAGTCGTGTAGTAGACCCCCTACATTTTCTTTGTGTCCAAAAATTAGGACGATATCTTAACTACATTTGTCTTCAGAGACTTACAATACAGGGTAAATCACATGGAAACCAGTAAAACCTCATATCTGTTCTGCGCCTCAGTAACTCGGACACGCGGGAATCATATATTACAGATTTGGGTAAATGGTATGTCTGGTTTGAACTCGATTCCCAGACCTGGCTCCTTGTTTTACGATGGATCAAGTCAACAATGTTTGACATTGAAATAACAAGCAAAATGTTATTTTTGCAGGGTGCTGTCGATCCCGTGTATTTCTATATTGGGATCCTCTTTGGCTTGCAAGGAATTTACGCCAGCGCCTTGTTTGTGACTAGCTGGATAATGAGCGGAAGCTGGCTGGCGGGCATGCTGACGGTGGCCTGGTTTATCATTAATAGGTATGAGCAGAGCTAAACTTTTCTAACATTTCCTATGCGTTCCTATAGCTCCAATCTCACGTGGCATCCTGTATTTGGCATCAAGGATGACATTATTCATTATTCCTACTCTTTCCAAAACGACTAAAATATTAGGTTTTTCAAATAGAAACAAGATATGCCTTTCTAGAGTTCAGAGCTTGACTCTGTCTGTAGAAAACGATTGTAAAACAGTGGCATTTTACTCTGCATGTGCCGTAAAGAGTGACCATCGTGAGAACCCACCTGGTTTTTCTGCAGTAAGGAATGAACCCACAACCACAAAATGCCGCTCCGCTTCTCCCGCTAGGCTGTTCTTCTTTGCAGCCGTAGCTTAATCTAGTCCAGGGGTGCAGGACTCTAAACCAGTAGTTTGATGAACTTCATTGGCGTTCCTCTGCTCAAGCTGGGATATGCAAAAAATGGCGGTCTGTTAGAAGCCCTCCTATTGCTCTGTTGCTCTGGCTTGTAGCTGAATAAATGCCTGTGTATAGAAGAGACACCAAGGCAGGAGTTTTGGAGGAAAAGATTCTGGAATAAGTAATTCATATTTGTTTGTTAATTGATCATTGTATTTTGCCCTTTGTTTCAGGACAGATACCACCCGAATGGAGCAGTCCCTTCCCCTCCGAGAAAACTGGGCTTTGCCGTATTTTGCCTGCCAAGTCGCGGCTCTCACGGCCTATTTAAAAACCAACGTCACCTTTTCTGTGGAGGTACAGGCGTGTCTGCTTCGAACATGTACTATTTATTACAGACGATCGAGTGTTTATCTAATCACCAGTAGCAGGCATTTGCATTAAAATATAAAAATGGAAAGCTTTAAATACTTTACAATTATTTCATCTTCAAAGTTATCCCCAATTTTAACCTTTTGAGAGCCAGAGGGTTAATACACCCATACTTTAGTTGAAACATTGTGCAGCGATATGGAATGTGATGGTGCTATATAAAACAATAAATTATAATAACTAATCTCAAGACATACAAGTTCAAAGGGCACATTTATACAATTTTCTGTCTCACTCGGCTAATTTTAATTTTCTAGAACCTGACAAAGAATTGCTTTGTATAATTCTCCCCTTTGCAGCATATCGTGCTCTTATGTTTATTATTACTGGATTTGGCCCGTGAATGTCGTACGCTTGGGCCGCATAATCATTTCCAAGCAGTCCGTCGCTATTATTAAGCAGCATTAAAAGATACCTCGCACACCATTGCTCTGCTCTAATGGGTTATATAGAGCCGTGGATGTGATATTAACCTAATAATGGCCGGACGCTCATTGCTATAAGAAGCTGTTATCTCTTTTTAGAACCGCATCGTAATTGCACAGCAGCTGATCATGGATAATGTGCTGCTCTGTCATATCTATAATGCAACCACTGACTTATATATAATATGTAATTATCGTCCTTCTTTGTATCTATTTATATTCTGAATCTTTTTATATTCAGATTACCTTTGCATATATATATATATAACAGTAAAAAAGTTAAGAGCCGGGAAGGTCAGTTGAAATCACTTATATTAAGTTGTTTACACAAGTGGGGACATCATTGTGTTGCTTAAAAATTGATGTAGAAACATAGGATGCTGTTTTGTTTATTTAGCTTTTCCATTATGTGGGCTTGTGTGTTGGTCCTGCTTGTTACACACCAAAGATCTGAAATATTTAATTATTGGTGAGGAAATGCAAGTTCCACTAAATATTATACATTTGATGTGGTTATGTTCCCCTACTGTTTGGTCGCACATACTGTAAAACCTTGTGTTTCTCCTTTACATACGATGGGAAAACGAACGCCCATGAACCAGATCTCCTGGCTGTAGTTCCTGATTTGTATTCCCTTTTGATTTTTCTTTCAGAGGTTCTGCTACTTGCTGATGAGCGCCTCTACCTATACGTTCATAATGATGTGGGAGTATAGCCATTACTTGCTCTTCATACAGGCCTTGACTCTGTGTCTTCTAGATGGCTTCTCGCTAGTCCAAAGGGAGAAGGTATGGCAAGCGGTTATGTCCTGTTTACCCATTGTACATGTTCCAGAATAGCCACCAACACTTTTAAAGGCTTTTTATAGTTTTTATTTACCAAAAGCGGGTTATTACTGATACTTGGCTTAACCATTGCATAAATAGGCATATGATGGGTATTATTTCTGTTCTGCAGGTTCATGAAATCCATAAAATGTATGTTTTCTCTGCGGCGGTGGGATATTTGCTCCAGTTTGAGAACACGGCCCTGCTGACCTCGCCGTTGTTAAGCCTTGTTGTGGGGTCAATGATTGCTAGAAGCCTCCAGGTAACACTCCATGGGACAATGTGCATAGAGCACCTCGAGAATGAGGTTTACAGCAATCGCCATGGAAACCAGTATAATCTTCCTGCTGATTGCGTCACTACTTCTTTTTCTAAAACTACTGTATATAAAGAACCCCTAAACCTTTGCAGTCATCTTTTGTGGCATCTCTGTGATCTATCTTACGCTAACCAAGTGTTCCTTGCTTTCATAGATCACTGTCAAAAAGGGCACATTCCGGGCGAAGGTGATGAAGATCATGTATTTTTATCTGGCGTTTACGATTGCGGTATCAATTCATTATTTATTGAGGGTAGGTGACATTGTAAAGTATATTTTAGAACACTTTGGGGGGAAAATGTTGAGGTAAAATTCATACCACTATTATAACATGAAATGTTTTTTCCCCCTCTCTCACAGACTGTCGTTCCTCACAACGAAAATCGACAACTTTTGAGATTCCTCCAAGTAAAATTTGGCCTGAACATGACCAAGTGAGTTAGAATGACTGTTATATATATATCTGCTATAAAAGTTTGAAGACAGAAAATATCTTACTATTTATTTTTAAATTACTACCTAAATGTGATTAATATACTTTTCAGTTAAAGATGTAAGGTGATCGTAAATTGGTACATTTCTTTTTTTATAAAGCTGTTGAGAAACTGCTTTAAGACCTGCTGTCGTGGTTAGTTTAATATTCCTCTAATATAAGTCCTTAATATAAACTCAGTTTTCATCTTTATCATCATTGCAGTCGTTTCAAATGGTAAAAGGGGTCGCCTTTCTTTCAGGGCATGTTTTTGAAAGCATGGTTAGGGGCAGGGCTTTACCAACATTTTCTTACCCAACTTTGTGACCTGCTGATATTTTTGTGTATAATTTTATTTATTTAGGCAATTATACATCATTTTTTGTGACTTATAGGACGGTAGACTGTGGTGATGCACTCATACCAATCAAACTATCTGATTCCCTAGGAAAGGGGATTTGGGTTGCAAAATGAGAACACTTGGCAATCACTGTTTATAGCGCTTTTGCCGGTCCTGTTGATGGGTCTCGTCACAGACGCTGCAAAATGTAAAAGAAAACCTAAATCTTGTGTCTTTCCAATCCAGGAACTTCACAGTAAATTGGCTGCTATGTCAGGAATCCTTCCAGCCTCCATCCCAGGAATACATCTTACGGCTGACGCAGTCCTCGCTCTTGCCTTTTTATATCCTGGTATTGCTGATTTGCCTATTCTCTGTATCTCAGGGCATCTATAGACGGATTTCGTAAGTACTCATCTCCTAACATTTCTCTGTGCTTCAATCATTTAAAATGTTTTTACAAAAAAAAAATCGCTGGTCTGAATCACGAAAAGATGGAACAGTGCATTGTGTGTGTGTGTGTTCGTATGTATGTTATATATTATATATATATATTATTATATATATTATATATATATATATATATATAATTGTATATCTCTTTCTCATTTACCCACGTGCAGAGGCATTCCAGCAAGCACCAAAGTGACACTCGATGAGGGTCGAATAGGAGAACGTCCGGAAGTTGTGTATCATGTCGTGCAGGGTCTCCTGCTGGGTTCACTAGCGATGCTTTTTGAAGGGTAAGCTGATTCTGATGTGAGCAGCATTAACAAACGTTCAGCTTTGACATTACACAAGAGACAATCCCAAACGACCCCCCAAAATTTGAATATTAATTTAGGAAAAAAGCCCGAATATAAGACTACCCTATAGGAAAAAAGTTTTACTACTAAATATTAATTC
Organism: Spea multiplicata; assembly: GCA_009364415.1. Classification (NCBI taxonomy): domain Eukaryota; kingdom Metazoa; phylum Chordata; class Amphibia; order Anura; family Pelobatidae; genus Spea; species Spea multiplicata. The sequence continues at coordinate 37,829,357 of VKOC01000006.1, forward strand.
ACATGTAAACTATTTTTTCATATTTAATAAAAACTATGACTGAGAAAATTGCATTTTTTGTTTTTATTTCCTTTATTTGTCCAACCTGCGCCTCAGTTTTGCACATCTGGCCCCCCAGATATGCCTTATACCACCCTATATGCCACTCTGCCTCCCCAAACTAACCAATGCATCCCCAGACTTGTCCCCCGTGCTTCAGACTCCCTGGTGTCTAGTGGGGGCAGTCGGTGGCCGTTGCACGTAGACGGCGTGCCTAGACAACCTCCGCTTCTGCTGGCACTTCCGCTGGGGCTTGTGTGATGGAGCACCAGAAGCTCATGTGATGCTGGCGCTCCGTCATAGAAGCCCATCGCTCAGACGTCCACCGGCTGCCAGAGAGGAGGATCCAGGTCCCAGCAGCGCTGAGGGGATCTGGATCTTAGTCTTAAAGTCAGACCTCTATTTGAACTCTGATTATAAGACGATCCCCAATATAAGACGAGGGGTGTTTTTTAGAGCAAATCCATTTAACATAAAATCAAGAGAGATTAGAGAGAGTGTAGCAGTGTACAAACGTGAATGAAACATACTGATCTTTTTTTTCCCCAGAGCGTGTAGATATATATTTAAAAATGATGTTCCGATATTAATAAGAAGCATCTCTGTGCCATTCCAAATCGATTTAACCCTTGTTTACACTCATTACCTTGCTTTTCAGCATGAAGTTCCTTTGGACACCGTATGTGTGCATGCTGGCTGCGTTTGGGGTTTGTTCACCTGAACTTTGGATAACGCTTTTCAAATGGATCCGTCTGAAAGCCATCCACCCGGTCCTGCTGGTAATGAAATGAGGATTTGTGTTCGTTAATAGTGACCGATCAGAGAATGGCGCGTAATAACCACTTTTAGCAGGCAACAAACACGGTTCTCAGACAGACGTCCTTAAATTAATATTATGGCTCTGCATTTCTCCTCTTCAGTTAATTAATGCTGCAGCCGCCAACTGGTCCATGATGGGAAAATGAATCGGAAACATCAGAGTGTAGTCCCTAAAATGTGACTTGAGACATTTCAAGCAGCAGAAGTTAAATCTGTAACATTGATATGTTTATCTATGCACAGGGCTGACTCTACAGGGTTTTCCCTACATCATGCATCAGTGAAATAAAATATTTATTGGTAGACACAAACTCCCATTTAGTGAATAAACGCCAGTATTTCCAATGCACCAATCAAAATGTACACCGATATTTCCTTTTTTTCTTATTCTAGGCTCTTGTTTTAAGCACCGCAGTGCCCACTGTAATTGGCTTCAGCTTATGGAGGGAGGTGAGATTCAGCGGGTGTTTTCTCATAGGATTTACTCTATCTGTGCAGTCGTTTTATAGATGCTGGATGCTTAACCAATAACTAACAATTGGCAACTTATCGATAGGGTGGATATAAGACCATGGAATGAATAATTGTGCAAATCCTGGGGAAAAAACGAAGTTACGACGTATAAAGAGGGGGAGCGAGAAAATGTGTCTATTAACACCGTTCTATTGCTTCCATAGTGTATATGTTGGATTTGGGACAGACTAATGGTTACTTTAGACCCCCATCACTAAAGACTGAGAGGGTCGGGGGCTTTTATGTGGTCTGCTAGTAGGAGCTGAAACCACAATTTTGCAAGCTATCCTGACAACTCCCCCTTTAGTGAATAAACCCCAAAGACTTGTTAGGAATGTTAGCATTTGTCATGCAGAAAAATTCCATAAATATGGTAATTATGTTGTCTTAAGTTAAAAAAAAATGTTCTGCCTGTCACTCTTGTATGATGTCTGCCTTTATTTGCCAGTTTTTACCAAAGATCATCACAGAGCTTTCCGAGCTGGAGGAGCACTATGAGTCCGACACAATTGAGCTCATGAACTGGATAAAGTAAGTGAGGATCTACGTGTGACGAGAGGCAAAGTCCTGCTGAATGACAGAATCCATATGTATGAACTCTATAGATTGTATTCTATACCTTGTTTTTTTAAGTTTAATATAAGCGGTAGGTTAATTTCCCTTTAAACTATTCTGCCAAGTTATTCTAAAGTAAGCGCATGATTTGGTAAAACCTACCCCGTTCTCACCCGCGAATCAAGTCGAAAACACATCAATGTTTGTCGAGAATAACCATATCTTGGTTTTATTGTCGGGGGAAATCCCTCCCCGCCATCTTTACTGCTAGTATAGCCTTATGCAAAATAAAATGTTCTTATGCCTTATGGACATGCTTCCAAATAGTTTTCTATTCCTTGCCCTATGTGTTAAAAAATAGCAAATCTACTGTTTTCTGTTTAAAACAAATACCGGTGTTATTTAACATTTTCTAATAGCTGCGTCTTAGCCGTGCGTATGCATTGTAGCCCTGTTATCTCAGCCCAATCAGTGCATATACATTGACATACGACATACACTGTGTTCCCTCTACAGAAGTCACGCTCCCCTTGCAGCGGTGTTTGCCGGTAGCCCCCAGCTAATGGGCACCATCAGATTATGCACTGGATGGATGGTGACAAGTCTGCCAGTTTATAATGACGAAGACCTCATGAAAAGGAATGAAAATGTGAGTCGCTGACTAGTGCGGCTGTGCGACATTGCTGTGTAATGAATGGCTGGGGTTTGCTTTACATGGTGGGGTGGAATAATAATGGAGCATAATAATTAGATTCAAAAACTGGCATTGGACATGCTTTTTGGGGCTTTACCGGCCTCTTGTGTAGTAATATCTGCTGGCACTCTAATAAAATGTAATAGTCAGTAAACTTGTCTTGACCCGGCTTGAAACAGACATTTCTTTAGTGAAACTTGAAATCTGTCGTTGGGTCGTCGGATGTAGAATCACATATATGCTTTCAGGATCTCATAGAGCTCTTCATCTTGTGTTGGCCCAACCAAAGGTATCGGCTTCTACTAAGGACTATCTTAGACATTTTTGACCATTTTCCTTATTCTTAAAAGTCACTCCAAATGTAAAAATATTATTTCCCTGAGAGTCCCTCTGCCACTCCTACCCTCTCTACACGGCAGCTACAAAACAGTCTGACCCCAGCCATTAGGGGAGAATGACAGTTAATGTGTATGAATGAAAATATATGTTGATGAAATGGAAGGGACTTCTACTTTACCAAGAGGGTGGCCGAAAACGGAACAGCCTCCCATCAGAAGTGGTAGAGAGAGACACAACATGAACATGAACTAACACTGTTACTGTTGTAGCATTGCTTTGTGTATTAGCCGATCTTCTGTCATGGTTGAGCCGGTTTGTTCCCCGTAGCACTGACCTTCAGAGACAAGGCTTTAGCATCGATTTGTGAATCAGAGCCTCGGTACAAAACATTCCGCTGCAATGATCGATTTATGTCGCAGGTCAATGTTTGCATTGATTTCAGTTGCGTAATTAAAGGAGAATTTTCTAGAAAACGGTTGAACCTTATTATTTTGGAGGGGGGGTAACAGAGGGGTGTTTGTGGTGTTAGGATATATCATATGAAGCACTATAATGTTACGTATGCTTAGTGCTTGTTGTGTAGCTCCAATCAACAAAATTCTGTCATTGCGTAAAGACTTTTTGTTCCTGTGTACTATAATGCAGAATGCGTTGCGTGAGAATCTTTCTTGTATTATTATAATTATTATTATTACTTTGTGACCAGGAGAACTTTTGTCTCTTTTTGTGACCTTTTGCATGTGCAGAAGGGAACTTTTCACATACGTGGCATCATAAAGTCTGTGCGAGACATAAGAAGTCTCCTTATTATAGTCTTTATATCTGATAAATCACTTGAAAATGGCATCATGTTCTTTGTGTAAAGATGCTACAGATGAGTGGAAATCTGATACGATTCTTCATGTCAAAGTCTAAGCCTTTCCATTTCTCTCTCTGTTTCTTGCGGTTTTGTTCTTTCATATATATAAATCTATATATATAACAATCTATATAAGAAGTACCCGACCCAAATTGCCATTCTTGTAAAAAAACAAGCTAAACCCCTAGTTGTAAATCAACTGTTGTAATCTGGTATTTTTTATTTTCAGGGTTTTTATTTCTTTTGGATTAAAAGTAACTAAGAATATAGTTTGTATAGTGGTATGTACTGCATTCATTGTTTAGCAGCTGAAATTCATTTAAGTGGCCACCAGAGGGCGTGCAGTCAGCCATTGGACTCTTCCTATTTTAAAATGCTTATGTTTGACTTTGTACACCTCGTTCTGTTTATACGCATTTGTTATAGGAAATTAAATGGTTACTCTAGGAATATAAAGCTGCTATTAGAGTATAAAGTGTAGTTTTCTTTATCTCCAGATATATCAAATCTATGGCATGAGGTCTGCTGAAGACATCTATAAGATCCTCGCCTCCTATAAGGCCACATATGTCGTCATTGAAGACTCAATCTGCAATGACGTGGCCGGCATGAAAGGCTGCCGGGTGAAGGATTTGCTTGATGTTGCCAATGACCACGTGAGTTGTATTTTGTGTCTTTCTGTGGCAAATATTATGAATTTGTAGCTTAAAATGTAGAACAATTCCACTGCTTCACATGTGGCACCAGCCCTGCACCAAGTACTCCATTCTGAAGCAGTAGTAACACGAATAACACTTTAAAGGGACACTCCAGCCATCGGATGCACTTTAATACTGTCCCCTTAAATTAACGTTCATGGCCCTTGCAAAAGTGGCCCAAATACCAGACCATCCAGGGTGGTGAGCTGCAGATCTGGAGCTGCAACTTCTAAAAGTGATTTTATTTTCCAGTAAACCTATATATATATATATATATTGTACTTCCTTACAAATAACGGGTATGCAGCATAAAAGTACCTGTAATATTTGTTTTTGTATACTTGAATGACTTGAATATTTTCCACGTTTCTTAAACAACTTCTTTGTATTTTTCCAGTTACGTCGCTTTTATATATTTATATATGATGATTTTTGCATGTGTGAGGTCTATGATCCCATCAGTAAGCCTGTCCTCGTTGCACTTTTAATTCTAACAGGTGGTAACCGAAGATGGAGATGTGTATTCCTATTCTAAATATGGACGATTTTGCCAAGAAATCAAAATGAATTATTCTCCGTACGTCAACTATTTCACAAAGATTTTCTGGAACAAATCCTATTCTGTTTATAAAATCAACACATTGATATCGTTCCAATACTGAAACCAAAGCGGATCTTCATCTTGGGACATCAGTAGCCTGCCCTGTAATTGTTGGAGTGACATCGGTGTGGATTGTGCTTGGTTGTTGGTTCTTAACCTTTATTCAGTGGTGTTTTTGATCGCACCGAGATGAGGAACAACAACAAAGCTGTAATCCGAAGAGATCCATCCTCCTCGTCAATAACAAAAAAGCTTCTTAAAAAAAAATTTAAAAAAATTTGGTGGTTTGTAAGGTTCGGGAGCACAGGAACAGGTTCTGGACCCTTGTGGATGCACCAAACGTTATGATCATTAATACTTATTAATTGTGCAATTTTAAAATTGATTACCATGGTGACCATTTTTAAAACTTTTGCTGTAGAATAACCCTGAGTGTTTTTATTTATTTTTTTTTCTTTTAATGTACCATTACATGTGATTTTCTTGGACTCACAAGCGTAATATTTTTGCAGCTATAACATGGATAATGATGCTGACTAGTATTCTTACTAGTGGAACTGTTTTAGCATTATGGCCAGCATTTGAGAGACGGTTACGCCTGTTATCTGTTGGGATATTTAAGATAGTATTAGACTGTCAGGCTGTTATTAGGGAAATCTTAATTTATATATTAGGATTATTTTTATTTTATTTTTTTGGACCAGTCTCTGCTTTTTTGCCTTTTTTTCCTTTCTCTTACAAACTCTGTTATATACACAAGTTTATTTGTACGTTTGTCAACTTGGTCACGCATGTATCTTTAGTTCTTGTTAAAACGCATCACCCATGATGGTCAGTAAACCTTGCCGGTAATTCGGGTGCAAAGTGGTGATAGCAACCAATGCTGCGGCTTTAACCAAGCCGACACTGAGCAAATGTGGCGGATCCGTGTACATCGCGGCTACTCGCTCTAAACATCACTCCGGTGATTAATCGACTGCTGGCCCTTAAGTGATTTATCATCTACTTGCCACCTTATTCTGCTACCATCTTTGACAAAGTTGCAGTCTGAAAATGATTTGGAGGATCCCATGTTACCCTAACCCCGATGAACTTGAAAATGACTATACTTCTATACCTGCTTTATCTACCCTGTCTACCTCCCGAAAACACCCAAAAATGAATACATCCGATCGGAAAACATTATTCTTTATGGAAACTGGACTTGCCAGTGAACTTGCACTGAAACAACTGTTTTGCTGTTATTATCTCTTTTTTTATTTTTTTTTGCATTATCTCAAGCTGCCTTTTATTAGATAACTAAACATGACATTGATTTTGTACTGTAGTCTTTTTTTTTAATGAATGACCAGATAGCTGTGTGATCTTTTAATGGAATCTCCCATATGGAGTTTATGTTGTATGGAAAGAATAATTATATATACTTGTATTGGCTCAGCAACCAAAGTGTTTTGCCAAAGCTAAAACCATGCGTGTTACACATATGTTACTTGCAAGAATACAAATGATGTATGGAAGGTAGCATTGGGGGACGTGTATTTGTGTCGGTGTGATAGAATGGCGTTGATATTTTAAAATGGTACTGAGATACGTCTGATCAGATACCAACGCCGCCTGCAGTGCACACAGCCTGTTACCATATACATTTGTGTTTAAAACCAGAAATGAATAGTTTCCAATAAATTTTTTTTTATTAATCTACACTTATAATGTTGTTTACTTGTACCCGCCTGGGGTATATATGGCTTTCTGGCTTGTACAATAATCTCTCACACTCTCATTCATGTTCTCCCACACTCGCGTGCTCTCTCTCACACTCTGTCTTAATGCCTCTGTACCTTCGCCACCAACTAATTCTGTGTTCCGTCATCTTCCTCTTGCATCTTCTTGTTTGTCTTGTTCTTCTCACGTCTTTCTTCGTCCATTGATCTTCTTGTCTTCTTTCTTCGTCTGCTTCTCCGTGAGCCTGGCCTCCTGGTGTACCTTCGCAAAAGGGTGGAACCTACAGATGCACCCTGTCCCCAGATTGGTGGAACCGTGGAAAGGTTGTCCCTGTGGCTCCACCCATTTGCCTAAGTTCACAGAGAGGCCAGAATAATGCAAAAATGCTTCCCTTTCTCAGTGAATATGTCTTCATTATTCTGACCTCCAGGTTAACGTCTGCAAAATGGCGGAACCCTCTCCCCAGATTGGAGAAACAGGAGGGAGGTTGTATCTGGAGGCTACGTCCTTCTTGTAGAAGTTTACTGGGAGACCATGTTTGCAGAGTAGCGGATGTGGAAAGAAGATAGAACAGAAAGATGACAGAGAAGAAGCGGGGCAAGGAGGCGGACACGGAAGCAGTAGATGGAGAAGGTAGGGAGGTATTCAGAGAGAGCGTGAGTGAGAGTGTAAAATAGCATGAGAGAGTGAATGAGCATGAGTGACAACAAAGCTCTCCGACTACAGAGGGGCTGGAGAGCGTTACAAGAACGAGCAGGGAAGAGTAAAGCATGGTGTATGTTCCTCGCAATGTTTTTGCTGCATTTCTGCAAATGGAGTTGGGGATTCGGGCAGAATTAAAGGTCTCATCAATGCCGAGGAGCACAGATACTTAGAAGCTACTGGAGCTGCATAAATCCACGGAAGAGCTGAGGTTAGTTCTCCAAGATCTACCTGCTGAGTTCTTTAAAACCTGTGTCCCAATATACATAGAATAATTGATTCTGTTTTGAAGGCAAAGGTGGTCACACCAAATGCATTTTGTTAAATAATAAAAGTAAACTATTACCGGGTCTATTTTTGACAGCATTCTTACTTTACAGCCTTTTTTCTGTAAAAGTAAAACATTTGCACAGTACTGTATACAAAGGCCTCAAGTTAATTATCCAAGATATTCTCTTCCATGTGTTTCCTTGTAGTCTTTACCCCATGATCACAACCACTATTTTTATAGACACCTCTGCCATGTTTAATAGCAGCTGTTATCTCAAGAAGCGAAGCTGATGTAGCAAACTGTGTAATCTGATCAGCTGGGCGTAGGTCTTCTGTGCCAACTACTCCATGCAATCTATTATTTGATTTCAGAACATGGCGTCTTAAAATGACTGAGTAATGGGTCTCTGTCATTAGTTTATACATCCCACATACTGCAGGGAGCAGTACTTTACATGCTGCTCTATAATTTGTAAAAAGTATGTGTCCTGGAAATCACAGTCAACATGGACACCCCAGTGGGTCCTTATAACTGGACCTTCCTTCTTACCTCCTTCACGAAATGAGCTAACGTCACACACACACACGCACAACTTCTGAGGGCCCCTAAGGAGACCCTTGTCCTGGGATAGCTGCCCCAGTTGTTCTGTGATAGCCCCGTTTTCACTTGCTTTGACATTGCTCATAAGACACATATCAACTTTCCATGAACAATAGACTATTGTAATAATGCTTGTCGCCAACAGAAGCCTGGAAATGATGCAATATGATATATTGGTTGATACCATGCATTGAGCCAGCACAGAAAAATATGTACAATAACATATGTTTTTGGAACCTCGGAGGTCTCTGCTTCAGAAGAAATGAATAAAATTCAAGAGGTCGGAATTTTCGTATATAGCTATGTATTTATATGTATCAGCTGACCTTTAACCTGATAAACATAATAAAAACCTTTGATTCTTTTCCATCATAGGTTTCCATATATATTTACATATTGGGAATTATGTCATTCTCGTCGGACGCTTTAGGATTCTCAGTGTAATCGCATTTGTGATGTATGAGCTGTGTGGCTTCTCATATAACAAGCTTATTTTTGGTAACGGAGAATGTAATTTCATTTTAATACCATGTATCAAATTCCTCATAATGGAACAGATTGAGGAGCTTGGTATTGTGGGTCCGTTGTGTAAAATAATATTTCCACATCTCAAGAACAAAGCGATCGGTCGCTGTAACCCTTCGATTCAGCCCAGAAAACCAATTATAAGTATTATAAGACAAGCATGTTCTGAAGATGAGGTTTATTGGCCACATGCATAGATACTCGTAGTATGTAGTATCCTTCTTATTACAAAGAGTAAATACCCCACCCCCACCCCCACTTACCTTCTGCTTTCACCAAAAAAGCATTGATGACTTTTGGGATGATATTAGAGGACCGACGAGTCAAAATTGGAAGGTTTTTGGAAGACATGAGTCCTGTAAAACTACCAGCATTCCACAATAAGAACATCATACCGACAGGCTGGTGGTGGTAGTGTGATGATCAGGGGCTGCTTTGCTGTTTCAGGACCCGGGCCGTTACCTGCCATTATTGATGGAGCCATTATTGAATTCTGCTCTCTACCAGAAAAATCCTTAAGGAGAACATCTGGCCATCAGTTTGTGACCTAAAGCTCAAGCGCGGTTGGGTTACGCAGCAGGACTATGATCTGAAGTCCATCTCTGAATGGCTGAAATGAAACGGAACAAAGCTTTGGAGGCCAAGTCAAAGTCCTCACTTGAATCTGATTGAGATGCTGCGAAATGACCTTAAAGGCAATTAATGCTCAAAAAACCCTCCAATGTGGCTGAATTAAAATAATTCTGCCAAGAAGAGTGAACAAAAATGTGTATATATATATAAAAAATGAGTTTGACAAAAGAAATCAGGAAGTGTAAATCCTTTTTGAGAGCACTGCAGTAACCTTCATTAAAGTGCCACAAACTATATATATAATCTGTATATACATATAATATATTCATATATATACATATACATACATATACATACATATACATACATATACATACATATACATACACACCTGTGATGGTCTGTAGAAAAAACGTTTGGCCCTTTGGAAAGTCCACCTTATCTGGCTATAGTATGGAGACTGTGGTGCTGGTGGCCAGGGACCTCTCAGGTGTGATACTAGGAGAAGGCGAGACTCTTGCCGCTAATTATGGTTTTTCCAAAGGAGAGGCTAACAAGGAATCGCATTGAATAGTTTAGGTCTGCCTGTCGGAGCAGTAATGAGATGTGTGCTGGAGTGGAGGCGTGTCCTGTATCCCCGACGTAGGCTGCCTGGGGTGATTGCGCTGAGTATACATCAAACACGTAGCTGGTCCTGAACTACTTGTGCGAAGTTCCCAAGCCCTGGAGGACGGATCGTTGGTCTCCTGCTGCTCTAGAATGCGGTGGAGAGGCAGGAGACGCCCGGATTGGTGGTTTTTTACCCTCAGCATCGTTCTGCTGGTTCCAGGCATCCTTTGCCAGGGGCAGATTTCTCTCGGGGGGGACACGTTTGAAGACCCCCCTGGAGATCCAGCTCCCCCGGCATCTGCATTGACTTTCCAAGATGATCTGGAAACTCCGCGATTCCATGAAGACCGGAGGATGTTTAAGGACGAGAATCCGGACCCCGGCAGGAATTCACCATCCCCCTTTCCATGGCAGTTTGCTGATGCCCTTCAAGGGGCAACAGTCAATAGACTAGGGGTATCTATGGGCAAAAGCAATGATCCCCACTTACATCCTCTGGCTTCTTACATCCCGCCGGTTACCAGCAAATTACCTCTCACCCGAAAACAGGCAAATTCCAGCCCATCTATACCCTCTGCTCACCCTACATCTATCCAGGGGGCAAATTCTGCTCCTCTGCTGCCCCTTGCATCCCCTGTTAGTACAGATTTCTCTTTGCCAATTACCCCAAAATCCTATGCCCCCTCATCCCTTCCCACCCCTCCTGAGTCTTATTCCCCCTCCGGACACCTTTCTTACTTCATGCCGGTCCCTGCTTTCCCCAGCAAGCCCCCTGCCGTGCGCCGGGCTGCCCGCTCGCTGACACCCCGAACCGTCTCCTCTTCCTATACCGTGAAAGTGCCAGCAGGGGGCGCTCTCGGGGAAACCATCTTCACCGTTCCCGACCGGCGGTACCGGGCCAAGTGGTTTGAGATCACTTGGCCCCCAGAACCCCCGATCAGGATTGAGAGCGGATCCGGGCGACTCTATGTGACCCACAAACTCCAAGGAGGAGAGACAGAAGTGCAAGTGAAAGTGCAGAATCTGGAGCAAGGTGAGGACACCCTGTGTGTAACATCTGGCCAGTTTAAGGTAATGGGGTTAATCATTCATTATTAGCCATGCTGTGGGGGAAACCTGTGGCAACCAAAGCACATGCTGATGCAGTCTTGTTATATTATATTTATTTTCTATATATTATTATTATTGTTATCTTATTATTATATTTTTCTATATTATTATTATTGTTATCATTATTATTATCTTATTTTTCTTATATTATTATTTTGTTATTGTTACATTATTATTATTATTTATGTTATTATTGTTTATTTCTATATTATTGTTATTATTGTATTTTATTCTTATTGCCTTAGTATTATTTCATTAGTTACATTTCCATATTGTTATCCGTGGACGCCGTCAGGCGCAGGTACAAGGACCCCAGCCTCTGGAGGGGCGCTAAGTCCCCATCAGTCCCACCCCATCCCTATCTTGACCACAATGCATTGTTTTCGAGGTAGGGAATTGTAACTTGTGGATCTTGGGAGTTGTACTTCTTTAACATGGAGGTTTTTAGGATGAGCTTTTCTTAATATATTGGGCACCTCAAGGGATTCACTTATATATTTAAGATTTATTTATTTCTCATTTAGTTGCTATATAGAGTAAGTCAGTAAAAGTGACAGATTATTGACAAGGGATAGTCAATAGGAAGAGGATTGCCTCAACCATGTTGATGGATAAAAGTGAATAACACAAGAGTTTATGAAAAGGTAAATATAAGTGAAATGTAATATATTTAGCCGTTGCTGGACTCCACTGCCCATCCACAGTCAGGACACTTTCATGTGGAACACCTGTTCCAATAACCGGGAAAAGCAGGAATTAGGACTGCCCGGAATGAAGTGTTCTCAGCAGACATGTCTCCGTGTGTGCGTAGAGACTTTACATGCAGTCATTACTGGATCAGTAGGATCCACTGTGGCGCTCTGAAGCCAACAGCGGAGGCCCGTAGCGCATGCAGCCACCTCCTGGGTACGCGCAGGCATTAGGAGCGCTGAATGGGAAGATGGCCAGTCTGGGCCTGCTTGCAATTCCATACATTGCCACCAGGGCGACTAGAGTAACAAAGAATGTGGGTGCCATTTCCACCATGACAGGAGATTCAGTGTATCTTATTTACACCTTATCGTGTAGCTAATTTCTGTGTCTAGCCAGGCCGCTGAGGGCATGAGTATGCATCCCGCTCACCGGATAAGGAAACAAAATTTCATGATTTTCATCTGTAGGCCCGCCAGTAATGTCACGGCCTGCGACGCGTCATATAATCCCCTCGTAGTAAAAGTCCACTGTGAGCAGCAGGAGGTTGTAATATTCTAATGGAATGAAGAAAAAATCGCCTAATTGTTTGCCATGTAATGTTCTGTCTGTGAGTTTTTGCTGTTTACGCCCCAGTTGCCCCATTCCTGGTGAATAAACCACTACAAGTACAGCATCCTGTTTCCTAATGACAATGTATTGATAGCTTCCCTGCCCCTAGGGAAGGTCCTCTGTGGAACTTCAAGGTTACATCTGATTCCAAATGCTTCAACATGAGCACTGATGTTCTTTGCGCAATTATTTGCATTATTTCATTTTCACATAAATCATTAAGACATAAATTAGATATGTTAATAAGTAAATATATATATATATATATATATATCATACTTCCCTAAAAAGGGATTATATGTTTATGTTATATGTGGTCCGAGGTGTCCAAATACTTTTGTCCATATAGTGTATATGCATCTGGCTACTCCTGTTCCGGTTGATTGCAGTGGTGGTAGAGAAGTGCTTTTTGTAGATACAAGTGGAAGTCTCATTTTCTAACTCCAATGGCAAAAGAACATATTAGTTTAATAATTTACCAAAAATGTATTTGAGTCAATCCAAAATGGACTTCAATTATCAACAAATAAAAATCTGTTGGACTAAACTGAGTAGAGTGTAGAACTGTCTGAACGTGGATAGTTCAATTTGTGTTGTGTTCTGGACTTCCGGGCACATTAGGAAGTTTGACGGTGTCTTTTTTGGGAATTGGCGCCTGGTAACACATAACAGAATTGAAATCAATATCCCAGAAAGGCACAGTTAACAAAAAATAAAAAAGGAACCCAAAAGCATCCATAATATTCTTATAGTGAGGAGGTGTCTTTCCCTGGAGTCCTGCACTGACCTCCACAAACATTTAAGTTTCTTTATAAATATTAGTAGAATCGAAATGTGTGAAATTCTTGTAAATTACTGGGTACTAATTAATCAAATGACACCAGAATAACTGATATAATCATAATAATAATATAGACTCAGCTCCTTGTACATTCACGTCTGTAAACTAACAAAACACCAGTGCTGAGCTTGGCCTGATTTCGTATTTGTTAATCTCTGGCAGTAGTAGAAGGGATAGCCGTTAGCGAGGAGCTGACACTCGTTATCATGCTGTACAAATTAGCAGTTGCTTTACAGAGATAAAAAGTTCTTGTGGCTAATGAGAGCTTCTGTACACTAAGCCACTTGGCTCTTTTTCTCCCCCACAGGTATAATGAGCAAAGGTGTTAAATCTAAGCACGGTGTGTCCTGTGTTGATGCTCAGAGACTATGCAGTAGCTCATTTGAGGATCTGTATCTGATCTGTATGATCATTTTACCAAATTCTTTTTTGTTCAGCCATAAAATGCAGCTTTTTTGCTTGTTCTAAAAGAGTAAAGCAAAGATTTCTGGAGTTTTATGGATTCAGAAACCCATTTTCATGTGCTTCATTCTGGTTTGATGCTTGTTGAGGTGCCCTCACAAATTACTATCTGGTCATTCTAGTAGGACATCTAGTGCAGCATATAGGAAAAGGAGATTTGATGGTCTTCATTGCCAGGGTCCTAGTATCATTATACAAGATAGAAATATGTATTTTTTTCACATAAGCATATTTGACTTAAATAATCAGAATATCTCAGGATATTCTGTAATAAACTACCCGGTGTCACTGTTGTTTGCTCCACATTGTACGTCAGGAAAAGAGGATCAGGTTTTCAAATGTTGCATCCTCCAAACCTGAAGCAGTAAGAGGGCTAATAAACAGGAATAAACATCATAAGTTATCTTTGTTCTGGTGGCATAACCAAAGCTAACCTTTAATTATACTTTCAGTTAAATCCCCGCACTGGGAAGCCAGCAAGTAGATCGCAACCAAAAGGAAATATTCAACAGAATGACAGGCACTCGCCAACTGAATTGGGCTGTAGACCTGGGAACTGTTCAAACTTTATGGGATTAAACAAGAGTTTCAATGTCCTACCACTCTTTGTTCATTCCTTTTCACATTGCAGGTCACTAACACTAATGATCAAATTGTATCTACAATGGAATGAATGCAAGTTACAACATATGCTCCTCCACCAAGTTTTTAGTGTTAAACAACCTACATTTTGCACAAATATAAGTAAAAATTTTTTACTTTGCACATACCTGGAAATACATTCTTATGGAAATTAACAGCAGTAGGTGGCCCATGTGCCAGCCTCAAATGGTTTACTTGAGCACCAAGAAGCATCTGCGAGCTCCCTGGGGCAGGGGATATTGCAACGTCTTACATTACACCCCTATGACAATACACGCTATGTAGAAAGTTTATTATCTGAACCTGAAGGTGTAGGCTAAGGGGTAATTAAATGAAACCATTTCTGCTATGAGATACTTAAGAGGACGACCTGATCTCCTCATACTGGGATACTTCCATCATGTGGTCTGGGAACGCCTATTCACCTATATGACAAAATGATGTATCCTTTGCAATGTGATGAAGCCTTGACATGCTGGACAGGTCTTACTGGTAGAGTTATGAAAGCAGCTTTTTATGTTTAGTCTTTAAATAAATGTTGAATTATTTATGAATTATTATGTCTCCTTCTGTTTTCAGATAGTGACTGGTATTTGAGTCACATAACAATTGTTGTTCCGAGAGAAGAAAGCCTAGAATGGACAATGTATCCTTTCCCATACTTGGCTCGGGTCGACCCTGATGCATCAAAAGGCACATTTGTGTATCAGCTATTAGCCCATTACTACAATGACGAAAGCTCTGGTGGGGGGATATCTTACTATGTTGTAGAAGGTAAGGGTGTGTGAATGATAATGGTTCATTTATCTGTATAATGGAGATGATAGCACAGGTCTAGCTATACAGGAACAGAAGGTTAAAGGCGCTGTTCCACCTACTTTAATGCAATTAACACTTTTGTGAGTAAACATATAGAAACATAATTCCTCTTGTATGCCCAAACTAATCCCGGAAATCCTTTGTTTAGGATTGAAAATGTTGCCTCATTAATAATGTTTGCTGCGAACATTAAATTATCAGATTATGCATGGCGCTGATAGGTTTCTACCATAGAAAAAAATCTTATACCCTCAGAGGAAAGAAGTAAAATGACGGATCTGCTAAGAGTTATTTGGTTATTTAAGTGGAATATCATCTTTATGACGCAGCTTACAACAAGGAACTTTTAATTCCTACAGGGTACTGTGCATCCAGTTTCCCTTCATTTAGAGAGTACCGCCACTCTCTCTCCATTGAAAGATTTGTTGTGTTAAATTTGACATTTTTTGAGTGTTTTATGTAAATAATTAGTGTAAATAAAGGGTAATAATCAGTTCTACTGTTTGACTCCTGTTACATTTTGCTATCTCTGTCTTTTAATTTATTGTTGGTTGCACGCACCCGGTAGCGTTGTGATATTTTTTGTGTTTTGGAAGGCACTGATCAGTGGTTTGAAGTTGATAAGGAGACAGGGGTGATCAGTACCACTGGGTTCCCTATGACACGGAACACGGAATATTCTCTCACAGTCCAAGCTACCGACCGGCACGGAAAGAAAAGCCCGTATGCTTCTATCTCCATTTTGGCTGGAATTCGTCCGCCGCAGTTTACCAATATTTCTTACAATTTGTTTGTGCCAGAAAGCACTGCCACTGGGGAGAGGTGAGTAGCATTTACATAAATTACACAAAGTTAATGTGGATTTACTTAAATTGGAAATAGAAGGTAAAATCTTTTTTGAAAGTGAGGCCATAAATAGTTTATTTTATTCATTACGTTTTCTTGGTTTATTCAAGATACCACACAAACTTACAAAACTAAATTTCCTATTGCATTGAGGATCTGGTTACAGTAATAATGGCTGGCTGGATGCATTTTTTATGTGACATTTTTGTGTGATCCCCTAAATGAAAATGTGATGAAGTTTGTGGTCTACAAAGTTCTTCTGGAATATTTCATAAACCATTCATAAACCATAGCTGTGTTACAGATCCACTACAACCTATTTTGTAATCTACACCAGAATAAACTGAATATGCCTAAGCAAGGCCCGGACTGGCCATCTGGCACACCCGGCAAATGCCTAATAGTCTACCGACCTTCATGGATCCATACGCACCCAGCGGCCACGTGCTACGTGAGCATAAAACCGTAACCAGTCTACATAATCCACAAAAAATGAGTACCCTGAATAAAAAAAACAGTAGCTCAACATCTCATCAGAACATTTTTCTCTGCTTCTCTGTTTTCATTTATGTATTTTAAGAACTTTTAGGATTGGTTCTACTTTCTTTTGCAATCATTTTCTCGCCCTTCACTTTAGTTAACCCAATTGTTTTGTGGGTTTTTCCCCACTAACTTTTTGTATATTTCTTATCTTTAAATAATGCCCATAAGGATTTCTCAAATTCCCTACTCCCTTCAAACATATCATGCTGTGAACGAGGCACTAAGGCTGCATAGCTCACAGAAGCCTACTTAGATGTTGTTGATGTTATGAGATTATCTAATTTATCAAACGACACAATGATTTGTAATTTTAGACATTTGATCTAGACTTTGTGCATCACCAGGATAGCGGTTGTGGAAGCTGTGTCCTTCCAAAGTAAACCAATCACCTATACCTTGTTGATGAATCCGAGTGGCCTGTTCAGTATGAACCAGGAGAGCGGGGAGCTGAGTCTGACACATACAGTGGATTATGAGAGGGAACATCACCTGTATCGTTTACTTGTGAAAGCACTGGAGACAGAGACGGGTCTTAGCAGTGTCACAGAGGTACAGTACGATAAAACGAAATATTTTCCGGGGTTGAGCAACTTAGCTCATTTGACTTTTAATGAGAAGTCATGCCCAGAATTATGTAGACCCCCATACATTGCCAAACACTAGCGTTGTATACTTAGCAAATAATCTTTCAAAAATCAAGGCATATTATTGTGTACTTTGTCTCCCATTATTCAGGTAATTATACATATCATGGATGACAATGATTGCTCCCCAGAATTTCTGAGGTCTATCTACAGTCAAGACAACATTTTAGAAGACATCCCTGTGGGCACCTCCTTGTTGCAAGGTTTGTAGTTGTGTCTTTTTTCCCTCTGTCTCCAACAAGCTCAGTAACTTACCCTCCATTCCAATAAATATCTTGATACCACAGTGCTCTCATACCTCCATCCGAGTCCTATACTGTAGTTAGGAAATGAGGGGGTAGAGGTCCTATGCCAAGTGTCTCTTTTTTGTAATTTTATTGTTCTATAATCACTCATTTATTTGTATTGCCTTCTTTATTAGTTATAGCCCAAGACTGTGACTCTGGCTCCAACTCTGAAATATCTTACTTCACCCAGAGCTCTGAATTTTCCATCACACCTCATGGTATCATCCACTCCAGCCGGCAGCTAAACTATGAACGTACCAACCACATTTATGAGTTTGTGGTAATAGCTGTGGACAAGGGAAACCCTCCTAGAACAGGAACTACGTCTGTCCGCTTACGCATGGCCAATGTTAACGACGAAGCTCCGGTTTTCTCCCGAGCTGTGTAAGTATTCGCTTCATGAAACAGACAGAATTTGACTTACATTTACATAAAATCCCTGGCCACTGTAATTTCTCTGTTACACCACCTTTCCTATCCATGCATATAATATATTTTTAATAATGTAAATGGGTAGGATCTTCTGTAATAATTTTTTGTGGACCAGGGACATACATTTAACACACACATCTCTACATGTTTTTTAACTAGAAAAATCTGGACTTTGTTGGTGTTTTGTAAAGTTACCCTACATGGCATCATCTTACATACAAAGGCATCTGTGCATGTTTCTATGTTATAAACCCATTTGACCGGGGCACTCCTAGGCTTTTGGAAGCCTCTGTAACCATGACTAAAGAATCCTTATATGTCTTAGACATGTCCATATTGGCATTATGGTATTTTTACTTGTGGTTGCTGTTTCTGTAAGTTCTAATTGCTATATGATGCAATACTTGTTATGTCATATTTGCCCATTGTATACTGTTCGACAATATGGTGGTGCTACATAAATCAATTAATAATAATAATTTTTTAGTTTAACTAGATAGCCACGCAATTGACTGGCTTTTTGTTTCCTTTTTGTGTCATGTTTAATCGTTGATCCTGTTATTTCCAGTTATAACACCTTTGTTGCTGAAGATGCAGGACCTAATACGTTGGTGGCCACTGTCCATGCCAAAGATCCAGATGGTGATGGAACTTCTTACTTCATTGTTGGTGGAAATGAGGAGGGTAACTTTGAGTTGGACAGGCAGAAAGGTACCCTTATTGCGTATACATGATATGTCAGAATGATCAGTATGGCATCATGATACATGAGTGATACATATGTTCCTGCCATTTAATCAGTAATTCTATCCTGTTTCTGAATAGATGTACTGTGAGTGCTTATACCAAATGTTATAAACTGTTCATGTATCTGTTTCTGTAGACTACATATAACTTGCTAAGATTCATATTTCTACAATGCTTTCAGGTATCCTGAGACTTCGGAAAGCTCCTCTGCCCCGGTTGACAGGACCTCAGTATATACTGAATGTCTCAGCAGTTGATGACAACTCATCTGGGGGACATTTGTCTTTAAGAAGTTTCACTGAAGTAATTGTGGGCATAAATGATGTTAATAACAATACGCCGATCTTCAGGGAGGTGAGGTTGAGTTAGAATAAGTAGTCTCCTTAACTGACCCAATCACCCCATCAAGTTGCTGTTGTTCCTGATGTAAAGAATGAAACCTTATTCAGTTCTTGGTCTTGGGTTCAGGATAGCCATATGTCTCTCCCATGCATATTTAAATCCACTCACAATATTACCCTCTACAACTTCTGCTGTGGGGCTGTTCTACTTATCTACCACCCTCTCTGTAAAGTAAAACTTCCTTACATTGCATCTAACTCTCTGACCACCCTAGCTTTAGACTATGACCTCCTTGTTAATGCCTGAGAAAGGGACCTAACAACTTGGTCTCGAAAGCTCGCAATTAAACACTCAGTTAGCCAATAAATGGTATCATTTTAACTATACTTTTCTCCCGACCTCCTTGTTTCAAATCAAAGCAAGGGCAACAAAACAAAAAAAAAGAGTAGCAAATGATTTTTCTCTACGTTTGTCAAATTCTGTGAGTGTGGTTCAGCACTAGTGCTGCCACCTGTCCATATTTCCACTGGACAGACGTGGAATAAAGAGGTATGTCACGTGTATGTCATGGGAACTTGTATGCTGTGGCCATGTCAGTCCAAATTCCACAAGGGGGCCACTTTGGACAAGTGAAAGTGTCTGTATTCTGAGGTTAGCATGGCCACACGTTGGAGTGAGAAACATCGTTGGGTTAGGTGCCGTGCATGCTTGTGCTGATACATGAAAGTAGATTGAGTTTGAGTATACACATCTGGTGGAGATGACTCACAGTCTTGTTACTGCGTATTTTGTGGTAAGAATATTGTGACTGACACTGTCTAGGGCCCTAAAACTTTGAGCAGGTTTTACTTCTTTTTTAAGAGGAGTCTACTGAAAGACCGTGGTCTATATTTCTGCTCACCCTTATATAGAATCCAGTAAAGCTAGTCTGACATGATCTGTCCTTCTTGAAACTGTGTTGACTGTTACTAATAATGATATCGGACACAATGGATTCCTGAATATTATCTCTACCACAGCTGCCAGGCTCACAGTGTATAGTTACCTGGCTGAGATTTTAAATATTGGTACCACTTCTGCTTTATGCCAGTCTCCTGGCACCATACCAGACAAGAGAGAAACAAAGGCAGTGGTCTGGCTGTTACATACATACCTTGGGATATATACCATCTCACCCACTGGCTTTATCTATTTTAACTTTATTTGGCAGTTTTATCACGTTGTCCAGTGTCAGCCAATCACATGATTGCATCCTTTTTGTAGAAATAATTTCCAAATTGGCAGGCATTGGTTTTTATTGGCATTGATAGACAGAGACTTGCTGATGTTGGCTATCCATTTCTCATTATGTTCTTTAGCCATTTTGAATTTTTTGTTAGCAAATATTTTATTTTATTACATAAGTATACTTATGTTCTGTGTTACTGTCAGCAAACAATTCATCTCATTCAATTAAAGTTGGCCTTCCTAAAACTCAGCATTTTGGTCGAGACTCTACCACTGCTTTTGTGGATTAAAATCCAGTGTCACTTGGTATGATCCCTGTTCCCCAAATGTTCTCTTGAATATTAAAAAGCTCTACATTGCTAGTTATCACCAGATTCAAAATGGCGCCCACTAATTGTGACATGAAGCAGTCACTGAACAGTTTAAAACTTTGCTTCGGTATTACAGTATTACAGTATTACAGTCAGTGTCTGGGTAATTAAAACCTCCCAAATGTGCAGCTTCTTCAATAGGTGATTAAAGCTGATGTTCCCCTCAATACTAATATTTGGGGGTTTGTAGCATACAGTATATGTTAATTAATCTACTGTAACTCTTCACATCTGTGCAAACTTCTACCCATAAAACGTTGACATTATGACCAGTATCAGAACTTATTTCTTTAATACCAGGCCTTAACTCAGGTCTAATATAAAGACATTCCCAACCCTCCCTTTTCGTACACAATGCATGGCATGCATCTTATATATGTCCTTAACGTTCCAGTGTTTGCAGTATAGTGAAAGCACATCTGTTTTGGAGAACCAGCCGCCAGGTGCCTTTGTCCTCCAAGTAGAAGCTGTTGATGCAGACGTAGGCCTTAACGGGGCGGTGAAGTATGGTATCATGCACAGAGAAGGCTCTGGTCCCTGCTTTGCCATTGATACAGATACAGGTAAAGATTGATAAACAGACCAAGGACCACCATGTTAATGTTACCGAATTTGGTGGGTGAGGATGGGATTGGAGGGGTAAACCAAATAAATCAATTCAGAAAAGAGAATAGTAACTTCTAAAACTAAGGTTTTATTCATTCCTGCTAAATGGCCTTGTCTTTTGGGGAGATAATTGAGTGGAAGCCATTAGTAGTAATGGGGGTCTTCTGTAAAGTGCTAAATCACATCCTTCCTTACTTAAACACGGTGAATTACTATCACTATTTAAGACTGGGAAGGGCAAAACACATCAAAACATATTGCAGATACAACATATAGTCACCAAAAGGGGTCTGCACAGCATGGGGCATAAAAGGCGCAAACAAAGGATCCAGACATGGTGTAAAGACTGCATACAATCCTTTGTTAATCTAGACACTTTGAATAAGTGTTGAATATTAAGTAAAACATACAAAAATGAAAGCAGCCCAGGTGACAACTGCCCCCCTGCCCCTCTTTTGCCGGTTCTCCCAATTCAGGGCAACAAAGCCCCTGATGAAGCTCTGAAACGTGTATTCTATGACACTTTGTAAGAAAGAATAAATCACTCAGCCCGATCCAGTTGATAGTAATAGTAATTCAGTATTTTCAATTAATTCTCCCAATTAAATGAGGCAATGAAGCAATTTTGATAGTTTTTTAAAAAATCAAATAAAGTTAAGTTTTAGAGATTACTATCCGCTGTCTGTTTTTTTGTGTTGTATATAGTTATATGTCATTAAATATAATTACATTTTCAATGGGTTTTTTTGTTTGTTTTTTTTACCAAATACCTTGTTGTACTGTGACATGTTGACAAATGTAGGGAAAACGACCTGATTGCAAATCCTCCTCAGATACATAGGTTTTGGTACATTGAGAGACCTGTTAACTAAGATATAGATTTATTGATATAATGTGATATACATATACACACCATCTCGTCTTAGACCTAAACGCAAACTTTCTACAACTATTCATCACATATTATTTCTGCCAACGAAGGAAACCCTTTTTGCACACTGTACATCCTCTTTTGTTTAACCTGACACCACCTTCAAGGACGTAACCAGAAACCCTATGTGCGACAATTTCTCTGGGGCCCCCCGACTTCAGCAAGCAATGTAGCACCTTTGTCCCGAAACAGCTTGTTTGTACCATCTTTGTCCCCAAGCAGCTTGTCAGTGCCCCCAAACAGCTTGTCTGTGACATCTTTCCCATCAAACAACTTGTCAGTGCCCCCAAAACAGCCTGTCTGTGCCATCTTTGTCCTTAAACAACTTGCCTATGGAGGAGTGGCGTATCTCTCTTCCTCCTTGCAGGAAGCGGATGTGATTCCACTTCCTACACGCTGGATCAGTCAGACAGGGAGAGAGCTCGAGAGATCATCCAATCAGACGATCTCTACACTCTCCGTGCCCCTAGATAATGGTATTACGCACACCTAACGGCTTTAAAAGGTGGGACAACTGGTCTGAGAGGCCACCCACACACCCCTAGATCTTTCTTTTTGTCTATTTTTTTTTTGTTTGGACTAAAGGATATTTCATCTTCTAGGTGTTATAACTACGCTGCAGAGCTTTGACAGAGAAAAGCAGAGAGAATATACAATTTCTGTGACAGCCATTGATCAGGCACAAGAACCACTTATTGGGATCTGCCAAATAACCATTCTAATTTCTGATGTCAATGACAATGATCCCAAATTTGGGAACAGTCAATATCAATGTGAGTGTTTTTATTAAAAAAAGGTTTTAAAATAAACTAAGTGTCTATTGTGTGTAAGGCCCCCATATGCTCCTTACTTGCTGTGGTGTAATTTATGTATTTGTCCACAGAAGGAATACATGGTGGTATACAGGCAGGTAGTAGGTCCCACTGACGTCCGTAGTTGGTCCTGCTGATCTCTTGAGACATACGCCAATTTTGGAGGGAAAGTGGGTATATATATATTCTATAGGGGGGCTTTAACAGTATTGTGACAGCCCAGCCTGACTCCAGTTTCTATAAGGGGAAGGGAGTTTACTACAGTATGGGTACAGACACAACGCCATCCATGTGTGGAAAAAATGCTTTACAGTAAGAATTCTGTCGAAAATAGACATGTTAATAGTTTATTTTTATCATTTAACAAAATGCAAAGCGAGCGAACGGAAGAAGAATCTATATCAAATCAATATTTGGTGGGACCACCCTTTGCCTTCAAAACAGCATCAATTCTTCTAGGTTCACTTTTTTTAAGGAACTCGGCAGGTAGATTGTTTAAAATATCTCAAAGAACCAACCACAGTTCTGTGGATTTATGCGCTTCAGTAGCTTCTCTCTTCATGTAATCCCAGACATGAGATTAGGGCTCTGTGGGGGCCACACCATCACTACCAGGACTCCTTGTTCTTCTTCTTTACGCTGAAGATAGTTCTTAATGACTTTGTCTGTATTTTGGGGTCGTTGTTATGCTGCAGAATACATTTGGGGCCCATCAGATGCCTCCCTGGTGGTATTACATGATGGAAAAATCCCTGCCTGTACTTCTCAGCACCGAGGAGACCATTCATTCTGACCAAATCCCCAACACCATTTGCAGAAATGCAGGCTCAATTGCACTGTACAATTTAAGTGGGGCAATTAACACGTACATAAAAAATATACATTAATACATACAGGCATGTGACAGAATAACCTGTCATACAAGGCCCCAAGGTAGTCAGAGATGGCTCCAGCCTGGCTGCCAAACAAAGATTGCACGGGCAGGAACTTCATTGTGTAAAGTACCGTAATCAATAGGATTGCTGCCAGGGGGAGATTCAGTAGCTAAAGGGGATTAAAGGTTGGGTTGTCTACATGTACCTGTTTATCAATGTTAATTTATGTTAATGAAGGTCTGTGGATATATGAGTATGTTTTACAAGAATAAACTGTTCATTCCTGCTGTACTCAAGTCAAGGTAGTTGTGTCTTCTTATTGGGTACACATAGCGGGGTTCCAAGGTGCGCATGCTGACTGGTGCTGGAAGTTATTCCGGGGACAACTGGAGGATACATGTGGGCTCTCTTGGTGAACCCGTTACAAGGCACATCAGGGGTTGAGGGCCCTGCCCATAAGCTTGGCATCTAACCTTATGGTAGTTCTTGGCAGGAATGGTGGGCTTTTGAGGACCCCACTCAAAAAAACTGCCTTCTGCTACAGCCACATATTTAAAATTTTACTCATTATTCCAGAGCATCGCCTGCCATTCCTCTGCACCCCAGTTACTGTGTTTTCATGAATACTTGAGTAGCGTGGGCTTGTTTCCATGTCGGAGGTATGGCTTTTTGGCTGAAAGTCTTCCATGAAGACCACTTTGTCCAGACTTCTCGAGATGGGACACCAGGGTTGGGTGTACCAGGGTCCCACTGTTTTTTGCCAATGTGCTGTGCTGACTCTTGTCAGGTTGTATGACTTTTGACATTAAGCTGTTGTTAGTGAGTTTGGCTGTTCCTCACCTAACTAAATATCTATAAAATCCCTGATTTTGTTCAAGTGCACCTAAGAGAACTGATGAGCAAAGGGTGGTCACACCAAATATTAATTTGATTTAGATTTTATTCTGTTCAGTCACTTTTGCAGTTTGCTAAATGAAAAAAAAAATTATTAACACATGTTTGTGAAAGCATTCTTACTATCTATCTATCTATCTATCTATAGATTAACTACCTATATATATATATCTATCTATATATATATGATCATTTTATATCTTTAGGCTGAATTGAATAGTCTTCAAGAATATCATCACCTTTGCCCTTTCTTATTTAAATCTTTTATTGTTATATTCTGCGTGTCTCCATCACTCCTCAGATTTTTTGAGAGACGACACAGCCGTGGGAACAAGTTTTCTTCGAGCTGCTGCTCTGGATGATGACCAAGGAGTCAATGCTGCCATTACATACACTATATCACAAGAGAAGCCAGACTATTTCCACATACACCCCAGCACTGGATGGGTGTATGTGAGCTATCCAGTCTCTCAGGTACGTGATAGTAATGGTATATGGAGATGTACCAAATTGCTAAAGTGCTTCAGAAGTCCCCAAAGCTAGATAAGGATACAGTGTAGTTAAGCCTCTTCTGGAAGTTTAAAAAAATCTACTTGACCATTGAAATAATTCCTTTATCTTATTGTTTAAAGAGTGAATCTTTATTGTAATAAATATATATAATTATCGTTATTGTTATGCGTGCTTGAATCTAAATCCCCTAATCCATTTTTTCCAGACCTCATGTATAATTCGGCAGATAATTGCCACAGATGGTGGTAATCGCAGCAGTAGCGTGGAACTTACAGTGAACATCACTAATGTACTCAACCAGCCACCACAGTGGGAACAAGCGGGGTACTGGGTGTCTGTTCCTGAGAACATTACACGGGATTCGAAGGTTGTGGTGTGTACATAGCACGATGGTTTGTCCTTGTATTAAAAATGATGTATAAAATGTAAAAATATGCAGCATCAGAAGTGGTTGTTGGTAGATCTGGATGGGAACGTGACAGTAACAAATGTGTCTATTACCAAGAGGGATACTGGGATAGGCGATAGTCTGCAGATCTGAAACTCATTCTGGCATAGAGCGCATTTTGTGAAAAGGGTGATAGTCTGCCGGTCCATGACTGATCCTGGTAATTAATAGGGAATTCATCTAACTTTAGCTTGGGCCTATTCATTTGTCCCATTTACTGTTATAATGTATAGTTATCTGGAAGATGGTAGCCTAGTTGATTGCCTCTATATATTGAGGAATGGAATCACACTTTACCAAATGATATCAACTGTTTTCTAGACCATTAAAGCTATTTCCCAACTCAGCGATTCAAGAGTTATGTACAACATTGAAGAAGGTCTTCTGCCCGAGACAAACTGTCCCGTTCGATTCTACCTTAAACCTAACAGAGAAGATGGCTCAGTCTCTATGCTGGTATCTGAACCCCTGGATTATGAAGGCACAAGATCCTTTGCATTGAAAATCAGAGCTCAGAATGTTGCCACCGTCCCACTGGCTTCATTTACAACTGTGTACGTCAATGTAACTGGTACGGAATCCTGTAACTGTGTATGATAAAATAATTCAATAGACCCGTATGTGATGGTCTGGAGAAAATAATTCCAATATGCAGTTTGGCTTCTAATAAAGGCAGCAGACTTATCTTGGTTCCCCTCTCTGATGCCACCCATGACGGTAATAGTGTTTCTCGTGTAATTATTATAATGAATAGGGGATTTGCAAGGAGAAATATGCAGTTAGGGTACTTGAAATTGTTTTAGAAGCTTTCGTGTAGACAGCTTTTACAAGTCGGCACTCAATGCATTTCATAGCTGATCCTCTACTAGGACGTAACATGTAAAATGTTATCTTGATACCAGATTCAAAGCTTGTTTAGCAGAAAGAAAGGAATCGGGGAAGCACGCGATTACTCCAACAATTTCTGAAAAAAACTGAATTTATTACAAATAATGAGAACTCTGTGTTGCAGATGTTAACGACAATGTTCCATTCTTCACTTCTTCTGCATATGAGGTGACATTGTCTGAAGGAGCAGGAATTGGGACATCCATAGCCCAAGTTCTGGCAACAGACCTAGACTCTGGTCTTCATGGAAAGGTGTGTTTTTTTCTAGTTATGTTGAGATTTTTATTGAAAACGTTTAAGGCGACTGGAAAATGTTTTGGATGTAAGTTGTGTGTTCCTAAAATTAAAGCCTTCATGGAACATACAGATACGGGTTGCAAATAAATATGATGCAATGGAAAAAAGTTTTTCGGACGAAACATACTGTATGTCGTGGATGTTTGCTAATTGGTGAACATGAAAGACAAGGAAAGAGGCAAAAAACCTAAATAATGTAATTAAAACTGCTGATTATGCTAAAACAATCTTGAAAACTAGACTTTTTATTAAATAAGAAAAAAACTGAGTATTGAAACAAGGTGCTAATATGGCATTATGTACATGGATCTGTCAATTTTATCATATTTAAATACTGAAAATGAATTTCATCCTGCACAGGTACATTACACCATCCTGAAAGATGTCAATGAAGATTATCTTTGCTTTACGATTGACCCTGATACAGGGGTCGTATATACTGGGGCGTATTTTGACAGGGAGAGGCAGGCGTCCTACCTTATAGAAGTGCAGTCTCAGGACTCCACAGAATCAGCCCGGCCAGGAATGGAAGGGCACCCTAATACAGGTGAGTGCGTTGGGGTAACTGTCAGGTAGAGATAATATAAGCACAAGCGATAAGTCACAAAGTCACATAAAAAGTCTTGTTTTGGATGCTTTCAAATAAAGCCTTTCTTCAATTGTTGAACTGCTCCAAATGATGTGAATATAAATGTACGTGCACGGAGAGAGAAATAAGACACACGACACACTCTGGGTCAGGTCCAAAATCACTCTGCTTTATTTTGTTTATATTATAGATTATACAGTGTCTGGAAAAAGGGACGTCAGGTTACGTAAAGCTTATTAATTGGTTAATCCTGAAACTATGCGGAAATAGGCAGAAAGGCAGAAAACCGTTAGAAGCAAATATTAGATACTTTCCTGCAACTAGATATAGCCAGGATGGCGCTTGCGGTTAGTAAAATATAGATAACTGAATACGTTGCTACTTGCGTCTCTCACGTATCTGCGTGAGGTGTAACCCTTTATTGGTCGAGGCCAACTTATATTCATTAAAGCAATAAGCGTTTCTTGCTGATATATAGTGGTTCCATAACAGTCTGTGTAAAGCACAGCCCCACAACAAGCCCCTCACCACCATATTTTGGTTTCAAATATCGGGAGGTTTGGTATGTTTCCTATGTGGAAATATTCTGAAATTGAATGGTTATAAAATATATACACTCAAAAGTTTGGGGGCACAAAGCTGTTTTCATGGAAATCAATGACATTTCTAGCTGTGCTAACATAATTTTAAAAGAGTTTTCTAATGACCAATAAACTTGGATTAGCGAACACAACGTGCCATTGTAACACAGGAGTAATGGGAGTGATAAAAGGCCGCTGAATGCCTATGAAGATATTCCATTAAAAATCAGCTGTTTCCAGCTACAATAGTCATTTACAAGATTAACATCTACGCTGTATTTCTCATCCATTTCATGTTATTTTAATAGACAAAATTAGCTTTCCCCAAAAAAGATTATTTCTAAGTGACCCCAAACTTTTGAAGAATAGTGCATGCGTGTTAATACTATATATTTTTTAAATTATATAAAAATGTATAATTATATATATAATTATATATATATATGCCTAAGCGTATAAGGGGGAAGCTGGTTGTGTTTTTGCTTTTATTCTATTATCTTTAATTCCATGTGCATCATGTGTAGTTTTCACAAAGAGCTATTGCTATAACAATATGACTGTGAGGTTCAAATGACCCGTCTTCTCCGTAGATATGGCCTACGTACGAATATTTATCAGCGATGTCAATGACAATGCTCCATGGTTTTCACAGCAAAGATATGAGACCAGTGTGGAAGAAGATAACGATGTAGGTTACATTGTCATGACTATCAATGCTCTCGATGAAGATAAAGGTATATAATGATTCTTACAGGGTTTTTTTTAAGTGACATATCTGCATACCTTAGATTCTTCCCACTACAACCACCCAGGCTCACGGTGTCCCCTCTACTGTAAGTATGAGCGTAGAAAGAATATTTAGAGTTGGGTCTTACTAATATTAGGTGCATCTTTTCTACTACTGTTAACTTGTCTTAAGACTTACTTTTTTTTATATAGCATATCATGATAAAACCACTACTACAAATCATTTAATGGCTCTATTGCATCTGTTTTTCAAAGAGGTCACCAAGTTGTCCAGAATTCTTCTGTATAGACACATTTCTGATAATACCCAACATTCCTAATGTTTACAGTCCAACAACACTTTACATTACATGTACGGTATTTATAAAGCTCCAGTATCCCATACAGCCTCTACAATAGAGGGACAATGGACATTAACAATAACATAAAAACGGGACAATATACAGTTTGACAATCAGATGAATGCATGTTAAGAAAGAATAAGGCCCAGATTTTGCAAGCTTACAATCTATTAGACTTCAATGGCTTTTCCAAGCAGGAAAGAAAGAAATAAGATCACCCCCCCCCCCCAAAAAAAAAAAAAATCTGAAATTTGGGTCATATGTGTTTAGTGAAGTGCCGCTTTAATGTGTTGTGCAACATGTGCTTTTTCATAGCATTAAGTGTCCTCTTATGCAGGAGACAACGCCAAGATACGCTACCAGATTATAAATGGAAATGAAAAAGGGATATTTGATGTGGAACCAGAAGTTGGAACAATCATTATCACCCAATGTCTAAACTATGAACAGGACAGACAATTTGAACTTAGGCTGGTGGCCTCAGATGGCAAGTGGGAGAACCATACTCTCGTAACTGTTAATGTTATTAACTTGAACGACGAAGCACCAGTCTTTATCCAGAGTGAATATCAGGGCAGTATCCTTGAAGAGCTGACAGATCTTCCTGTGCTTGTGCTGCAGGTATTTGTCCTAGACAATTTATTATGATGACTACAATCATAGATTTGCTGTGCTGAACCAATAAGCCAGGTTATTCATTAGGCACATCCATATGGCCACCTGGCACACTGGACAAATGCTGCTGGCTATTGGCACCCCTTGCTCACCGTATCTGCCGCTACATCAGTATAAATATAGGGGTTTTGCTTCTGTACTTTATGTTGTAAATAAAAAGTGGTCTTACATCCGGTAGGTTTGCCAGTAAGTTAGCCGGCAGGAGTGCACCTGCACTCCATTGATTGATGGCAGACGAGCCCCCTGCTGGCAACCAATAGAGTCGCTCGTACAGACTTTTAAAAGTTCCGCTCTCAGGCGTTAAAGGTCCTTAACACCTGACGGCCAACCTACTGATTTCCGCTCCCGTTATCTACGCAGCATCGCAGGGGTTAACAGGGTGGAGTTAGATTACAGATTAAGAGCGACTATTGGTCTCTGGCAGGGGCCTCCTCTACCATAAACCAATTGATGGTAAAGGAGGCCCCTGCCCTTTAACTCCTGATGGTGAACCTACGGATTTCCACTCCTGTTAACCCCTGCGATGTTTCGTAGACAAAGTAGGCTAGATGGGGAAGGGACCGGGGAGATTCGTATATGATTTGCCGCTGCCATGTTTGTTTCTTCGGTATTTGTGTTAGTTTTGCCCAAAAAACGAATGCACAAGTCTAATAAGGAAACTACTTTTCAAACTTTGCACCAAAATTACCCTTTATACATAACCACAGTTTTGCAAGTGCATTTTTTTCTATACATAATAAGGTATGTGCTTGAACATATGGCCCTTTATGTGCATTTATTGACTAGATTGTAAGCTTGCAAGAGCAGGGCCCTCTTCTCCTTCTGTACCAGTTTGTTATTGTCTGTGATTTTATATCCACCCTACCGACTGTGAAGCGCTATGGAATCTGCTGGCGCTATATAAATACATGTAATGTAATATGCAAAATCAAACTATTACAAGACTTTGGCACTGACAAAAATCTCTTTTCTTAAATTTATTGCAGGTTTCAGCCATCGATCCAGATCAAGAAGCTGATCAGACAGCTCTTCGATACTCACTGCATGGACAAGGAGCCAACAGTGAATTCATCATTGACCAGTTTAATGGGAAGATTTATGCCCAGAGAACACTAGACCGAGAGCAACGTGCCATGTGGCGTTTTCTGGTTCTCTCAACTGATGAAAATGGGGAAGGCTTGACTGGCTTTGCTGATGTAATTGTTGATGTTAAAGATGTCAATGATAATGCTCCGGCATTCCTTTGCATGTCAGATGGATGTTTCATTGGATATATCCCAGAAAACTCTCCCGCCGATACCACTGTGATGGAGATAACAGCTTTAGACTTAGATGACCCCAATTCTGGACGGAATGCACTGCTTACATATAGGATTGTGCAAAATGCCCAGAATGAGATCAATCTCAATTTGTTCACAATTCACCCATCTACTGGATCCATTTACAACGCCCTTGGGTCATTGGACAGGGAGAAACAGGATAAGTATTTGATTGTTGTGGAGGCCAGAGATGGTGGAGGACTTACTGGGACGGTTACGGCTACCATCATAGTGTCTGATGTTAATGATCATGCCCCAGTTTTTACACAGAAGGTTTACACGGCCTTTGTTCCTGAAAACACTGGCATTAATAGTGAAGTGACTGTTTTGTATGCTTTAGACCATGATGAAGGCGAAAATGCTTTGATGACATTCAGTATCATAGCAGGAGATGACGACCGTAAGTTCTTTATAGAGACAGATAAAATTCATAAACGTGGAATCATCCGCCTTAGGAAAAAACTGGACTATGAAAAGACTCATGAGAGATCATTTAACCTAACAGTAAAAGTAGAAGACATGGATTTCTTTACAATTGCGTATTGTATAATCCATGTTAAAGACTCAAATGACCATGCGCCGGTTTTCTACCCACATTTTTATGAGGTTGCTCCCTTGTCAGAGGATGTTCCTATTGGTATGATGGTGCTGCAGGTATCTGCTGTTGACTTGGACTCGGGGCTGAATGGAAAGCTTTGCTATCATATACTTAATTCATCTGACCCTGGTGGTCAATTCTCTGTTTTTAACGATGGCAGGATTGTGGTCGCTAACCAGTTAGACAGGGAAACGTCTGCCCAGTACTGCTTGGTGGTACTCGCAACTGACATGGGTGACCCATCTCTTAGTGGAAGTGCAACCATTACATTCAGCATTAATGATGTAAATGATAATGCGCCGGAATTTGAAGTCCAGTATAACCCCATGATTTGGGAACACACTGATTACCCTCACGTTGTACAAATTAACAAAACGTCTACTTTATTGTATGCTAAAGACAATGATACAGCAGCGAATGGAGCTCCATTTTGTTTCTATCTGCTGAGGGATAAAATCAGTGCAAATGACTTCAGTTTACAAGACTTTCACAACGGAAGCGCAATGATAACTGCGCTACGGAGCTTCGACAGAGAGGTGCAAAAAGTGTTTTATTTACCAATCTTAATCACTGACAGTGGAAGCCCACCAATGACCTCAACAAATACATTAACAATACTAATTGGAGATAAAAATGACCATCCTCATTCACCAGGAAACATGGACTGCATTGTCTACAGTTACAAAGGTAACATATGTGGGCATAACATCTATATAACCCTTGTAACAGTGGGGATTGTAAGCCCCACTGGGCAATGCTTAACGTAAAGGTCCAGGTCAGTGGTCTACAGGGTAGTAAGTGCAGTATAGGGGTATGGGGGAGAGATGCAGTATAGGAGAAAGATGCAGAGGGGAAGAGATTAACAATTATTGTTATTAAAAATATTGTGGGGTCTTTAAAACAATGTCTAAAAAAGAAATACTACAGGTAGTTTTTACTCTGACCTTTAGAGTAACATTTACACCAAGGGGGGATACATTGTCTACCAATAAATTATTAAAGGGGTCCCTGGGTGAGAAATGTGACCTGAAGTTAGGAACTAAATTGAGACATAGTAGAGATCATTAATGCTTGCTTTATAAAATTATTAGTACAATCTCTTCACAGGCATTCTGCCGTTGGTAAACCTTGGAAAAATTGAAGCATCAGATCCAGATGATTGGGAACACAAAATGTATAATATTGAAGGAAAATCAAGGTAACGTGAATTCTGCACCGCAAAAAGACGCACAAAAACCAGATGTACCTATCCTGAAAAGCTATTGTGATTCATTTAAGGGGCACCCTATTATTTATTGATGGCAATGCCTCACCCCTCATGTTCTCTAAATGTTAGCACCATGCCAACAATGCGTTAAGCCACGAGCAAATATTATATTGTGTTGATTCTGCTTTTGAGAACAGTGATTCCTATGTAAACAGTTTTGGTAAAAGGGTCTTTGCTGAGCATTCCAGTGGAAGGCATTAGTTAGTAGGATGGTCACTTGTAGGTCGTGCTGAACAGTCCTTCCAGTTTTGCCATCACAACCATGTGCTTTATCTAATGGGGTTTATCTAATGGCCATAGGTCTCTAGTGAGCATGTTAATACAAAGTGTATATGGTGTCGACCACTTGATTGCACTTAGGTTAAGGTGACCTTCTGGTCCCTTTAATCAAGGATGAATCTAATCTATCTATTGGTCAGACGGCTGCCTCTTGTCAGAAAACATAATAGCTAACTGTGGAAACAGTTGAAATAGCTCTCTGTATTTATGCCCCAATCATATACCCAGCACTTAGTGGGTAACTTCATTCTACTGGTCACACCTGATTTATGTATTGTAGTTATTTGTTCTTTGGGACCATTTTACTGTATCCATTCCTACCACAGACTCTTCACCGTTGATGAAGCATCTGGCATGCTGATCATGAAAGAAGGGGCTATGCCAGGGGTCTACAATCTAAAAGTGAAAGTGACCGATGGCATCTGGCCAGATGTGGTGTCCACAGTTAGAGTTGTGGTGAATGATCTTGCGGAAGAAGCTGTTCGTAATGCTAGTTCCTTGAGAATGAGAGGTGAGCAAATTACGTTTCTATTACAGCACCACTCTGTCCCCCTGATATGCATTATACCCCCCTATATGCCCCCCTTCCGACTTACCGATGCATCCCTAGTCTTGTCTCCCGTGCTCCAGACTCCCTGGTGTCAATTGGGGGCAGCCGGTGAATGTCTTCACAATGCGCGCAGACACCCTCCGCTGTTGCCGGTGCTTCTATGACTGAGCACCGAAAGGTCATGTCACACCGGTGCTCCATCATAGAAGCACCAGCGGAGGTGCCGGCAGCCGCAGAGGTTGTCTACACACATCGTGCAGACGCCCATCAGCTGCCAGAAAGGAGGATCCAGGTCTCCGGGAGCACTGCGGGGGATCCTACTCTCTGGCAGCCGGTGAACGTCTGGGCAATGCGCGTAGACAACCTCCGCTGTAGCTGGCCGGTACTTCTGCTGGGGCTTCTATGGTGGAGCACTGGAAGGTCATGTGACACCAGCGCTCCGTCATAGAAGTGCCGGCGGCAGTGTAGGTTATCTGTGCGCATCGTGCAGACGCTGGCCGGCTTCCAGAGAGAAGGATCCAGGTCCCCTGCAGCGCTGCAGGGGATCTAGATCTTAGTCTTGTAGTCAGATCTCTATTTGAGGTCTGATTATAAGATGACCTTGAATATAAGACAAGGGGTAATTTTCAGAACATTTGCTCTGAACATAACCTTGTCTTATAATACGAGCAAATACGGTACTTGGTCATGTTCATGCCTGGGCCCCCTGGTGCTTCACCTCTTCTGCCCCTTATAGGAGGCAGGGAAGGGTATGTTCTGGTTAATGGCCCCTAAAAGTATTCCCCACCCAGAGGTCAAATACACAAGGCCAGTAGTCAGCCCTGATTTCCGGAGATTTTACATAAATGAGAGGACAAATGGGGTCATGTTTTACTATTCTTGCCCCAACCATCTTTAATTCTCTCACTGTAGTAACCTGTAACTATTTACGGCTATAAATAATACTAATAATACATCTTTAAAGCATCTAATAGCACATGTATGTATGTATGTATGTATGTATACAGATATATTTATGTTAACGCTTCCTAATTCTTTATGGTGGAGGGGTTTTCTGGGTAATGTTTAGGCTTTTCTCATTGGTCCAGGTTTCCTTATTAACGTCTATGTGAACAGTACTTTCTATTGTGTATATATGCAGGTGTGACTGCAGAGAAATTTGTGGCACAATCTCCTGACAATGTCAGTAAATATAAGCAGCTGAAGAACCTGCTGTCAGACATCGCTGAGGTTGAGCTGGACAGTATCCATGTGTTCAGCGTAATGAACACCGCTGGGATTACAGACAGCACAGACGTTTGGTTTGCAGTCTCCGGGCCCCCCTATTACCGGACAGAAAAACTCAATGGCATTGTGGCTTCATCAAGAGACAAGGTCTGGTATATAATTATTCTTTTACTACATATGCATTACATCTTGTGCTGGATGGTTTTGCTTTGGACATAACACGGTTCTACAAGCAACTGAACAAGTTCCATGAAGTGCTTCTATTTAAATGCCACGTAAGCACTTTCTGTCTAACCCGAGCGGGCGGTGAGTGGATTTTAATGACCATCTTGGGTGTGCGCAACCATTTATTGTTGAGCGTATTATTTTACATTGGATTGCATATGCCACGGCTGCAGCTATAACCTCGGATTATCTTAATATTCCTCCCCGTTATGTTGCTTCTTCCCCTTGCTGGAAGCTGATTGGTTCAGGCAGCATTTGCAGAAGTGGTTGGGAGAAAGGAATTAGGGACAGGTACCCAATTGGATTTGCCACATATTGCTACAGGTCTCTGTTTGCTTGAGGTACTAAAAGTATTTTTGTTAGTTATGCTACAAAATGTTAAGCTTCCCTTGAACATAAATCAATATCAAGTAGGTAATTTTGCAAATAATCCACATTTTCTACAGATAGAATCTACACTGGGTGTTCAGGTGGAGAATATTGGAGAACATGAGTGTGAAAAAGCAAAATGCAGTCTCAAGAGCGGATGTAGGATCACGAGAACGTACAAACATTTTCCTACACTAGTAAAAGCTCCAGCTATTTCCTTTGGCTCGGTCACTGTCCTTACCATGGCCACCTGCTCCTGTTCTTCTCGAGAAGTTCAACACCTCGCCTGCTCTTCCTACCCCAACAGCCCCTGTCTTAATGGGGGCACTTGTGTTGACACTGACCTTGGATACAGGTATGTTCTCTTCACAGGGGTCACTGAATATTACTAACCCCACAGATGTATTTATGTATTAAAGTATAGTCAGAATTCAGATTTAATTCAGTTCTATGGAGAGAATATTTCAACAACTACTGCTAACGTCTTATAGTAAATCTGCTCTTGAGTTTCTCAATCCAAGTTAGATGTGTTTGTTTCTGCTTCCATTGGGCAGTTCTGATAACTTTGTGCAGTGTTTATGGGTAATTTGCATTTAATATGCCAAACGTAGTTTGACTTGTGGATGTGTTTTTTTACTTTAACTTATTCCCTAGATGCGAATGTCCCTCTGCTTTCAATGGTCCAGAATGTCAACAAACAACACACACATTTGGCGGTCAGGGCTATGCCTGGTTTGCACCAATGAGCCTTTGCTTTGAAAGCAAAATCTCTTTGGATTTTATCACGGCAGTGCCGGATGGGCTTTTGCTGTACAATGGCCCCATGTCCATCAGCTCCCATGGACAATCACAGGACTTCATTGCGCTGGGTATGAACCTGACTATTTCATTGATGTGTGATATTCATTGTGGGGTCAGCTCTTTATTTTCTCAGAAGAGCACTCTATCCAACCCATTCAATTGAAATAAGTAGTTTTAAAACATTTCTAAACACTTGAAACATTCAGTCTATAAACTGGAGGTTTTAAATTATCCTACCACCTTGATATCTCAGTGTCTATCTTTAACGAGATGGATTTGTTGGCAAAATATTTGGTTGTGTTTTACCTAATATCACAGTTTCATTTGTTATATTCTTTATCATGTATGGACAGTATGTTTCTTCTATTTGAAAGTTTGTAAATATGTATACACCGAATGAATATTTCTTTTACTGTAGAACTTCAGGGTGGCTTTCCTGTTTTGGTTATTAACCGTGGCTCCGGTTCCCTCCTACTTCAGTTTCCCACAAAAGTAAATGTGGCAGACCAACGCTGGCACACTCTCCACATTATGAACAATGGAAAGGTACAGTAAAGTGTATTACATGGGAAATGGTATTCCAGTTCAGTAACATCAATGTTTTCTCTATATTTTGTCTATTACGTCTATGAAGAGATACATTTACTAAACGATGAGCTTCTCTTGAAGCTGCGTGATGCATAGTTAAACCAGTCGGGTGGCATTTTCAAGAGATACCTCATATTATCTAGGTGCATGGTCAGCTCAGTTCTTTTCATATGAAAAATCCACTGGGCTCAACAATGTGTAATACATGCTTAAATATGCCAGAGACTGTCCTTCAGCATGTAGACCTCATAGGTATCCTGAAACTTCTTCACAATGTTCTTCTTTTTCAAAACCTACACTGGGGAGAGTGTGATGAATGGTGTGATAGTGAATGTGCGGCACGGCTTCTTATCATAAGGGAATAGAGTTGGTGTTACGTTCCTTTTAAAGGACACTGGCCTCCTGAGTTCTGTATTTTTTCTTATAAAGCAAATTTAGTACAGTTGTACAATGTCCCCGAAGAAGAGACCTAGATAGGGATCTTTACCAAATTTGCTTTCTCTCTTTCTATGGCTAACGCGGCACAACTCCATGTAATTTTTCTTAGAAAGTAAAGATGACTCTAGATCTCTGTTCAGAGGACCTGATGAATAAAACTGCTGGAAGACCAGGAGATCGATCATCATGTGAAGTTTCAGGAGAAACTCCAGGGACTATGAGGTGACTAAGATAATTCCCAAGAACACAGGAATAATGGATTGTGGTAAAAAAGAAAACAATAGGCTTCCTCTGGCTTTTTTCTCTGTGTTATTATGCCCCTCATTTTGTCACATACCCCCCAAATTTAAACACTTTCTGGAAAACTATGTGCTCAGAAGCTTATAGCCTGTCCACTTAATATTTCTCAACCTACATTCCAAAAGTCGGGCAGCTTTTCCGTCCAGCTCTGATACATCCAAGACCTTCACTTCAATTAAGTCTTCCATGTCCAGACTATGCCCTTACTTTCTGCCACTATCACCCTCATCTGCTACAAAGACCGCCAGCTCCAAAGCAGGACCCTCTACACCTTCTATACCAGTATATTTTATGTTTGTTTGTGTTGAAAGTATTTTCCACTCGTGCATGATAAGTATAATAACATTGAGTGACATCAACTGTTTAAATATCTTATCAATTAATAAATAAATAGCGCATTTCCTTACCACATCGACAACCTTTTCTCTAATTTATTCCATTACAAACTAGTCAATAATATTGTTGGGCCATCTATTAGTATATAACCATACCCCTATTCTAACCAGAGCAGATTACAGCATGGACCTTCTGTTCCTTGATCGCCTATACAGGTTCCTCGGGGTCTTCCAGCCGCTGCAGCTTGGCGGAGTGAGAAACCCATTGCCTACCCTTCACCCTGCAATTCACTTTAAAGGCTTTCATGGTTGCATCCGGAATCTTCATGTTGATAGCAAGGTAAATCAGGGGAGAAGTATTATCTCTTTACCGTTTTTGTGTCACAAAGACATGTTGAAAGTGTGGCTGCTCTGGGCAGCAGAGAAAGAAAGCGCTGCTCAACTGCATCTCCTCTGGATTGAACCAAAAAAACAGAAAAACCTTTTTGCCCCTCACATGCCACATAAATAAACAGCCAGTCTTGCTGTACGATTGAATGGAACGCCTAAGGTAAGTTACAAACCTTAAGAAACAAGTCAACTTTAATCAAAATACAGTCTTATGTCCCAGTTGTCCACTGTCCTGGCAAATGTGGCCTAGATACATTATTAGATTAGATCGATGTCATCGGGCTGTGTATAGAGAATAGCCTGCCTGCTTCGGTGACACTAGGTAACGATTAATGACATTTGTTTAAAGGTCTATGACTTTCAGCAGCCTGTGGAGTCCGTAGACAGTTCTCCAGGCTGTGCTGTGACGGAGGAATTGTGTGCGCTGGCTGGATCGCCCCCGTGTGGAGATCATGGGTTCTGCATGAGTGACTGGCGTTCTCTCAGATGCGATTGTCATCCAGGATACAGTGGAGAAAACTGCAAAACAGGTGAGGGAATAAGGAAATAGGTGAAGGTAAAGAATAACTGAATGAAAGAATTCCTTTTACCATGACTGAGTGTTAATTTAACTGGATATTGGATTCCATAGAATTCTTTGACTATCCAGGTATTGTAGCTGAGAATTCTGTTAGAGGGGAACGTTCTACAGTAATATAATGGAAAAGAAGAAAAGAAAATCTTTTAATATTAGCTTGAGCATTTTGCATACTTAGCATTTAAAGACCATAGGGTACGTTATCCTAGTTGTGTCAATAGGTAGATTTTGGTTGGAGACATTCCAGCACTCCAGAGTAAATTGCTAGTTATATGTATATAGTTATTTTCAATGTACTTAAATTGTACTATAATTTATATGGAATAATAGCACACTGAAATGTAAATGATACAAAGAATGATATATTTGGACTGTCTATAAAATAGCATTTTATGTGATGGGCCGCTGAAGTGGTTGCCATCGCCTGTTTATGTTATACATTTTGTATATGCAGAAGCCAGATGAAAATGCTTTTTTTTAAAAAAAAAATCTGTACCTTTGTTAAACCAACCCTTCAGCATTCTGTTAGGAAGATCCTTTCACCCATTGTTTTCAAAACATACTGAATAAAATGGATCAAGAACCCATTATGTGTTGTGGGGATTAACCCTTTGTTGGCTGAACATTATAGGACCATTGTGTGTGTCCCATTGACTTATTTCTTGTCCAGTTCTCCAGGAATGGACCTTTGAACGAGACAGCTGGATTCACTATATGATTCATTCATCCTTCAGCCTCCAGCACACGCATGTACAGCTTCTAGCTCGTACACGAGTGTCATTTAGTACTCTCCTCAGCCTGGTGTCAAAAGACAGGTCTTCGTTCCTGAGGCTCGAAGTGAGTAAAAAGAAATAAAATATTCAACGTTTAAAAATATCACTTTTGTGATTGTGATATTACTAGGAGTGTAAGAAAACTCAACGAGCTAGGCTTGGGATTAGCTGTGATGGCAGATGGTGATGATGTTACCCAGCACTGTGATATAACTAGTCTAAAAAATCCAGGGCTGTAACACCATAAGGAAAGATGGACAGCTGCCCCATGCACCACAAGATGAGTTGCCTGGTGGCAATACCTGAGCCCTCTTCTGTTTCCTGAAGCGTATATGATGTATATAGGGTGGGAAATCAAACCTTGCCCCAGAATCCAAAAGCACCAGCTCTGAAAAAAACTATATATCTGTTTTACATTTTCTGATAAATCAGCATGAAAAGAGTAAGAACAGTTGAGACAGAGCAGCCCTAAGTTACTGATCATGGAAGCGTTAAGCCCATATACCTTTAAGAAGAAAATATGAATTTGTCCCTGTGCTGGGCGAAACTAAGTTGCTCCTTGCACTATGGAGACCTGTGCCAAGGTGACACTGGCCTCCATAGACTGTGTTCAAATGCTCTGTGGGTGCCTTTAAGACATGGAGGGCTGGGATATGACGCCATATATCTCTGGTTATGTAACGACGTAAAACATTCCTACTGACCTGACGATACAGAGTCACTCAGGCTAAGAGTGAAATAAACAAAAACCCCATTCAAGTCATTGGGTTTGGTGATTCGAATAACCCCAATGTAGCAATGCAGAGAAGGATTGTTTAAGGTGGGCTTTAGTTGTGTCACCAGTATAGATCAAACTGATATAAGTCGGGGCTTATACATATGACTTCAATAATTCTTCAAAGGCCACATGCTCCTATTTGTTCCATATTTAGTGCATTTCGACAAAATTGCACTTTTTAACGGATTTGTTCTTTTCCTGTATGATTTTTTTGTAAAAGGTGAATGATGGAAACTTTGCCGTACGTTTTCATTTGGAGGACCGAGAGCATTTTATTAGATTACCAAACCTGAAGATAGACCATGGCCAGTGGACTCTGCTGAACTTGGAGTGTTATGAGAACACATTCACGTTACGTATTGACAAAGGTGGAGGGGATCGTGAGATCACAGTAGCGGTTGGAAAGAGCTGGTTGTTTGATGTGGATCCATCAAGCATCATTCTAGCTAACAGCTTTCCACAGCAAGCAGAGAATGATTTCCAAGGTATGAATGGATATGCCTTCCAGGAGGTGCTGCACTTATTTAAGGATGAATCAAGTGGTGTGCATTGCATATGCCGAGAAAAGAAATTCAGTTGGCGGTGTATAAAGGAACATGGCTACATTATATATTATATATATAATATATATATATATATATATATATACTGAAATACAATATATGGGTTTATATACAGGGTGCCTGCGCGATGTGCGGCTGAATGGTCACGTTCTGCCCTTGGATGGAAGCAGTAATGAGTACAGTACGCTGGTCGGTGTTCATGGGCTTACCAATGGATGCCGGTCAGATGCCTGCAGGAATGAACCATGTGAGAGTCATCTTAACTGTATCGATTTATGGAGAAAGCATGAATGCAGGTGATTTATGTGTTATAAGAGCTAGTATTCGGTGTGCTCCATGTATGTTACCTGCTTAAATACCCTATTTTAATGCATAACCTCCTTGTACATTGAACAAGTTACTTTTTGTCACTGAAGGCATAAAACTGTAAAAATGTTTGCTTTCTGTTTTTAATTAAGGCAAATTGCCTGTGTTTTATATTCCCAAACTATTCCAACTATTGTTTTTTTCTCAACATTTTGCTTTTAACTGTTTCCAGCATTGAAAAATACAGAATGTTTCCCCCCCAACTGAATGTTTGGGAGGGAAATACATGAATTACTCATTTAGGCCATAAATGCTACAAATCTCTGCCTCCCTGGCATTCCAATCAAAAAGTTGCATTGTGATAATAGATATGTAGCAGTATGATGTCAGAACTGCGTTTTATATTTAGTAAAAAACATTTAGACTGTTTTATACATACAGTACAGTTGCAGAGGCAAAGACTGAGGAGACCTAGACATATAACCCAATGTATACTCTTTGTAAAAGCCAATAATGTGGCATTGTAATTATTATTTATTGATTTATATAGCGCCATCATAGTCAGCAGCACAGTACAAGGCATCTGATTGGACGGGCAGCAACGCTAAACTATATATCTGTCTAGCGCATACCTAAAACTGACTGATCTAAGTAATAATTGAACTTAGAAAAGGAAGGTAGCCTTCCATGTATTGGAGGTTATGAGATGATAGAACGTTACCTCTTTTTTGCCAAGACTGCTAATATTCACAAAGTGACTTTGAGTAGAGCTTTTTATTTTCTGTACTCTGACCATTCAGGATAATAACACACATTAAGAAAACTTAACAAGTCATAAACTGTAAGATGAATAAGTGGTGAACTTACTTGGTAGCCCCCTTTCACCCTTAGCCTCTGCAAATGCTCCCATAGGCCAAAATAAATGTATATATATATATATATATATAGTGGTAAGTCCTCCAGAGGGGTCTGAAACGTATTTCTGGGGTCCGTGTTACATGCTCACTTGCACCGAAATGGTTAAACGATGTGTATATCTGCATAAAATTGCTTTTAACCCTTTACACATCTCATTCATTGTTACATCATTCAGGTGTCCTGCAGATAAAGTGGAAGTGATTAACAATGTTACAGGACGCAAGCTCTGTTATCCTTCCCCGTGTACGCGGAGGAGCTGTCGTAACAGGGGCACTTGTGTGGCTCAGTCTCACCAGAAGTATATTTGTAATTGCAAAGACGGCTATAAAGGAAGAATATGTGAAAGCATCCAGATAAGGAGCGGGAAGTCCATCGGCCTCAGTTCAGGATCTATTTTAGCCATCAGCATGTGTCTCCTCATCTTCATAGGTAAGAGTATAGATTCATATGAATATTCAGTGGGACACATGTACAATATTTTTTGCTTGTGAGGTTAAGGCAGGTGGAGCTCATCAGGTTCACCATTCATTATGAAGGCCCATTCCCGGTGAGCTTCACCTGCAAGGAGGACTGAGATGGCAAATCCGTCAGAGTCACTAAACCATTTGAAATATTCATTATGCAGGGCAAACCTACCCTTGCTCGCAAACATCTTACGTGAATACCACGTACTATTATCATTTTCTGAATTAGCATCATCATATTTTATTTATCAACCTGTGACAGAAATGGCTTAAACGAGAGATTAATGACCATATTTTACCTGGTCTAGTTTGGTGACCATTTTGGCTCTATATTTCCAACGGCATCATTAGCAAAGTTATGGCAGAATATGATGCAAAAAGCAAGGTTTAAAGAGACTGAAGAAATTGTGGTGATCTAACTATACATCACACGGGGCCATCAAAGCTCTTCCTCCAGTAGAAGCTCGCTGGGGTTAGCTCTTCATCATGTATCTTGAAATGAAGGAGCTGAAACTCAACTCTGTTGTAAACTCTCCTGTCATCAATCCTTTTAGTCTATGAACCCTATTGGCAGAGCGTCTTTACTTTCTGATTGTGCAGGATGGACTGCTGGTTGGTTTCTCTTTGATCCAGTAATATGACTAGCTAATTTTTGTAGCTGTCTTGTTCCAGCCTTGTTGGTCTCCTACACAGTGTGGAGTCAGTGGGGAAGTTCCAAGTTCCGGAAAGGAGGAATTTATCATATTCCTGCAGAGCATGAGAGCTGGGAGGACATTAGAGAAAACGTCTTAAATTATAATGAAGAGGGTGGAGGAGAGCGTGACCAGGTATTTGTGTTCACAACTCAACATGAAATGTAAATAGCATGTATATGGTTATATAGCGCCATCAAATTCCGTAGCGCTGTACAATGGGTAGACAGGACATAACAAGTAGTATCTAACATAACAAATTGACTAACAGACAACAGGTGAGGAGGGCCCGGCTCAAACAAGCTTACAATCTTACAATACTTGTAGATTCAAATTGAATTCAGTGAGTAAAATTAACACAAGCAGGAATTTACATAGAGTTTGATGGCAGATAAGAACCATTTGGCCCATCTAGTCTGCCCATTGTTTTCAAGTTTCTCAACAGATCCTTTAGTCTGATAATTTTGTCTCTGTTGTCCCTGAGGACACTGTGCCCCATATACTATATTTTGCCTTTGTATTATATCTTTATAACTCACCACCAGAATGCCTGAATAGAACTAAACAAAACAAGAAGAAAAGAAAACCTATAAAACATAACTTGTTTTTCTAAAGTGTGTGGTAAGAAAAGTTTCGAAATCCCTTTTGTTTTAATTAAAGGATTGTGTTTCAATGGGGCAAACAAAAGTTATATTTTATACAAGCTTTCTTTTCTTCTTTTTTTGTTTTGTTCTTTGGATCTTTATCATCCTAAATTCATCATTAAATGTTTGTCATCACTGAACCAGTTGCCACACTCTCAATTAATTCTTCTTATTTACTTCAATTAGCAATTTGACTTATTCCTGCAAAAATGTCACACCAAAAAAACAGACACATACACAATTCTATATATATGTAGATTACATTTTCACTTTCCAATCACTA
This sequence comes from Spea multiplicata, assembly GCA_009364415.1. Classification (NCBI taxonomy): domain Eukaryota; kingdom Metazoa; phylum Chordata; class Amphibia; order Anura; family Pelobatidae; genus Spea; species Spea multiplicata. The sequence continues at coordinate 37,873,972 of VKOC01000006.1, forward strand.
GTCATGTATGTTTTTTCTTGTTAGAATGGTTACGACATTCACAAATTGAAGAAGCCTGTAAGAACTAATGTACAGAAGCTCTGCGCTATTTCCAATGATCCCCCAGCCCCAAGGTTCTGTAGGACTTCAGATACCCAACCCAAAGCTGAAAGAGCAAAACTTCCCCAGCACCACAGAAAGTCGAAGCCCAACGGCCCCAGATTCCAGGAGTATGTGTGCCAAATAAGAGGAGCTCTGGACAATGATGTTAAAAGCCAGCCTGTGGATGTTCTTCACAATTACTCCACAGAAGGACAACGCTCAACAGCTGGAAGCCTTAGTTCACTGGACCCCTCACCTATTGACGGAGACTTGAACTATGAATATCTGAGCAGATGGGGTTCAAAGTTTAACAGACTCAAAGAATTATACCAGGCCTCTGAAAGCAAGGTTTAGGACGCCTTTGGCACTTATCAACAGACAGAACACATGCCACTGAAACTGAAACCTCCAAACCTTTGATATATATACTTTAGTTTTAGAGACCTTTTAAATAATCAATTACAAATAAATCTGTTAGTTGTAAATCTGATTCCTGTAGGTGTTGAAAAATGGTGTCATTCATTTACATTTGGGGGGACAAGGAATTAAAGTAATCAGGGGTACATTGTTTACATGATCATTGATTAGGAACTAGTAAAACTGCCACTGATCAATCAGTCAGGTACTGTATTATTATTGTATCAGTGAGATTTCTCCAATATGTTGATTAAATCATGCATAATAAAGGTATAACGTATTTATATTACATAGTGAAATATTTCAATTCACATAAGCTTTTGGGGTCCCAGAGGTCTCTTCCTTAGATGAAAGAAACTGACAAAGAAACCTCTGGAGGCTCCAAATGCTCATGTGACCTTTTCCAATGCTTGCCCCAAAAAAGTATTGATTCCAGAAGTACTTTCCTTGGACAGATAGAGGTATTTAGGGCAGGTATTGGCACCACGCGATTCAGGCAGCTGCCTGGACCAAAGAGGGTGCTGACACTCATCCCAGAAACTGCCGCCAAGGTACGGTCTGTTACCGGACAGGTGCAATGGAAGCTATGTATGGGGATATTCACAATCTATGTATAATCTATATATATAATTCAAAAAGTATAACAAAGACATGGAGTGTACTGATGTCGGGCAACAAAGGGGCTTCTTGCCTAGGGCACTGTTTGGTCAAGGACCTGCCACGGAAGTATTTTCTGTCATATACTCAATATACTTCTAAAATTAGTTTTTTAGCTTAGATAAATGGACAAAAATGTATGATAATGTGTAATAAAACATTTTACATCAGTGTTACTTGAAATAGCCTAGCACGAGTGTCAAAGGGTTTTCATGTTCCACTAGCATCCATATTTAACACTGAAACAATAATCTCTAATGGAGGAAGTATGCGTGTGTTACACAATAGGATGATGTCAAAATCGAAATAAATTTAACTACTTCAGTTTCCATGTAAAAAGCTTATTCTGTGGCTGCAGTCGTCTCCATGACAGCCACTGTTGTAGCTGAAGGGACAATTATGCCCTTTTGTCTGGAAGAGCAGCTGCATAACCCAGAACCAGAAGAGCAGGAAAGAGAGGTAGGACCCCCTGCCTGGCAGTGATCTCAGGCTGAATACAGCAATCAATCTTTACAGCAGGCCTCAGAAATCCTGAAACTGTCTTTACATTACATTTACATTACATTTATTTATAAAGCTCTGGCAGATTCCGCAGCGTTGTTACTAAGAACAATTTAGAAACACACACAATAACACATACAATAACACACACAATAACACATTCAATAACACACACAATAGCAAACTGGTGCAAAGGAGAAGAGGGCCCTGCTCTTGCGAGCTTACACTCTAGTCTTTTCTCCTTGCCATAGGGGGGCAGTATGAAGCTATCCTCTCCATCATCTTAATGATATACTGGTTCTTAACAAAATGGGAACAGTAATATTCATGCCTAACCCCTTTTCTGGAAATGGTATGGCTTTATATTGCAATAATAGACCTACAGATAACCAGTTAACAGTTTGACCTTCTGATCCACCATCAGTGTGTGACATTGCCAAATTGGTGCAAATTCCCATAGAAATTTGTGGAAAGCCTTCCCTGAAGATTGGAGGCTGTTATAGCCGCAGTGGGAGGGTGTGACTCTATATTAACGCTTGTGGTTTTGGAATAGGATGTCCAAAAAGCCCATATAGATGTGATGGCCAGGTGTCCCCATGCCTTTTGATCATACAAGAAGTAGAAGGTTTCTGATTACAGGTAGCCTTTGCAATGGAATTGTTTTTCTGCTATTGTTTTTGCATAGTCCTAGATTACATACATTACATACATAGATTACATAGGGTTAGGCCAATGTATATGCATCGAGTGTATATGATCATTCCTGGGAGGGATTAGGTGGGTCTAATGATATACCCAAAATTCGTTTTGTTACTTTAGGATATAGTCTATAAGAAAAATGAAGGTTTAGTCTCAGAGATGACCTAGCAGTAATGACCCAGAGCCTGCAATTCTTCATTTCGCCACCTGGCGGCACTGTATGATGGTAAGAGTGACTCGCACCTTCTGCCTCTGACTCCTTTTTTCAGTGCTGAAGAGTTAGGGTCAACTATTTTCTTAAAGGTGTTGTTCCACATTCCACCGAAAGAAAACATTAATTGTGCTCTCTAATATGCAAAGCAAATAAACCTTAACAGAACTGTCATTTTATTCCTTCTTCTGACGGTTTAATCATACAAAAACAACAAAGAAACCCTTTAGGCCATGTCAGTTTCTGTGGTTGCAACCAATAAGTGCCTGCTTTTGTGTCACATGACAAGCGTTCCCAGAAAAATATTAATGAGGTGAAGTTCACATGATTATAGAATCATTTCTAGGAAGATATTCCACAGAACTTGGAATAATGTTTCTGCATTTAATGTTCAATTCAAGGGGGCAGGTGGAACTTTGGGACGCATTTTTCCCAGTGGGAGCCCAGGCCAATTTTATATATATATATGTTTCATATTATTTTATATAGAGATTTTTTAGAATATGTTAAGCTCCTCATAGATACCTAGTTTGGGCACACATTCCATTCCATATAATAATATATTAAAAAAACTGTAGTTGTGCTTTTGAGGGCTACAACTCCCATCACCCTCATAATTATGGTTGGAGTTTGATTTTACTTATTTTTTATAGCAAGGGGAGTGTTTTAGAATTGGTGGACACCTGCGACATCACAATCGCTGACCCCTTCGTGTGATCAGGGATCAGGCTGGTGTATCAGCATGCTAGCCAACTCATCTCAAAATAGATCAACTAGCACCTTTTTTACAGCTGGGACCAACCGGCGTTGTAAATCTGCACATTTTACTGTAAACACAAGGCTTTCCTCTTTGACTGGAGTCTCATGTGTGCAATGAAACACACGGCTGATGCTGGGAAGAAGATGGCTGCTGGTTAGCTCAAGAGCCTCCCCTATATTTTTGACAACCTCTTACCATGTACTTGCTTGTCCATAACAATGGACTTTTGTTTAAGTACAGCAACTACTAAGAATAATGTATAGGTCACTCGAAAACATGGGCATTAACATGGAGCTGGTAGTTGGTAGTGGTAATGCGGTAGTAACCACTATTCCTCTGGGAAAGCTTTGCACTAGCTGTCCTTTCATTTATCAAGAGCATTAAAGGATACGTCGAGTCCCCAAAATTCTATTCTTATTGTTTAATGTGCTTGAGGACATTTTGCATTTTACGTGATACAAATTGGTTAGAAAATGTAACTACTTTCTTATTTAACTCCCCTGGCTACCTCCCCTGATACAATATATTACACTCCCATTTAAGTCACTGGCAGTCACAAATATGTTTGCCAAACATCAGTGTTCTGTTACCATACATGTGATTTCAAAGGGAGCTCAGCTCCTATAGACTAGAATGGACATGTGCAAGTAGGGGTGTAACTAGAAGCCACTGGGTCCTGGTGCAAAAATTTCACCAGGGGTCCTGGTGCGAAAATTGCGCCAGGGCCCCCTAACTTCACAAAATGCAACGTGTCCCAAAGTGCCACCTTTGCCCTCAAACAGCTTGTGAGTGCCATCTTTACCCCCAAGCAGCTTACCAGTGCCAACCTAACTTGTTACTTGACTTCAGGTCTGTTTACCTAGGAAAAAATACATCATTGCACGTGCCACTCATGTCTGGCGTGCCTGCTGCTAAGACTGGCCCTGGCAGGCACACATGGGAGAAACCCTCATACATTTCCCTGAGCATAGACACAGTAATAGGTGACATTTCACTCTCTCCATGCTTATGTTAGGTCCTGCTCTATTACATAATCAATGACAAGATGCCTCATTTGTATGGGAAGAGACAGAAGGGAGCAAATTGGCAAATGAATAGCCAACATAGTTGGAAAGACAGGAAGGGGAACATGACAAGGGATGTAGCTAAAATTGTGTACAAAGTGATAATTTCTGTGGAGAGCAGGAAAGAGAGGACTAAAAAGACAAGGGAGAGAGGGTCACACAATGGACAACGAGGAACAATGAGAGGTTCATCCAATGATCTCATTAACTTTACTCTGCATTGCGGCACCCGGCACCCCTCCAGAGACGGACAGTAATGTCCGCCGCTGGAGGAGCAGAAACTCAGTTGGGTTGGCACTTTTATAATGCATTATTAATATGGTGAATGTGGCGAGATAAAAATGTCATCACTACTCATCTGCAGCCCACTGCGTAGTGAATAAGTCCTACTGGAATCCAATAATCATCCAATATTCTCGAGTTCGGTGTCTAATATTCGGGTGACTTGTGTCAGAGAGGTTAGTAGAGGGAACAACAGAGAGACCCTTATGCTTCGGCTTGGCTAGGTTTGCATATCAGTAATGAAAGTATGAAATATCTAGACACATGTATGAATTTTAAGAGCAGCCAGGAAGTGATACTGATAATTGTGCCAGTTTTCTTAAACGGACATAAAACCGAAACAAGCATTTATTGCTAAGAAGAGGAAAACAAAAAGCGGCCTTCCAACAGAACTCAAAAACCTGTACACAGACTAGTATGCGTTCACCTGTTATGCTGGGACCCAGGGAGTTTTGGAGTGATCTTTTAGAGTACTGCTCACAACAGATGGGCTCCCCCCCGGGCCAGATGATGTCAGCCCATCCCTGGTAAAAAAGCACATGACATATTACACCGTGTCATGACTTACCCAACACAAATAAAGTCAAAGTGGAGAAGCCATGTGTAAAATGAAAACATTTTAAAACTTTGGAATGAGATCTATATAAACCATGGCTGACAAATATATTTTAACCTCCTAAAGGCAGACATAAGATCTCACTCTTCCTGGTTACACGTCTAACCAGCTAACGGCTCCTGCCAGGGTTTTCCAGAGCTAGATGTCTGAGTTCTCCAGATTATGTGAAGTGTGCTCTGAGTACTCAGACATCTAGCTTTTCACAATGGAGGAGAAGAAGGAAAGAACAGACAAACAAGGAATTGATTAAAATGACAAAGACAGACAATTTTACAGCAGATGGGGAGTAAAAAGGTTGAAAGACAGAGGACTGAAAGGGGGGGATCCGGGGAGAAGAACGTGGAGGAAATAAAAACTGAAAGTATGGTGAACCGGTGAAAATATCACATATAGAGATGTGATATTTCATACTTTGCTGGAGAATGTACATAAATAAAACGGCAAGCACATTCCTCATGTAATCAGGACTGGGCTATAGAAGTAGCAGAACTATTACACATTTAATGCACACTGTGATGGAGTCACCATATATGTTTCTATGTTGTCTCAATAAATAGTATCACTTTTGGCCTAAACCTCCATCTTCTCTTGAACCAATATGTATACCTAGGAACTTTCTGGCTCCAGCTAATCCAGAGCCCCCCTTGGATCCAGGTAGGAGGTACCTCAGACGGTCCCCAGCAACACTGCAGATGGTCCCACTGATGTCAGTGGGCAGTTTCGCTGACGTTGGGACACACACGCCATTGTTGGAGGAGTGTGGTGTGCCGCAATGCTGGAGCTTCCCTGTAGTAGCCCGGAGAAGAGACATGGTCTTGTCTTCGATTTAGGATATCAATACACCTATACCATGCATGTTTAAATTCCCTCAATGTATTCACATCTACAATTTCGGCTGGGAGGCTATTCCACTGATCTAGTATCCTCTCAGTAAAGTAAACAAAAACTGTCTGCACTTCTCATCCTAATAAAGTTGGCAACAAATATATAAACATAATATAAATGAGAGGTTTTGGTTATATGAATTGGCCAAAGCATAATTAAGCTCACCCGCCACGTCAAGGCACACTCTCAATAGGGTGAGAACCTACTCTCACCTTCTACATAGTGGGCACACAAAACTACCAAAACCTTATTAATGTGTTGGGGGTGCAATTAAACCTCCTCCCCATTAGCCCCTGGACAGCAAGCTGCAGCCAGACTGATGAGGAGCCAACAACCTCAAATACCCTCACCGCTGTCTTGGTACCCCTCCACCATAGCATCCTTTCCCCCCACCCTCCGTGTCAAACTTCATTTTTATTTTTCATCTTACCTGTTGGCGCCTGCATAATTTATAACTGCCCCCTTTGTCCTGGTTTAAAAATAGGTCTGATCACAAACAACATTTTTGATGTGAATATTTGCATGTGAAAAAATGCAATATTATACTATAGAGCATAAAGTCCAGGAAACATTTAAGATGAACAGAGATAGGTATATTAATATATATACTAAGAAGTTTTCTGTACTCATATATAGCCACTTTACCTATTTACATCAGATTTACTGTTCCTTATAAGAAAGTTTGGCAAATGTAGCCATGTAGCTGCAAGGCTTCCCGGATAAGGTGCATGGAGAACAAAAGAAAAACAAATCAAACTAAGGCATCCGGCAAAGTATTTTAGCTGTAGCATTCTAATGGCAGGTCAACGTGCAATCATAAATCAGAGGGAGACGTGCAAAGAGAGTACTACTCATTTTTCTAAATTTACTCATTTTAGTTTAGCACTTGTTTTTTACATGAAAACCAATGATGGGATGTGAGAATATTGTATTGACATTGTACGGTTTCAGAGTTAAATGCTGAACTGAGTTTGCTTGACACTGAGACACCACACACAGAGATAAATTTATTTGTAGGGCATTCGTGAAGGTTTGGCCTCGTTTTTGGGGTGCTGTGCGAATCGACAAATTTACCAAAATTCTGTAAATTTACAATACGTATGAATCCGAATGCACAAGTCTAATAACAATCATCTGTTCCTTAGCAAGTCTAAAAATTAGGTAAATACAACCTCACATGAGCAGCACATGACATATTACACCGTGTCATGACTTACTCAACACAAATAAAGTCAAAGTGGAGAAGCCATGTGTAAAAACTAAGTACACCTCATGATTCAATACCTTGTAGAACCACCTGTAGCATCAATAATGAAGTAATCGTTTTATATCAGATCATTGGGGTGGGATTTTGGCCCACTCTTCCTTACAGCATTGCTTCAGTTCATTGAGGTTTGAGGCCTTTGTTTATGCACAGCACTCTTAAGGTCCTGCCACAACATTTCATTTGGGCCACTGCAATACCTTGGTTCTTTTCTTTTTCAGCCATTGTGTTGTAGATTTGCTGGTTTGGCTTTATTTTATTTGAATAAATCATGTCATGGTGTAAGATGTCATGTGTTGTTGTCATCTGAGGTTGTATTTACCTCATTGTTAGACCTGCTAAGGAACAGATTGTTATGTCCTGGTAAAACCATAGAATTCAAAGAAGGTGTACTTTTTTTCCCACACGACTGCATTTGCTAGCAGAATGATTAGCACATGTGATTTTAAAGCCACAACATGTTATTTTTCAATGATAGGTCCACGTTACAGCTACCTACCCAGTTACAAGGATGTAACATTCATCTGCCTCAGGTTCTGCAAGGTGAGGGACACACTGGAACACTTCTGACTCCCTGTGCCTCTCTCTCCTTCCGGAAGCGGGTTTAACACAAGCCCAAGCAGCAATCTCTGCCTGATCCCTAATTGCTGGTTTCTGGATTTATTTCAATTAACATGGACTTTTTGTGTTGACTATGATGACGTTCTACTGCTACCTTTGGGCCTTGTTTGGCTAATAGTTAACAGGGATCATTCCACAACTTCCGACCTTGTATCTGGGCACTGGTTCCTTGTCTCAAAATGATAAGGATTTACCTACTGGCTGCACAATCCCCGAGTTGCCACTAAGAATCACCTACAACATCTCCTGGCCCTGGCATCATACTTCAGTTCCTCCAACGTCACGACGATGCCTTCCAGCCCCAGAATATAACACAAGACAATAGCTTAGTAAATCCTACCGTAGGGTCCATTTTCTTGGTTTACATCCTTAATCTATTGTTTTTAAGGACCCCCATATTCCTCTGAAAGCTAAGTTTTGATGAAATTGTGTCTTTAGTCATATTATTTTGACTAATTGGATGCCATTAGTTCTGCAGTATTCAGTTTTTATGATGCATCTATTCTTCCTACCCCATGGCTGTTGGAGAACCCTGTGGACTTTATTAGAATTTAGTTTTTATGAGGTTTAAGTGGCAGCCTGCGGACCTTAACACACGTCATAACTAGAATGTTAAAGGTCATTTTTTGTCAGCTTATGTTTTTTTCATGTGTGTAATATAGCTCAGTGAGTGCAGCACCTTCTTAAGTTTCAACTAATTACATAGTAATGCATTTCCCTAGGTGACAATGTGCATCGCTCTTTAAAATTCCACTAATTAGTATGCGGTCGTAGACGTCAGTTAGAAAACGTAAAACTTCTTCGGTGCTTTGCCTGTTATTCCCTTCCTGTTGGACTGAGAAATATCAATCACCTATGGCGTGGCAACAAATGTTTTAAAAAAAATCTACGAAAAAGTCCTAAAAGTAAAAGTTGGAGTTTCCCCCACCCCCCATTTTCCCATCTGTCCATATAATAAAAACCACAAACCCTTCTCTTTGTTCTGGAGACATATAAGGTGCAGGTTAACCCATTGCCTACCAAATAATCCTGTGAAGAGAGAAATACTCACTTTGCAAATAAGAGAGATTACAAACAATTATCTTCTGGGTAACAGGGTTTACTTTTATTCCCAAATTATATATTTTAGTTACCAACTGGCTTCTGAAAGTTGGGAGTAGCTACATTAAAAAAATTCTAATAGCCTATATAAGGGTTAAGATTTTAGGGTCTCCATGTCAGCTCATTTTGAAAGGCCTCAGGTCTAAATGATGTTGGACGGGGGAGGGGAGCCTGTAGGAAAAGTTTGATTTTAGTATGGTCAACCTTCCCCCATCTCATTCTAATCTATAGTTGTTAGAAGCTGGTGTCCCTGTAGAAGAAATTAAGACAATTTTTAACACGAACACACTTTAAATTTGTGAATTCTACATCACATTATATTATACGGTTATTATTGTGTATTATTAGACACTTGTATAATAACTTCAGGGAAACTTCTTTAGGAAATCATTGGAATTTAAATTAACCGGATAGCCATTATCAAGATCCATGTTGGTTCATTTTCTTACATAGTTACATATAGTTACATAGCCTGAAAAAAGATGTGTCCACCAAGTTAATTTCTTGCTGTTGATCCAAAAGAAGGCAGAAAAAAACAGTTTGTGGCTCTTTCCAATTTTACTTCCAACTAGGGGGGGGGGAATCCTTCTTGACCCCAGAATGGCAGTCAGATCTCTCCTTGAATCCATTATCTAAAAATGATATCCCTGAATGTTATGTTACCATTATTTAGTGTTTGATTTTAACTGATATGTATGTTTTATGTATCCTTAAATGCAATATATTCATCAATGTTAAAAAAAAGTCACATGGGCTGATTTACTGATTAAATTCTGTGTTTTTGCTGCCTGATATGAATGATAATTTGTTTGCAGAGCAGAGCATATGTCTGTATATGAAATAGTAAAGTTAACAGAGCCAACAGAATATAGATTTTAGGGACCAGAATTGGACCTATTCCAGGCCAGGAATGGACATCTGGCACACCAAGCAAATGCCTGGTGGGCCGATAGGGTTTTATTCTCACGATAACGCCCTCTAAACATGTAACGTGCGGCCATGCGTACATCATTTGATGTCTGGACCACTTAGTCACCTCCAGCCTGGCCCTGCCCTATTCCAAAGGGAAACTTTTCCAATGAAAAGTATAACTAAAAAAATAACTTTTAATGATATACTTTTAAAAACTCATAATGGGGGACACATTCTCCCTAAAAAAATAGTGTTCATACAAAGTACTATGTGGAAACAGATGTAATAGTGGCTCCTGATGCTTATAGAAAGTCTTTACTAGAAGGCTTTATTCTACCCCATGCATTCCTGGTTGAATAATGATAGCATCACCGTAACCCAACACACATTTTCAGTTTCTAGTGATTTGTCTAGAAAATAAAATTGTAATAGGACAGAAAAGTTAAAATAATAATAATAATCACCTTATTTTTTTTTTAATTTCCATTTTTGTTTTTGGTGGCCTTTAAAGAAATGTAATAGAATATAACGCTGCATTCAACATAAATGCCACTTTACCTATGCGACTCATCATTTCTTCCATTCTATCTTTGTTTTACGAAGGGACATCATTAATACCATAAAAGAAATATACAAAGTAAATCCAAATATTCTGTAAAATATCAGAGCACACCATGTAATAATAAGAGGAGGGGATACACTGGCATATTTTTACATGTAATTGTTTATGAAAAGCAAAAAACAGTGAATTAGATTAGAAAAGTGTATTTCATGCACACTGCTTGGCTAACATTAATATCTTCCATGACTTTATCTGTGAGTTGGTCAAGTTTAAATGGATACTTGTCACTGGCTGTTCTTTGCAAACTCCATAATGTGGCCCCAATGTGCCGTTATCAGTTGGCATTAATCTGTCGCTGGCTGTGCTTAGTGAATCCAAAACAGTAGCCCACAAGCTCAGGCCAATTATTTAATAATTATCTATCAGCAATGTTAGTGTAGACGTGTATGCCTATCTTGTAAAAAGTGCTTTGTGATGCAGGATAATACAGCTTGCTCAAAGAACAGCCTTGTGTCACTTGATGTCTATGGGACCTTTGTCTAAAAAAGGCTTTGGGTTTCAGTTAGACTTCATTGTCTCCTTTTATTTGTTCTCGGATACACAATGGAAAGACAGGGAATGTTTTCATTAAAATAGTAGCTATCTGGGACCATGTGGTTTAGACCGGTGCAACTTGGCTTTCATTGAGCTGAGGCTACTTGGACATTACTAGGGCTATTCGATCTTGATGTGTTTAATGAAACGTAAGAATGTAGGTCTGCCAACTTTTTGCCTCGTAACTGGCAGGTCTCCATCTTTCTACCATGGTTTCTACTTGTACACACAGGCTACTTGTGTGGGGAAAAGACTACATCTTTTTAAAGAGAGCTTGGGAGGAACTCACTATGGACCCTTTTGTGCAAAGAATCATTTCACAAGGGTATTCTCTAGAGATTAAGTCAAGACCTCCACAATGTTTTCTGGCCTTTCCTCACTTTCCTCAGACCATATGCTACTCGGGAGTCGCAATAGTTCCAGCACAATTAAGAAATCAAGGAATATCAAGCATCCCAAATTTAGACGACTGGCTCATTAGAGCCACATCTACACTATGGACAAAAGTATTGGGCGATTACACCAACACGCACTTTTATGACATTGCATTCTAAATACATAGACATGTATCCGGAGAGGCTTTCCACAAGATTGTGGAGTGTTTTCTGGGGATTTTTGTCCATTCATCCAGTAGAGCATTTGTGAGGTCAAGTACTGATGTTGGACGAGGAGGCCTGCTCGCAATCTCCGTTCTAGTTCATCCCAAAGGTGTTCGATGGTATGAGGTATGAGGTCAGGGCTTTATGCGGGCCAACCAAGTTCTTCCACACAAAATTCATCCAACCGTGTCTTTATGGACCTTGCTTTGTGCATTGGGGAATGGAAAAGAGCCTTCCCAAATTGTTCCCACAAAGTTAGAAGCATAGCATTGTCCAAGATGTCTATGCTGAAGCATTACAGTTTTCCTTCGCTGATAGTAAGGGGACCAACCCCTGAAAAACAGCCCCATACCATTATCTCTCCTCCACCAAAACATGGTCCTTGAAGCTGGCTCATATTTTTCCACCTTTAATGTTGCTCTCAAGGGTAATCAGAAAGATTCGAAAAGACTCTGTGGTGGTTATTGCTCCAGACTAAGAAAGAGAGTGTGGTATTCAGGCCAACTACAGCTCAGTGTAGCAAAACCACAGAATCCCCCTTACAAGAAAGACCTTCTACTGCAGAGGCCTCTGTTCCATCTGACTGCCTGGATATTGAAAAGTCATTCAGCGACCCTGAAAGTATAAATATCTGCACTCGGGCCTAGTTTTGAAAAGTGGCAGAAGGGTGAGTGAGCTTCAGGCATTATCTATAAAAGAACCTTTTCTTTGCATCCTCCTGAAAACTGTTTTTCTTCTACTTTCACCTAAGTTTTTTCCTAAAGTTGTTGCTACGGTTCTTTCTTCACCAACCTCTCCTGAAGAAGTGGCATCACATTCACTCAATCTTAAAATGTACCCCTTGATTTTCATGGACAGAACCAAAGATTGGTTAAGACCCCTGCACTAGACTAACATAGCGATCCTCAATAACGTAATAATGGAGCTTTGAAACGTATCTCAGTGCTTATGCACAAATTTACCATCTGTTTTCCTATCAAAATCTTTTTCCACCCCGTGGTTGTACGCAGCCACTGGGGAGTCTGTTCTGGGAAAACATACTTGTTAACTTGAACTCATGCTGTTTTTCTTTATCTTCTCAAGTAAGATTTTAAAAACAAACTACATTTTCAGAAAAAAAAAAAAACGAAAGGAAAAAAAAAGTTTCCATCTACACATTCTGTGTACTGCAGAGTCTATGGGCTTGGTGAAGGTACACCTGAAAGTGTGGTTTTTTTTGGTTGTATTTGTTTACATTCGACATTTTTTCCACTTGTTTGCTACTTAATCATGTGAGTTGAACCACAAGAAAAAAAGAAACACGTATGTTTCAGATAAACAAACCTACCTAAATGAACTCTCCTTATATTACCTATTTTTCTTTATTATTATTATACATAATATAATTAGATATTATTATTCTGTTTTTATTAAGCACCCCTATATATTCTGCAGTGATCTGCAATTTAAATATGGGGGATAATATATTAAGATACATTTACACATTCAGATAAAGCAGAGGACTCTGTGCATGAGCTTCCAATCTATATTTTATACAAAGTGCGGGGTTTATGAGGGCCCTGCTCACGGCGCTTACATCTTTTATGGATTTGAAAGTACGATATGTGTGGCCGTCTAACTATATCAATGTAGTTTTTTCAGTAACGCTGTGATTTGTGTCTGAGCTGCTTCCCTTCCCAGGCACCGGCGTCCCGGCTCGATTTACACTACTACAGAAAACATATTTTGTCCATTAAAATAACACGAAATGGGTAAGAAATACAGTGTAGATGTTAATGCTGTAAATGACTATTGCAGCTGGAAGCGGCTGATTTTTAATGGAATATCTTCAGAGGCGTTCAGCGGCCCTTTATCACTCCCATCACTCCTGTCTTCCAATGGCACGTTGTGTTCGCTAATCCAAGTTTATGTTTAAAAAAAGTCTATTTGATTGTTAGAAAACCCCGTTTACAATTATGTTACAGCCAGAACCGTCATTGATTTCAAAAAAGTAACGGCAAACGTTAGAACGGCTGTGTATGCGCCGGCGGCAGCGATAAACGTCTTTACCGCCTGGAGAAACGCACCGGCGCTGCCCCACCAGGACAATGCACTTTCGATACATTGTTACCAGCATGTATAAAATGTAACTGATTCCGGCCTGTGCTTATATGTACCACATTCTGCAGGGCCGCGGCTTTCCGTGTGCAGCTCGGTAACATGTAAAACACTTGGGTGTCCCGGGGAAAAAAACACGTCTGTTTTATCAGGCCACCCAGCACACAGATGTGCGCAGCGCTCATTTAACCATGCGTGCGCCGCTCACTGGATCATCCAGCCATGCATTCATCCCAGTTTAGCCACCATTTGTGGCCGGGTAAAAACCTTGAGGTTTATTCACTAATGCAGGTCTTTGTGGAACGTTGCAGCTTTGTCTTGTATTATTACTGTACTGACTATACATTGCGAGAAGAGCTCAGTTAGCCCCGTGTAATGCATAGTTTAATGGGCCAACAAAGCGTTTCCAGCCGTTGATGGAGCCGTTACAGATTTCTCGGTATATGTAAATAGAGCTGAAAGCGCCATCATAAGATATAGAGCTATCCCGTGCATGTATAAGTTACTGCACTGTACTCTCTACCACGTCTGATGGGAGGCTACCCCATTTATCTACCTCCTATAAACGTCCTTACATTACATGCCATTACATTCCCCTCTGTAATTAGACTAACCCCTCCTGCGTATATCTCAGTAGGCCTGGGCAACAAGGCCGTAAGATTAGAGTTGGCTGAACAATGTTTAAACCGGACACCCGCCAATAAGCCCCCACAAAACGTACTATACTGACAGAATGGGGCTAATGCAAGCTTTATGCGCATATGTTTAATACTTTTCTACTACAAAACCCAAGCTTCTTCCTCCTCCAAGCGCGTATTTGGCTTTAGTGCTGATAACTCGAAGCCATATGGTCGCCGTAAACATATCATCATTCGCCACTGCCCCAGGCTGCGGTTACTGCACGAGCAGCCAGCAGGCAGCCTTCCAGCTGCTGTGAAAAACCAACTCCCATGATGCTTAGCAGTCGTAATTTAAGAAGAGCCGGTTTCTATGGCTACTCGAGTAACCCTGGTTTGAGGGTCACCTCTCGGTCTGCCGCTGTCCTACAAGCCGATTAAGGACACCAGGTCGTGTCTGGACTTGCCCTGCCTATTCTACACGATTGACAGCCCAAATAGTGGATTGACTCCGCCCCCGGAGTCACGTGCGTTAACGACAGCCCGCCCATCTCTCCTGGTTGGCTGTCGGCTATTCGCGACATCACAGTACGATCAGCTGTTTCCAAACTGAGTTGTACAACAACAAAAGGTTCAGTTGGGAGGACGGGAGCGAGTGAAGAAGCCGGGTTGTCTGTCTGGAAACCCGCAATAAAAACGCCTCATCTCACGGCACAGGTGTCTGCATCTACCTCAGTAACACAGAAGACACAGCCGGATAGGGGCAACGGCGCAACTTTTTTTTATTTTTATAAAAAGACGCGACGCTCGGAAAAGTAAGTAAGCGGGCGTCGGGGTGAAAGCTTTGCTTCAGGCTTTGTCTGTCGTGAACGTCTCATCGACCTATCTAGTTTCTTCTAGACACCCTGTGACCTCCTGCAGGACTGCATACCTGACAGCAGAATGGGATTGTAGTCTCTTAAACGCTCGGGGTGCTGTCGGTTGTCTCCTAACTGTCGGGGAGATAAATTACTACGGAGAGCCGGGTGTTACTCTGCGACATGTTTGTTTTATTGCATTACACGCAGTGCACATTCAATTTGTGACGTCACTGAGCCTGAATCCGGCGGGTGGCCGGCGAGTGACTCCCGTTATGTAACCGGCGGGCTCGTGTGAGACCACCCCTGCCTGTTTCGGTGGCCGCTCGGCCCGGGCAGTTTGTTATGTTGCTGCAGTTTTCCCTTCCTTTGTGTGACACTAGCGGCGGTGACGTTGATGGTGTAAGTGGTTCGCTGAAGCTCCTCCCACGTGGCCTGACGACCCTGTGACGCAACGCAATGTTTACAGCGATGACGCGGAGGGTCACGCCCTTTTTTGAGGCGACCCCAGGCAATGGGTCACGTGACAGCCGCAGTAGTAGAAGTGTCAGATGTCAAGTTAGGCTCGGCTAGACAGCTGCGCGTAACGCAGTACTGAGGCAGGCGAAGCACGTGATACCGGACCATTGTACATCGCTACGGAATATCGTGGCGCGATATAAAACCATCAATAATGTAAATATGTCAGTCAATACAGACTCTGCACAATATAGAGGCGGGCAAAGCATACAATACAGGGATATACGTATATCAGTGATGGTCTAGGAGGGAAAATGGCTGTTCTTTTAAACCGGTTGGCCGTAGAGGTCCCGGCACCCGGGCGGTTCTTCAGACCCGGCATTCGTTGTGGATCGTGTCCCCCCTTGGGTAATACTGCCGGTGTTAACGGGGGTGGGGGGCAGACGATCTGTCTCCTTATCCCCTCTAGTTTGTGGGCAGGGATCGCTACATAACGTTTCGGTACATCTCGGTATGTACAGTATGTGTCGCGAGAAGCGCTGTGTATACAGATATTGGCTCTATATGAATAAAGATAATCCAATGAAGAATACGGCTCCCAAGAATTCATAAAACCCTTTTTCCTCCATTTTTGTAAGCTAAATTATTGAGTCTACATACAATAATATATATTTATATAACAGAGGCAGATCTATATAAAATATATTTATATAACAGACATATATATTTATATAACAGACATATATATTTATATAACAGAGATAGAGCTATATGATAGAGACAGAGCTGTATAATTTATGTATAATATCTATATGATAAAGAGCTGTATAATATCTATAGGATATTATTATTATTTATTGTTTATATAGCTCCATCAAGTTCCGTAGCGCTGTACAATGGGTAGACAGGACATAACAAGTAGTATCTAACATAACAAACTGACTAACAGAGACAACAGGTGAGGAGGGCCCGGCTCAAACGAGCTTACAGTCTAGAGGGTTTCTATAATATCTATATGATATAGAGCTCTATAATTTATGTATGATATAGAGCTCTGTAATTTATGTATGATATAGAGCTCTATATCATATATATATAATTTATGTATGATGTCTATATGATAGAGGTAGAGCTGTATAATATATACATGTATGTATGAGTTATATGGAATAAAACATTGGCTTTTCTTAGCCCAAGTCCCAAACTCTGTAAGTCGGAATAAATGTTTCTCGTTAGATACTGGGTTGTGATCTGGTTAATAAATATTTCTCAATGAACCGTAACGTTCTGCTGGTAAACGGGCCGATGTGGAGTCGTGTGTTTGACCCCTCGCCCTGACGCTGGGATGATCCCCGGCAGTTTCCAGGGCTGTACGATTCTGTGTCCAGCGCGGCCCGGGGTGCCTGCCGCTCGGTGTCGGCTGTTGTTTGGGCTGACAGAACTCTTCGTCATCCAGATTTTTTTTCCGTACATTGGGATAAGAACTATTCAGCCCGTTTTTAACGGATTTAAAGGCTCATTGGTCTTGTCTTAGATTCACGATAGCTTTACGTCTATCCCATGCATGTTTAAATTTCCTCACTGAATTAGCCTCTACCACTTCTGATGGGAGGCTGTTCGACTTATCTACCACCTCCAATCACAGCATTTAGGTTTAATGTTATACTTTTAAATATAATATTTCCAAAACATCCTGATTACATGGAGAGGGTTTTTCATTTGTACATCGTGCTAATCCTACACATGAAGACCAATTCTGTTTTATTTGGGGGGTATATAACCCGATCACGCCTTCTGATGTTTCTCACTGAAGCTGAAGTTTTTTGGAGGTTAGTGTTTAAATGTCACGGTCCCTCTGCCCCCGAGCCTCGCGTATAAAGTTATTTACTGTTTATTTTGGCACCCGGAGGGTACGTATATTTTTAGACTTTGTTTATTAAAGGGTGTAGTCAGATCCCGAATATATCCTGACTTAAGGTCACATTAAATACATGTTCCAAAATAATACTAAAACCGACTCGCTGCCAAAGCCCTAAAATAATGCATCGTTAGGATGTTAAAGAAAAAAACCAAACAAACAATAACTAACAAGCAATAACAAACGATAACGTGCATAAAAAAAATATTTAATGTGTATAACGTGTCATTTCTATATGTTTACTCTCCCAGCGTGTAATATTTAGTAAGCACGGCTGTAAGAATTACTGAAGGAAAATGCGCTCGAAAGGGATCCCAATATGTGCGGCTTGGAGTAAACATTTAAATACACAAAGGGGTTTAATGAAGTACAGGAGAGACGTTTATCTCAAAGCAGGAGAACTGCTAGGACTAGATGCCATAGTCTAAAACGAGAGGGTCAGGGGTTTAGATGTAATGTATGGAACTGGGAGTGTGCTAGATGAATGGAACAGCCTCCCATCAGAAGTGGTAGAGGCTAACCCAATAAGGAAATATTAAGATGCATGGGATAGGCATAAAGATATCCTGAATGTACCATAACTACCTGCTGTCAGAATCTTTATTCTTTTACAGAAACCTGCATTTTATCCCCTATTTCCTAGTCCAGGTTCTCTCTGTGTTGGTTTATTTCTTCTTTAGGTCCGCTCTGCATTTCCGCTCTGCATTTCCGCTCTGTATTTCCGTGTAACTCTGCTGCGTCTCTCTTCCAGGCTCCGTACGGTGTAGATGACCTCTTTCAGAGTGGATTTGCTCGTCTGACAGATAACTCCAGCCCTTTATCACCGCTAACGCCGTCTCCCAGCCGGCCGACGTTTCGCTACCAGAGAGCTGCGTGGTTCCTTGGAAATGTTCCAAAGACTCAACGATATGTTCCGAATGGTCAGCGGCCCCCCGAGCCGAGAGCCCGGGTTTAGTGAAAAAGAAGACGATGAATGGATCCTTGTGGATATTATCGGTAAAGCAAACTTGTTGCGAGTTCTATCATTTTTGGCTCATTTTGTGTTTTGTTTTTTTTTTGTTCTTGACTTCATAATATGTGGATTATGTTGCAAAACTCGCGTTGTCAGTCACTTCCGTCTTCATAGACGTTCTAACGCATGTTACCCCATTTACATTTCCTCCCCTTTCAAACGCATGGAGGGACTTGGCATTTGTTTTAGGCTTGCAGATTGTGTGGCATACTTTTTTCGCTGGGTCTTAAGAGTTCTGGGGGTCTATTAAGTCCCCCAACAATCATGACCTTAAGCAACTATATGTGGTGTAAAACCTGGCGCGGCGTCGGTGGGCGCGGTGCAGCTCTGGTGCTGCAGCTTTAAATGAAGTGAAGAATGCTTATAAATGTACAAAAATCACTTCAATGTACATTCTTTGTTGCTGGGGCTCTATGGGGTCCCTTTTAGTAACTTCCCTGTCTTAACCTACAGCTTCAATACTGCTTCTTACTTCCATAAAGTTCCGGAATAGAATTTGTGTTGGTTGTATCTAGGGCAACTAAGTAGTATTTTCATAATCGATTAGTTGGCCGATTATTTTTTCGATTAATTGGGTAAAAAAACCAAAATGCAAATGTTTCATTTATTTAAAATAAAAACGTATGATTTACATTAAGATGTGTCATTAACACTTTTATCTCTCTATCACAGTGGCATTTCACTATTTGCCTTCTTATTTTACTGACATAATAATTAAAGCTATATTTTAACAAGAACCCCAAAATACCAAAAAAAGCTTTACTAGTAAATATTAATTAATGTAAACTATTTTTGCCCAGTTATGCAAATCTACCCCCAGCTTGCCCTCTCTGCCCCCAGAAATGCCTTATACCCCCTATATGCTACTCTGCCCCCATATACGTCTTATACCCTCCTATATGTCAGAGATGCCACTGTGCCCCCTTATACGTCCTATATGCCACTCTGTCCCCTAATATGCCTTATACCCCCTATGTGCCACCCTAATATGCCTTATAGCCCCCTATATGCCTTTTACCCTTGATATGCCACCATGCCCCTGAAATGCCTTTTACCCCTATATGCCACTGAGATGCCACTGTGCCCACTGATATGCCTTATAGCCCCTTT
>VKOC01000006.1:37893967-37904788 GCA_009364415.1 Spea multiplicata
AAGGTAGCAGTAGAACGTCATCATAGTCAACACAAAAAGTCCATGTTAATTGAAATAAATCCAGAAACCAGCAATTAGGGATCAGGCAGAGATTGCTGCTTGGGCTTGTGTTAAACCCGCTTCCGGAAGGAGAGAGAGGCACAGGGAGTCAGAAGTGTTCCAGTGTGTCCCTCACCTTGCAGAACCTGAGGCAGATGAATGTTACATCCTTGTAACTGGGTAGGTAGCTGTAACGTGGACCTATCATTGAAAAATAACATGTTGTGGCTTTAAAATCACATGTGCTAATCATTCTGCTAGCAAATGCAGTCGTGTGGGAAAAAAAGTACACCTTCTTTGAATTCTATGGTTTTACCAGGACATAACAATCTGTTCCTTAGCAGGTCTAACAATGAGGTAAATACAACCTCAGATGACAACAACACATGACATCTTACACCATGACATGATTTATTCAAATAAAATAAAGCCAAACCAGCAAATCTACAACACAATGGCTGAAAAAGAAAAGAACCAAGGTATTGCAGTGGCCCAAATGAAATGTTGTGGCAGGACCTTAAGAGTGCTGTGCATAAACAAAGGCCTCAAACCTCAATGAACTGAAGCAATGCTGTAAG
Source organism: Spea multiplicata (assembly GCA_009364415.1). Taxonomy (NCBI): domain Eukaryota; kingdom Metazoa; phylum Chordata; class Amphibia; order Anura; family Pelobatidae; genus Spea; species Spea multiplicata. The sequence goes on from VKOC01000006.1 coordinate 37,894,585, forward strand.
GAAGAGTGGGCCAAAATCCCACCCCAATGATCTGATATAAAACGATTACTTCATTATTGATGCTACAGGTGGTTCTACAAGGTATTGAATCATGAGGTGTACTTAGTTTTTACACATGGCTTCTCCACTTTGACTTTATTTGTGTTGAGTAAGTCATGACACGGTGTAATATGTCATGTGCTGCTCATGTGAGGTTGTATTTACCTAATTTTTAGACTTGCTAAGGAACAGATGATTGTTATTAGACTTGTGCATTCGGATTCATACGTATTGTAAATTTACAGAATTTTGGTAAATTTGTCGATTCGCACAGCACCCCAAAAACGAGGCCAAACCTTCACGAATGCCCTACAAATAAATTTATCTCTGTGTGTGGTGTCTCAGTGTCAAGCAAACTCAGTTCAGCATTTAACTCTGAAACCGTACAATGTCAATACAATATTCTCACATCCCATCATTGGTTTTCATGTAAAAAACAAGTGCTAAACTAAAATGAGTAAATTTAGAAAAATGAGTAGTACTCTCTTTGCACGTCTCCCTCTGATTTATGATTGCACGTTGACCTGCCATTAGAATGCTACAGCTAAAATACTTTGCCTGATGCCTTAGTTTGATTTGTTTTTCTTTTGTTCTCCATGCGCCTTATCCGGGAAGCCTTGCAGCTACATGGCTACATTTGCCAAACTTTCTTATAAGGAACAGTAAATCTGATGTAAATAGGTAAAGTGGCTATATATGAGTACAGAAAACTTCTTAGTATATATATTAATATACCTATCTCTGTTCATCTTAAATGTTTCCTGGACTTTATGCTCTATAGTATAATATTGCATTTTTTCACATGCAAATATTCACATCAAAAATGTTGTTTGTGATCAGACCTATTTTTAAACCAGGACAAAGGGGGCAGTTATAAATTATGCAGGCGCCAACAGGTAAGATGAAAAATAAAAATGAAGTTTGACACGGAGGGTGGGGGGAAAGGATGCTATGGTGGAGGGGTACCAAGACAGCGGTGAGGGTATTTGAGGTTGTTGGCTCCTCATCAGTCTGGCTGCAGCTTGCTGTCCAGGGGCTAATGGGGAGGAGGTTTAATTGCACCCCCAACACATTAATAAGGTTTTGGTAGTTTTGTGTGCCCACTATGTAGAAGGTGAGAGTAGGTTCTCACCCTATTGAGAGTGTGCCTTGACGTGGCGGGTGAGCTTAATTATGCTTTGGCCAATTCATATAACCAAAACCTCTCATTTATAATATGTTTATATATTTGTTGCCAACTTTATTAGGATGAGAAGTGCAGACAGTTTTTGTTTACTTTACTGAGAGGATACTAGATCAGTGGAATAGCCTCCCAGCCGAAATTGTAGATATGAATACATTGAGGGAATTTAAACATGCATGGTATAGGTGTATTGATATCCTAAATCGAAGACAAGACCATGTCTCTTCTCCGGGCTACTACAGGGAAGCTCCAGCATTGCGTAACACCACACTCCTCCAACAATGGCGTGTGTGTCCCAACGTCAGCGAAACTGCCCACTGACATCAGTGGGACCATCTGCAGTGTTGCTGGGGACCGTCTGAGGTACCTCCTACCTGGATCCAAGGGGGGCTCTGGATTAGCTGGAGCCAGAAAGTTCCTAGGTATACATATTGGTTCAAGAGAAGATGGTTTAGGCCAAAAGTGATACTATTTATTGAGACAACATAGAAACATATATAGAATCGACCTTAGAGCTTTCTTCTTCACATGAAATGGAAGAAGAAGAGACGTCTGAGGCCCCAAAAGCTTAGATCCTGCGTTGGGCCATTAAAAATAATCACTGAGGGTTCTATCAGTAATTCCTTGAATGTTTGAGAGTCACTCAGCATCGAGAGCTGTGGTGACTCCATCACAGTGTGCATTAAATGTGTAATAGTTCTGCTACTTCTATAGCCCAGTCCTGATTACATGAGGAATGTGCTTGCCGTTTTATTTATGTACATTCTCCAGCAAAGTATGAAATATCACATCTCTATATGTGATATTTTCACCGGTTCACCATACTTTCAGTTTTTATTTCCTCCACGTTCTTCTCCCCGGATCCCCCCCTTTCAGTCCTCTGTCTTTCAACCTTTTTACTCCCCATCTGCTGTAAAATTGTCTGTCTTTGTCATTTTAATCAATTCCTTGTTTGTCTGTTCTTTCCTTCTTCTCCTCCATTGTGAAAAGCTAGATGTCTGAGTACTCAGAGCACACTTCACATAATCTGGAGAACTCAGACATCTAGCTCTGGAAAACCCTGGCAGGAGCCGTTAGCTGGTTAGACGTGTAACCAGGAAGAGTGAGATCTTATGTCTGCCTTTAGGAGGTTAAAATATATTTGTCAGCCATGGTTTATATAGATCTCATTCCAAAGTTTTAAAATGTTTTCATTTTACACATGGCTTCTCCACTTTGACTTTATTTGTGTTGGGTAAGTCATGACACGGTGTAATATGTCATGTGCTTTTTTACCAGGGATGGGCTGACATCATCTGGCCCGGGGGGGGAGCCCATCTGTTGTGAGCAGTACTCTAAAAGATCACTCCAAAACTCCCTGGGTCCCAGCATAACAGGTGAACGCATACTAGTCTGTGTACAGGTTTTTGAGTTCTGTTGGAAGGCCGCTTTTTGTTTTCCTCTTCTTAGCAATAAATGCTTGTTTCGGTTTTATGTCCGTTTAAGAAAACTGGCACAATTATCAGTATCACTTCCTGGCTGCTCTTAAAATTCATACATGTGTCTAGATATTTCATACTTTCATTACTGATATGCAAACCTAGCCAAGCCGAAGCATAAGGGTCTCTCTGTTGTTCCCTCTACTAACCTCTCTGACACAAGTCACCCGAATATTAGACACCGAACTCGAGAATATTGGATGATTATTGGATTCCAGTAGGACTTATTCACTACGCAGTGGGCTGCAGATGAGTAGTGATGACATTTTTATCTCGCCACATTCACCATATTAATAATGCATTATAAAAGTGCCAACCCAACTGAGTTTCTGCTCCTCCAGCGGCGGACATTACTGTCCGTCTCTGGAGGGGTGCCGGGTGCCGCAATGCAGAGTAAAGTTAATGAGATCATTGGATGAACCTCTCATTGTTCCTCGTTGTCCATTGTGTGACCCTCTCTCCCTTGTCTTTTTAGTCCTCTCTTTCCTGCTCTCCACAGAAATTATCACTTTGTACACAATTTTAGCTACATCCCTTGTCATGTTCCCCTTCCTGTCTTTCCAACTATGTTGGCTATTCATTTGCCAATTTGCTCCCTTCTGTCTCTTCCCATACAAATGAGGCATCTTGTCATTGATTATGTAATAGAGCAGGACCTAACATAAGCATGGAGAGAGTGAAATGTCACCTATTACTGTGTCTATGCTCAGGGAAATGTATGAGGGTTTCTCCCATGTGTGCCTGCCAGGGCCAGTCTTAGCAGCAGGCATGCCAGACATGAGTGGCACGTGCAATGATGTATTTTTTCCTAGGTAAACAGACCTGAAGTCAAGTAACAAGTTAGGTTGGCACTGGTAAGCTGCTTGGGGGTAAAGATGGCACTCACAAGCTGTTTGAGGGCAAAGGTGGCACTTTGGGACACGTTGCATTTTGTGAAGTTAGGGGGCCCTGGCGCAATTTTCGCACCAGGACCCCTGGTGAAATTTTTGCACCAGGACCCAGTGGCTTCTAGTTACACCCCTACTTGCACATGTCCATTCTAGTCTATAGGAGCTGAGCTCCCTTTGAAATCACATGTATGGTAACAGAACACTGATGTTTGGCAAACATATTTGTGACTGCCAGTGACTTAAATGGGAGTGTAATATATTGTATCAGGGGAGGTAGCCAGGGGAGTTAAATAAGAAAGTAGTTACATTTTCTAACCAATTTGTATCACGTAAAATGCAAAATGTCCTCAAGCACATTAAACAATAAGAATAGAATTTTGGGGACTCGACGTATCCTTTAATGCTCTTGATAAATGAAAGGACAGCTAGTGCAAAGCTTTCCCAGAGGAATAGTGGTTACTACCGCATTACCACTACCAACTACCAGCTCCATGTTAATGCCCATGTTTTCGAGTGACCTATACATTATTCTTAGTAGTTGCTGTACTTAAACAAAAGTCCATTGTTATGGACAAGCAAGTACATGGTAAGAGGTTGTCAAAAATATAGGGGAGGCTCTTGACCTAACCAGCAGCCATCTTCTTCCCAGCATCAGCCGTGTGTTTCATTGTACACATGAGACTCCAGTTAAAGAGGAAAGCCTTGTGTTTAGAGTAAAATGTGCAGATTTACAACGCCGGTTGTTCGCAGACTGATGGGCGGTTTTCCCAGCTTTAAAAAAGGTGATAGTTGATCTATTTTGTGATGAGTTGGCTAGCATGCTGATAAACCAGCCTGATCCCTGGAGGGGTCAGCGATTGTGATGTCGCAGGTGTCCACCAACTCTAAAACACTCCCCTTGCTATAAAAAATAAGTCAAATCAAACTCAAAAGGTACACCAATTTATTTAAATAGATTGTTTAATTTACTTTTCCAACCATAATTATGAGGGTGATGGGAGTTGTAGCCCTCAAAAGCACAACTACAGTTTTTTTAATATATTATTATATGGAATGGAATGTGTGCCCAAACTAGGTATCTATGAGGAGCTTAACATATTCTAAAAAATCTCTATATAAAATAATATGAAACATATATATATATAAAATTGGCCTGGGCTCCCACTGGGAAAAATGCGTCCCAAAGTTCCACCTGCCCCCTTGAATTGAACATTAAATGCAGAAACATTATTCCAAGTTCTGTGGAATATCTTCCTAGAAATGATTCTATAATCATGTGAACTTCACCTCATTAATATTTTTCTGGGAACGCTTGTCATGTGACACAAAAGCAGGCACTTATTGGTTGCAACCACAGAAACTGACATGGCCTAAAGGGTTTCTTTGTTGTTTTTGTATGATTAAACCGTCAGAAGAAGGAATAAAATGACAGTTCTGTTAAGGTTTATTTGCTTTGCATATTAGAGAGCACAATTAATGTTTTCTTTCGGTGGAATGTGGAACAACACCTTTAAGAAAATAGTTGACCCTAACTCTTCAGCACTGAAAAAAGGAGTCAGAGGCAGAAGGTGCGAGTCACTCTTACCATCATACAGTGCCGCCAGGTGGCGAAATGAAGAATTGCAGGCTCTGGGTCATTACTGCTAGGTCATCTCTGAGACTAAACCTTCATTTTTCTTATAGACTATATCCTAAAGTAACAAAACGAATTTTGGGTATATCATTAGACCCACCTAATCCCTCCCAGGAATGATCATATACACTCGATGCATATACATTGGCCTAACCCTATGTAATCTATGTATGTAATGTATGTAATCTAGGACTATGCAAAAACAATAGCAGAAAAACAATTCCATTGCAAAGGCTACCTGTAATCAGAAACCTTCTACTTCTTGTATGATCAAAAGGCATGGGGACACCTGGCCATCACATCTATATGGGCTTTTTGGACATCCTATTCCAAAACCACAAGCGTTAATATAGAGTCACACCCTCCCACTGCGGCTATAACAGCCTCCAATCTTCAGGGAAGGCTTTCCACAAATTTCTATGGGAATTTGCACCAATTTGGCCATGTCACACACTGATGGTGGATCAGAAGGTCAAACTGTTAACTGGTTATCTGTAGGTCTATTATTGCAATATAAAGCCATACCATTTCCAGAAAAGGGGTTAGGCATGAATATTACTGTTCCCATTTTGTTAAGAACCAGTATATCATTAAGATGATGGAGAGGATAGCTTCATACTGCCCCCCTATGGCAAGGAGAAAAGACTAGAGTGTAAGCTCGCAAGAGCAGGGCCCTCTTCTCCTTTGCACCAGTTTGCTATTGTGTGTGTTATTGAATGTGTTATTGTGTGTGTTATTGTATGTGTTATTGTGTGTGTTTCTAAATTGTTCTTAGTAACAACGCTGCGGAATCTGCCAGAGCTTTATAAATAAATGTAATGTAAATGTAATGTAAAGACAGTTTCAGGATTTCTGAGGCCTGCTGTAAAGATTGATTGCTGTATTCAGCCTGAGATCACTGCCAGGCAGGGGGTCCTACCTCTCTTTCCTGCTCTTCTGGTTCTGGGTTATGCAGCTGCTCTTCCAGACAAAAGGGCATAATTGTCCCTTCAGCTACAACAGTGGCTGTCATGGAGACGACTGCAGCCACAGAATAAGCTTTTTACATGGAAACTGAAGTAGTTAAATTTATTTCGATTTTGGGACCCAAAAAGCTTATGTGAATTGAAATATTTCACTATGAAATATAAATACGTTATACCTTCATTATGCATGATTTAATCAACAGGATATTGGAGAAATCTCACTGATACAATAATAATACAGTACCTGACTGATTGATCAGTGGCAGTTTTACTAGTTCCTAATCAATGATCATGTAAACAATGTACCCCTGATTACTTTAATTGCTTGTCCCCCCAAATGTAGATGAATGACACCATTTTTCAACACCCACAGGAATCAGATTTACAACTAACAGATTTATTTGTAATTGATTATTTAAAAGGTCTCTAAAACTAAAGTATATATATATCAAAGGTTTGGAGGTTTCAGTTCCAGTGGCATGTGTTCTGTCTGTTGATAAGTGCCAAAGGCGTCCTAAACCTTGCTTTCAGAGGCCTGGTATAATTCTTTGAGTCTGTTAAACTTTGAACCCCATCTGCTCGGATATTCATAGTTCAAGTCTTCGTCAATAGGTGAGGGGTCCAGTGAACTAAGGCTTCCAGCTGTTGTGCGTTGTCCTTCTGTGGAGTAATTGTGAAGAACATCCTCAGGCTGGCTTTTAACATCATTGTCCAGAGCTCCTCTTATTTGGCACACATACTCCTGGAATCTGGGGCCGTTGGGCTTCGACTTTCTGTGGTGCTGGGGAAGTTTTGCTCTTTCAGCTTTGGGTTGGGTATCTGAAGTCCTACAGAACCTTGGGGCTGGGGGATCATTGGAAATAGCGCAGAGCTTCTGTACATTAGTTCTTACAGGCTTCTTCAATTTGTGAATGTCGTAACCATTCTAACAAGAAAAAACATACATGACTAGTGATTGGAAAGTGAAAATGTAATCTACATATATATAGAATTGTGTATGTGTCTGTTTTTTTGGTGTGACATTTTTGCAGGAATAAGTCAAATTGCTAATTGAAGTAAATAAGAAGAATTAATTGAGAGTGTGGCAACTGGTTCAGTGATGACAAACATTTAATGATGAATTTAGGATGATAAAGATCCAAAGAACAAAACAAAAAAAGAAGAAAAGAAAGCTTGTATAAAATATAACTTTTGTTTGCCCCATTGAAACACAATCCTTTAATTAAAACAAAAGGGATTTCGAAACTTTTCTTACCACACACTTTAGAAAAACAAGTTATGTTTTATAGGTTTTCTTTTCTTCTTGTTTTGTTTAGTTCTATTCAGGCATTCTGGTGGTGAGTTATAAAGATATAATACAAAGGCAAAATATAGTATATGGGGCACAGTGTCCTCAGGGACAACAGAGACAAAATTATCAGACTAAAGGATCTGTTGAGAAACTTGAAAACAATGGGCAGACTAGATGGGCCAAATGGTTCTTATCTGCCATCAAACTCTATGTAAATTCCTGCTTGTGTTAATTTTACTCACTGAATTCAATTTGAATCTACAAGTATTGTAAGATTGTAAGCTTGTTTGAGCCGGGCCCTCCTCACCTGTTGTCTGTTAGTCAATTTGTTATGTTAGATACTACTTGTTATGTCCTGTCTACCCATTGTACAGCGCTACGGAATTTGATGGCGCTATATAACCATATACATGCTATTTACATTTCATGTTGAGTTGTGAACACAAATACCTGGTCACGCTCTCCTCCACCCTCTTCATTATAATTTAAGACGTTTTCTCTAATGTCCTCCCAGCTCTCATGCTCTGCAGGAATATGATAAATTCCTCCTTTCCGGAACTTGGAACTTCCCCACTGACTCCACACTGTGTAGGAGACCAACAAGGCTGGAACAAGACAGCTACAAAAATTAGCTAGTCATATTACTGGATCAAAGAGAAACCAACCAGCAGTCCATCCTGCACAATCAGAAAGTAAAGACGCTCTGCCAATAGGGTTCATAGACTAAAAGGATTGATGACAGGAGAGTTTACAACAGAGTTGAGTTTCAGCTCCTTCATTTCAAGATACATGATGAAGAGCTAACCCCAGCGAGCTTCTACTGGAGGAAGAGCTTTGATGGCCCCGTGTGATGTATAGTTAGATCACCACAATTTCTTCAGTCTCTTTAAACCTTGCTTTTTGCATCATATTCTGCCATAACTTTGCTAATGATGCCGTTGGAAATATAGAGCCAAAATGGTCACCAAACTAGACCAGGTAAAATATGGTCATTAATCTCTCGTTTAAGCCATTTCTGTCACAGGTTGATAAATAAAATATGATGATGCTAATTCAGAAAATGATAATAGTACGTGGTATTCACGTAAGATGTTTGCGAGCAAGGGTAGGTTTGCCCTGCATAATGAATATTTCAAATGGTTTAGTGACTCTGACGGATTTGCCATCTCAGTCCTCCTTGCAGGTGAAGCTCACCGGGAATGGGCCTTCATAATGAATGGTGAACCTGATGAGCTCCACCTGCCTTAACCTCACAAGCAAAAAATATTGTACATGTGTCCCACTGAATATTCATATGAATCTATACTCTTACCTATGAAGATGAGGAGACACATGCTGATGGCTAAAATAGATCCTGAACTGAGGCCGATGGACTTCCCGCTCCTTATCTGGATGCTTTCACATATTCTTCCTTTATAGCCGTCTTTGCAATTACAAATATACTTCTGGTGAGACTGAGCCACACAAGTGCCCCTGTTACGACAGCTCCTCCGCGTACACGGGGAAGGATAACAGAGCTTGCGTCCTGTAACATTGTTAATCACTTCCACTTTATCTGCAGGACACCTGAATGATGTAACAATGAATGAGATGTGTAAAGGGTTAAAAGCAATTTTATGCAGATATACACATCGTTTAACCATTTCGGTGCAAGTGAGCATGTAACACGGACCCCAGAAATACGTTTCAGACCCCTCTGGAGGTATATATATATATATATATATATACATTTATTTTGGCCTATGGGAGCATTTGCAGAGGCTAAGGGTGAAAGGGGGCTACCAAGTAAGTTCACCACTTATTCATCTTACAGTTTATGACTTGTTAAGTTTTCTTAATGTGTGTTATTATCCTGAATGGTCAGAGTACAGAAAATAAAAAGCTCTACTCAAAGTCACTTTGTGAATATTAGCAGTCTTGGCAAAAAAGAGGTAACGTTCTATCATCTCATAACCTCCAATACATGGAAGGCTACCTTCCTTTTCTAAGTTCAATTATTACTTAGATCAGTCAGTTTTAGGTATGCGCTAGACAGATATATAGTTTAGCGTTGCTGCCCGTCCAATCAGATGCCTTGTACTGTGCTGCTGACTATGATGGCGCTATATAAATCAATAAATAATAATTACAATGCCACATTATTGGCTTTTACAAAGAGTATACATTGGGTTATATGTCTAGGTCTCCTCAGTCTTTGCCTCTGCAACTGTACTGTATGTATAAAACAGTCTAAATGTTTTTTACTAAATATAAAACGCAGTTCTGACATCATACTGCTACATATCTATTATCACAATGCAACTTTTTGATTGGAATGCCAGGGAGGCAGAGATTTGTAGCATTTATGGCCTAAATGAGTAATTCATGTATTTCCCTCCCAAACATTCAGTTGGGGGGGAAACATTCTGTATTTTTCAATGCTGGAAACAGTTAAAAGCAAAATGTTGAGAAAAAAACAATAGTTGGAATAGTTTGGGAATATAAAACACAGGCAATTTGCCTTAATTAAAAACAGAAAGCAAACATTTTTACAGTTTTATGCCTTCAGTGACAAAAAGTAACTTGTTCAATGTACAAGGAGGTTATGCATTAAAATAGGGTATTTAAGCAGGTAACATACATGGAGCACACCGAATACTAGCTCTTATAACACATAAATCACCTGCATTCATGCTTTCTCCATAAATCGATACAGTTAAGATGACTCTCACATGGTTCATTCCTG
>VKOC01000006.1:37926807-37980137 GCA_009364415.1 Spea multiplicata
ATATATATACACACACATACACATTATATATATACACATACACATATACTTACAGTTAGATGAGTGTCACAGCCATGTGGTTCTGGCCTGGAGAAGGAAGGGGCGGGGCCAGTTGTCACGGTAATTACAGGGAGGGGGAGTAAGTAGGAGCTGCTGCTGTGAGACGGTGAGTCAGTGAAACGGATTATATAATGAGGGGGATTTTTCAGAGCCTTTGCTCTGAAAAAACCCTCATTTTATAATCGATAATAATCGATTCAACTAATCGATAATGAAATTCGTTGGCAACGAATTTCATTATCGATTATTATCGATTTTATCGATTAGTTGTTGCAGCCCTAATCTACACAATTTGCGTAGGCAACTTAAGCTGCAGCCGGAAGGAGGTGCGTTTAGCAGCGGGGGTTGTCTGCATCCATCGTGCAGACCTTCCCCGACTGTCAGAGACAATTCCCTGCACTGACAGCCGGGGAAGGTCTGTGCGATGGACGCAGACAACCCCCACTGCTAACCGCACCTCCTTCCAGCTGCAGCGGAAGTTGTCTATAGTCAGAAGCACCGGTAAGTTGGGGGGAGGGCATAAGACAGGAAGATCCAGGTCCTCTGCAGCGCTGCGGGGGATATGGATCTTCGTCTCATAGTCAGACCTATTTGAAGTCTGATTATAAGACGACCCCGATTATAAGACAAGGGTTTTTCAGAGCATTTGTCTTATAATCAAGCAAATACGGTATTATATATATATTACATACATACATATATATATATAATATATATATACTTACATGCCTGAATATAGTTTACAAATAAGAAGCAAGAAGCACGTATTTCAATGAATTCCTATTTTACCCGCACCTATGATACCGTATTTTTCGCTTCTAGTAAGACGCCATTCCTGCTGACAGACCGACCTAGATTTTAAGGGAGAAAAAAGAGGAAAATATTTTGGGCTAAAAAATGGCTACATATTTTATTACAAATAATGATAGCCTATGAACACTAGAAGACACCACAATACGCAGTAAGACAACACACAGACACAGTAAGGACACACACAGACACAGTGAGACCATCACTAGACACGCAGTGAGACCACACACAGACACCAGTAAGTACATCACACACACAAGTAAGACACCATCACCCACCGTAGACACACACACACAAACACAGTAAGACACGACACTCTCTAATCACACAAATCACAAGTACAGCACACACACAAGGTAAAGACCTTCCTCCCTAACGCCCGCTTCTCGAGTATCTCCCCTGCTGACACTCTCTAACCGCCGCCCTTCTCAGTTCTCCCCTCTAACTCCCTACCCCCCGATTTCTCAGTATCTCCCCTGCTAATCTCCTAACCTCCCCCCTTTCAGGATCCTCCCCTCTAACTCCCTAACCCCCCCTTCTCAGGATCTCGCCGCCGCCCCGGTCACTTACCTTAAACTCCTGTGTTGGAAGCGTGAGGCGTTTGTCTCGGGTGCCGGCGCTTCACTGCTGAGCGCCGGCGTCTGACGTCATATGCCGGCGCCCAGCGTAAAGCGCCGGCACCCGAGACAAACGCTTCCAACACAGGAGTTGAAGCGCTGCATCTTCGCTCCATAAGACGCGGCTGATTTTTCATCCTACTTTGGGAGAAAAAAAACTGCGTCTTATGGAGCGAAAAATACGGTAGTTGTTACTACTAATAAGATAATGCAGGTTTATTGCACTAATTGCATTTCTGTTACTAGCATTTTCAATGTGTCCATTTTTTTTAATCAACTTCAGTTGTGCAAAAGAAAAAGTCAATTTTGCGAGATGGAAAGTATTGGGAATATACATACAGATATTTATATGTCAAAGTTACTAAATTGTAGTTAATGGTGTAACTTTAATTTTAATACTTGGTAAATCTAAAGAATTTAAATGATCATAGTACATTTTTTAATAAATGTAACAACAGTTTTAGACAGACATGCCTCAAATACTTGAAATAGTTTTTTTTTTTAAACACATTTAAAATGGGCCTGTCACATGTAAAATAAAACAATAATATAATCCAGTACTAGAAATGTTAACTCTGTTCATGTTACAGTTCTTTTCATTTATTCAGTTTTATCGTCCAGGTCTGACATCTGCCATTGGCATGGCCAAGGCACTCCATAGTGAAGGCTTCATGACAGAGAGAGAGAGAGTGTGTGTGTGTGTGTGTGTGTGTGTGTGTGTGTGAATCTGGGACATCATTCTGACAGGTCCGCCATAGTCTATGAGATCACTGCAATTTACTGAGGGATGAGATGCCTACATTAAGCTCACTATGTGCTCCCTGTGTAAAGCATTATTGATTCTACGGATATGATTTACTAGGACAGCCAACATAAGAGGCACAATAGCCCAACCCTCTTTCATGCAGCACTGCAACCCATGGTATTCAAGCACCAGGTTCATGTTACCTACTTCAGTATTTATACATATATTTTATAATTTACACACACTGGCATATATGCCCATCACTAGAATGACGTCTATCCTTTGTCCTTTTATTGCTTCTCTTACCACCGATTTCTCAGTCCCTTTCTCCTCCATTTTTCTTTCTTCTATTTTCTCCTCTCTTTCATCCCCCTTTCTATTTGTTCTCTCTTCTCTCTCTTTTTTGTCTTTTGCTCTCCTCCCTTCTCACTTCCCTCATTATCTTTTGTTCTTTCCACTTTCTCTTCCTTTAACCACCAAATACTGTCCCTTTCTTTCTCCCTTCTTTACTTTTTTTGTGAATTGTCAGTCATGCTGTGTAGGGCATAGACTGAAAGTCCAATTATATTGCACTTCTCTTTAAGCTATGTCCAGCGTGACTGACCTTTCCCACAGTGACAATAAAATTATATGTAGAGAGCAAACAATGAGTATTCCATTATGTGTTAACACCTTTCTAATTGGATTAAACATAACATTATGGAATCTGCTCGAGCTCTATAAATAATAATATTTTTTAAGGATGAGTTTCCAAACTCCCTTTAACTTGTTCAAACAATAATAAATTAGAATAAGCCAGATATTTGTGGCAGTCTATGGGTCTAGGAAAACATACTGTTAAGATATAGGTCACATCAGTCTTAGGTATGTGTAAATTAAGTCAGTGTGAGAAGAATATTAAGGAACATTGAGAATGGAGTAAATAGCATGAAAGGTAAACAATTAGAAAGAAAAAAATGCGTCATGTTATCATTGCATTAAAAAAATATATAGTTATATAAAGTGTTGCTAAAGCAACAGAAATCTAATGTCCATATTCAGTAAGATGGTCTATCATATTAATTTCAAATGTCTTTTACCTACAGATTATAGCAACTGCAATGGGCACAAAATCACAATAATTTGCTGATCTATCGTTATAGTCAACCTAGAGCAGACATTTCTAGATACACAGTCACAAACCCTATAATACAATTGATACTTAGATTATACACTCACTGGCCGCTTTTATAGCTACATCTTGCTAGTACCGGGTTGGACTCCCTTTTGCTTTCAGAACTGCCTTCATTCTTCATGGCATACTTTCTACAAGGTGCTGGAAACATTCCTCAGAGATTTTGGTCTATATGGACATGATGGACACGACGCAGTTGCTGCAGCTTCGCCGGCACCACATGCCAAAGTTGCTCTATTGGATTGAGATATGGTGACTGTGGAGTTCAGTGAACTCATTGTCATGTTCAAGAAACCAGTTGGAGATCATGTAAGCTTTGTGACATGTTGCATTATCCTGCTGGAAGTAGCCATCAGAAGATGGGTACACTGTGGTTATAAAGGGATGGACATGCTCAGCAACAATACTCAGCTAGGCTGTTGCATTTAAACGATGCTCAATTGGTACTGAGGGGCACACAGTGTGCCAAGAAAATGTCCTCCACACCATTACACCACCACCAGCAGCCTGAAGCGTGGATACAAGGCAGGATGGATCCGTGCTTTCATGTTGCTTACGCCAAAGTCTAACCCTGCCATCTGAATGTCACAGCTGGAATCGAGACTCATCCGACCATGCAACATACTTTTAGTCTTCCAATTTTGGTGAGCCTGTACGAATTGTAGCCTCATTTTCCTGTTCTTAGCTGACAGGAGCGGTACCCGGTGTGGTCTGCTGCTGCTGTAGCCTGTTTGTTTCAAGGTTTGTTGTGTTGTGCGTTCTGTATACCTTTCATGCTGGAAGCTGTTACAGGAGATCGGACAGCAGAAAGTCCAGCCTGATCTCCCGTGCAGCAAGAAGGGCTGGACGTACCGGTACGTCCATAGGGGATTCTTGGGATGCGTTTTTTGGATGTACCAGTACGTCCATAGGAGACTGAAGGGGTTAAAACATGCATTGACTAGGGTCATTTGGGGTCTGTCTTTACAGTAGGAAAACATACAGATTTGATGGGCTGAATTGCCATTAAATTATTTGTTTCTATGTTTCTTAAATAAGTAAACATGCATTTGGAACCCACTGTTAAATGATCAATGCCAAATAGAATTAAAGCAAGAAATTTTATCTAATAAAAACATGTAATCCTGGATGTACATAAACAGTGCCATTCCACTACAATTTAATTATGAAATGTGATTGCCTTTTCACACAATGAATAGATCTGATATGTTTAAGAACTTTTATTGCTTTTAAGAGCATCTAGTTATCCCCTGACTATGTAATTTCTGCTCACAATTGTGTTACTAGCAAATGAAAATGTTAATTGCACTTTTAAACGACTAGACTAATATGCAATAAAAATACAACACATCATCTAACAAGTTCTAATAACACTACAGAAAAGACAGAGACATTCTACACATGTCTGCCTCTGAGAAACTAATTTTCAGTTGTGCTGTGGTGGCTATAGTTATCAACAATCCTGATTTATTGGGAACATTTTTACTGATTGGCTGAGCTGCAAAATCAATTCCCCACAGATTCTAATGAATAAAATGACAATGGGGAAATTTGCAAAAATAAAAAGTATAGGGAGATATCATGAATATGGGGAGATATAATCAGGAGGAGGTGAGATGGGGACAAAGGGATAGATAAAGAGAAAGAAGAGAGATTGAGATGAAGAGGAGGAGAGATGGAAAAAGAAGAGAGAGAAATAGAAAGGAAGAGATGAGATGGGGAGAAGGGGGACAGATGACTAGATGGGGAGATACAGAGAAAAAAAGAGAGAGAAGAAGAAGAAGGGAGAGTAGGGAAGATAGTGAGAAGGGGGGGTCAAAGAGAAGGGGAGAAATCAAGAAAAAAGGGAGAGGTAGTGAGAACAGGAGGGATAAAGAGAAAAAAGAGATAATGAGAAAGGGGAAAGATAAATAGAAAGAGGAGGCGAGATAAAGAGACATTACGAGCATGCAGCCTGGCATCTGAGCCCGACAAAAAACTATGAATGAGGCAAAATTTACCATGTAATAAAGAATTATTTCCAAGGAAGGTTTGGGCATTTAACAGCACTAGGATTGATGTTTGTAATGATACATTCAGTTGTTACAAGAAACGGCAGTTGGAAGAGTACCCGTAACATGATCATCTACTGGACAAAGGCAACTAAATCATTATTCCCCCCCTGACATTAATTCAAGTTGTAATATAAATAAAACATTACAGACCTCAACTGGAAGCAGGCAGAGTGACCTTTATTAACTGTGATGTCATTTCTATTTCCCGAAACAACAGCACACATTTGTGATAAATAAAAAAAAGCTTCCGGTCATGATGTCAGCGGCATCTTAGTATTTATTTACAACCTTTGGCAAAATTCTAAATCTAATGTAAATACGACCAGCAATTAGTACTTATATGCAATGCAAGATAACCTGCTTAAAATAATATTCATGCTTTGAAAAATTGAATTATAAACTTTTGAAAGCAAAACTACGGGCATGAAAAAGAGAGAGAAAAAGAGTGTACAGCACTGTGGAATATGATGGTGCTTTATAAAATCAACAATAACAATGATAATAATAATAATACATTTGGCAATTTGGGATCTCTGACTGTCTGCTCGGTGACTATACGTCAGTTAAATCTGCCACTGGCAGTGAAAAGGTTAAGAACAACTTTCTTTAACGGTAGATGCCTTTATGTGAGAAGAGCGATTGAATAGCTGACACAGATATCAGTGAACAGATGCTGAGGTTGTTGTACCATACAGTTTGCTGATTAAAGCTTTAAAGTCTCAGTCCCTCGGAGATGAAAAGTAAATAGGTACCGAAAGGATATACGTAACAGCAGTCAACCAAGTTTACTTTATTTTTCTAATCCTGATATTTTCATGACAAATAGCAATGTGTCTTCTGCTTTTATGTAAACGCTATGAAGATATCCTCATCCTTGTAGTTTTAAACAAACCATGTTACGTTTGCATAGAGCCCTGAAAATGACATGATAATCTGGTATGGTGGATTCCTCTAATTAACATATTATTGAGCAATTCACTTTATCGCTAAACAATTTGCCAAGAAAATCTATCCTGCCTCCGTTCCCTGACTGCTGGATTTGCATATTATTAGTATAAATACATCCGCAGCACTGCTCAGTATGAGTCTTCTAGATGAATTATAGACATGCATGTAATAGTTAATACAGTTATGGTTATGGTCCTCGATCAAATAGCCCCCCAGGCAAGAAGGCCCTTTGTTGCCCCCTCAAACACACACACAATGTGTCTTAACATTAAGCATGTCAATGCAGTCATGGTGCTCATGGGCTTATTCTTCATGGAGGCTTCTAGTGTTCATATTTGTACACATTGATGGCATCTTCTGGGGTGACCGCTTGCACCCACTGGCACCTCAGGGATATAAACATGATAGTAAGGATTTTAGGCTAAATATGGGTATAAGAGACCTGGTAAGTTTAGTTATGTCATTGATAAAAAAAAAAGTAAAAATGTAACAAACAAAATAAAAATAAATATTTAGATTATATATTTAATTTGAATGTCTTCACGACAAAGTATAGGAGGCAATGTCCAGCTTTCCATCAGACATTTAAACGTCTAATTAACATGTGTAAACTCACAGTATTTCTTCTGCTGGAGTTCAATATGGACATGCCATTTGTTTTTTTGTTTGTTGATTTATTTTTCTACGTGACAATGTCCTTTTCTACTGTGACAAAATATTAATTGTACCCTCTGGTATGTTAAGCATTTAAACATTTAAACCCTAGCAGATCAGTCATTTTCTTCTTTCTTCTGGATGTCGCATTAGAAGTATCCACAACAAAATAATTTAAAGAAGAGAATTATGAAAATAATGTAAAGAGGGAATTAAATATACAATATATGGACAAAAGTATTGGGACACCTGACCGTTACCCCAACAGGGACTTTGATGACATTGCATTCTAAATACATAGACATTAATATGTAGTTGGTATCCCTTTGCAGCTATAACAGCTTCCAAAGTGTTTATGTGGGAATGTTTGGCCATTCAACCAGTAAGGCATTTGTGAGGCCAGGTACTGATGTTGGACGAGAAGGCCTGGCTCACAATCTCCATTCCGGTTCATACCAAAAATGTTCGATGGGGTTAAGGTCAGGGCTCTGTGCGACCAGTCAAATTCTTCCACACCAAACTCATCCAACCATGTCTTTATGGAGCTTGCACGCTGGGGACAGTCATGCTGGAATAGAAAAGGGTCTCCTGAACTGTTCCCACAAAGTAGAAAACATAGCATTTTCCAAAATGTCTTGGTATGTTGAAGCATTAGGATTTCCCTTCACTGAAAATAAGGGGGCCAGTCCCTCAAAAACAGCCCCAGACCATTACCCCTCCTCCACCAAACTTTACAGTTGGCACAATGCAGTCAGGCAGGTAACATTCTCCTGGCATCCACCAAACCCAGACTCACCCACCAGACTGCCACAGAACACATTTCCACTGCTCCAGGGTCCAACGGCGTGCTTTACACCACTCGATCCGACACTTGGCATTGCACTTGGTGATGTGAGGCTTGCATGCAGCTGCTTGGCCGTGGAATCCCATTCCATGAAGCTCCCGCCACACAGTGTTTTTGCTGATATTAATGCCAGTGGAAGTTTGGAACTCTTCAGCAATCGAATCAGCAGAGAATTGGTGACTTTTATGCAACATGCGCCTCAACGCTTGGTGACCCCGATCTGTGACTTTACATGGTCTTCTGCTTTGTGGCTGAGGTGCTGCTGTTCCTGAATGCTTCTACTTTCCAACAATTCCACTTACAGTTGACCGGAATAGTGGAATATCTAGCAGGGGTGAAATTTCACAAACCGACTTATCGCAAAGGTGGCAACCTGTCACAGAACCACACGTGAATTCACTAAGCTCTTCAGAACGACCCATTTTTTTCACAAATGTTTGTAAATGCAGACTGCATGGCTAGGTGCTTGATATGTACCTGTGGTACTGGGCCTGATTGAAACCTGAATTCAATAATTAAGTTGTATTTCAGCCACAAGAGTACGAGGTTGTGCACCCATGCTCCTTTGCGATAGAACACTGGACCATAACCGATACTGGAACCGACGTTCCATGTTACTAAATAATCACGGAAAAACAAGTAAAGTAGCAAACAAAACAAAATCCAGGCTAAGCAGCCACCGAAACTAATTTTGCTTATGATTACCTTTGATGTTTCTTCTTTAGAAAGTTAGATTCCAATCCAAGGCTGTCATTTCTTTTTCCTTCACATAAAAATGAAGGATAACAAGCAAGAGATAAACCCTTTCTTGCCCGCAATGTAACCCATCCACTAATTACTCATCAACAAATGAGGAACACGCCGCAATGTGCAGATGGAGACAGGGCTCTCGTTAGAAAGAATCATGTTCTTCCTTTAAATCTGATGGTGTCATACACTGTCCTTCATGTATTTGCCAGGGATCAAACAGGGGCTCTAATTTAATTTGTTCCGGGCCGCGTTCCAAACGGCAGAGATTTCAGATGAAAGATGATATTTCAAAAGTAGCGAGGACTTTAATACGAGGAGATGTGTATCCAATTCAGAAAATATTTTGCATCCCAAGCTCATTCCTGATACTCCAAACACAATGAGACGTAAGGATGCCGCATCCTGAGGTCACCATTAAAATATCACGATACATTTTATAGACGGGTTATAGCAATCGGCATCTCATCAGTTTAGATTCGTTTTAAGTATCAATTTCAAAACCACTGAATTCCAAATAAAATAGTTTTTGGTAACAAAGAGAAAAAATTATTAGTCACCATGGAAAACATCTGCGGAGTGTACTGCAATGTATGGGGGGGGTCATCCCAGGAACAGACACCCTGTGGTAGCCCAGGTGCTGCGATGACTCTCATCATGCTAAGCCAGCCTTTCAGTACAAAAGGTAAACGATTGAAGTTGTGATTGGAAGGCTCTAGAGCCCCACAGCTCATATAGCTGCCATTTGCCATGATGAGAAATAACGCCATTGTGACAGCATTTGGCTGGAATGCTGGGAGTAGCGGTCTGCACTTGTTTAAGGTAACAGAGGCTGGCTGAGATTGTTATGGTTTTCCTTCATCTTGTTATTCTTTAATATCCGAATTCCAAGCAATGTTTTAAAACAAATTATTAAGTTACTTGACAATTAGAACAAATGTATTAATGTAATTGTCCGATAGGACAACAAACAAGATATGAACACTTCATCCATATTTTACAATGGGGAAAAAAAATAATAATAATAATAAATTATTTTTTTATTATTTAATAAAAAATAAATAATAATATATATATATATATATATTTAATCTCAATTATCCTGCACATAACTAAAATTCCCAAACAGGTCTATGTAAATAAATCAGATGTACCGACTATTATACTGACTTTCATACCCAGAAAGTGCTAGAATATACAGCAAAAAATACTTTTGTGTAGGACATACCCCAGGTGCTTTTTCTTACCCCACTAGTACTCAAAGAATTAAATGAGAGCGTCTGTTATTTTCCTTTTAATGTAGACAACCGGTTTAGGATAAAAAAAAAAAAAGTCCAACAGCACTTTAAATCAGAACAGCAGTGAAAACTCAATGAAAGCTTGCTGCAAAGCAGAATGTTATCATTAACCTTCAAAAGATAAAATCAATGGTGAGAGCTTAACCCTTTCAGGGTCAAGGAGGTCAGCAATAACTTGACGCTTTTCATCTCCTCTTTTTCATCTCTATTTTTTATAACAAATATATTAATATATTGAAAATACAGAAATAGCGGTCAACGTTTCAGCTAACCCCAGCCACCGTTATCAAGACGGCCTTAATAAAGGCTGCAAGAATTTGCAAAACGCGGACCACAATGTTCCATTTGTACGTTTCAATAAATTAACTCTTTATTGTCTCAGAAGACTAGTATACGCCAGTTCTTTTGTGCCAACCCATACTGCCAATTCTTGTATCCATGGTACATGTTACCAGAGCAGGAAAGTACAGCAAGATAGCTAGGGGCATTCTGAATTCATTATATATATATATATAGTAATATATACTACTATATAATATATATATATATATTCCCACACATGACGCATATCTTGCATATCTAATAATATATGTCAATTCGTTGGGCCATGCATCTAGCAACTGAAAGAAGTTTATTTTTACAAATAAAAATATATATATATAATAAAACAAAAACCCCCCCAAAATATTACAAATTTTTCACAACAGAAATAATGAACGTCTCTCTTTTTTAACTCTTGCACGGCGCAAGTTTTTATGATATCCATAGCACTACACTCCATGCTGGCACTGGCAGGGTTAAAGAAGGTTGTGACCAGCCAAGGGCTAAGAATAAACTCAGTATAGCAGGTTATTGGAACCCAGGGATGCTCAGGATTCTCAGAGGAAATTTGATCATCTCAAGGGAGAGGACATGCGGCGCTCCAACTGCAGAAATAAGCTCTCATTGTCTGTAATTGTTAATAATATTTTAATTTTAAACAAACCATTTGAAATATGAAGCTTGACGCGCACTAATGACACCACTATACACCATCAATTATTAAACATTATCAAAGGCTGATCATAATTATATTACAATGCGATTAATTGCATCATTGCATTTAAATGCTAATAAGGACAGAACTGGAATTCCATCACAGAATCTCACAGAAACTTAGAAAGAAAACAAAAAATTCCATTTCTTCCAGAAATTTAGAAACAAGCTTTCCATGACAACTATAATTCATTGCTAGAAGAAATGGGATCATCGGTGGGAAGCCGAGCAGGTTTATGGCCAGGTTTTGGGGACTCTGGTACTTACCTGGAGGCGGGGGAGACGATGGCTCCCTGTCCTGAATTGAGATGGGGATGGAGGGGCAGGGAGAGAGGCACTTGTAGCCCCTGCCAGCGCTTCTCTGATCTCGATCTTCAAAACGGGGACGATCTTAGCGGGGAGTGGTTGGTTGCAAGGCCTGCTGGGAGTTGTAGTTTTAATTGGATGCTCATGTCCTCTCCGTTGGATGCCTTAAATGTCAAGAGCTGCGGGAGCGACGTGGCGGCTCGGAGACACGCTGGCAAAGTGACATTTAACGGAGAGGCAGCACTGCTATCTGCGGCTGGAGATCGTGCTGTGTGAAGTCCCGTATACCGGGAACAAATGCTTTGAAACGTGGACTCTTTATACAATGCACAGAGAGTGCTATCACCACGGAGTGTAACGGCGGGATGTTCTCTAGCATATTATACAAGACACGATAGTAAAGAAGAAAAAAAAATACACCAAAGATGTATTAAATTATTATTATTAAATTACTTATTTATTCATTTCCCCCCACATACATCTAAAGTATAAGCAGGAAACTAATATTTAATCATTTTAATGCATTGAATTTTTTGTTTGTCACCTTATGTTGTTCTTCTGAGGTAAAGATGATATGGTGAGGCTTCTCAATCATTATTAAGGAATAATTGCTCATTGGGACCAAAACCCCACCGTCCAGGGATTGGCTGGCAGGTAAAGACAAGAAGCCCTATCAGCCCCACTTTTATAAACCTACACACACACACACGGTAACGCACATACACGCCAACGCTTATACACGCACACCCACGCTAACACACACATACTTACCCTCACACACATTTAAATATTTTCATACTAACACACACTCCTTCCTTATGAAGCTACAGCTTGATAAAATTCAGCGAGGACCGAAAGGTTGCCTGCTTTATGCTAGAATCCGTTAATATTTCCGTTGAAGAGGTGTCCTGTGTCCTTTTTCTGTTGGATATTCTTTGACGCAAACAAATTAACCCTTCGTTATGTAATGTATTATATGCCAGCAGTAGAATGCAATACAGATAAGTGTAGTTTATGTAGTACGTTTATGTAATGGAAACTATGTGTCTACCATGATGTCATTGGACGTTGTTGCCACCTCTGAGCCGGCTACAGGTAGGTAACCAGTCCAATATGGTTCTTGGAGTAAAGTGCTACTCCTAAGAAGAATTTCCAAACAAGCCATGGAAGCAATGACACGGCATGGAATTAAATGCTAAAATGACTAATGCTTACTAGGGGACAGAGGACAGCATGGGCACCCCGACTGGTCTGTGGCTATGCAGCCCCATACGCAAAAAACCGCGACGCACTGTGTGTTCTGACGCCTTTCTATCAGAACCAACATTAACCTTTTCAGCAATTTTAGCTACAGTAGCTCATCTGTTGTATTTAACTACACAGGCCAGCCTTCGCCTCCCCACGTCCATCAATGAGCCTTGACCGGCCATCACCTTGTTGCCGGTTCACCGCTTTTCCTTCCTTGGACCACTTTTAAGTTACGATCTTTGAAATAAGAATAAGAGCGTTTGAGCTTTAAAATTAAAAAATAATGAAAAATAAAAAGTTGACGTGGTTCAGATGCTTTATGGGGCACTTCATCTTTTGGGTAGAGCAGTTCTATTTACTCAGATACCGCAGTGGAGTTCTCGTTTTATTACAGCCAGTGGAAGAAAAAAATAATACAATATTTCTTACAAAAAAAGTAAGGTATGTACCAATTTTTAACAGAAAACAAATATGTATTGCACAATTTATTTTTGAAGTGTTGCCCAGCAGGTGTGGAAAGTGTAAGAAGGCTGCGCATTAAATACATTCAGTGTTGTGGAACTGCTTCAGCTCAGCCCTTAGTGGATTTATTAAACATGCATATTAACCTTGAAGACTCTTTTCCTTGTTTTTTTTATTACCGTTTCAGCTTTATGTACCAACTTAGTGATATACTTTTTGCATGAAAGTTATTGTACCCAGTTGGCAAATAAAAAGAAATAGAACATTTTAGTTTCTATCAGAAATGAGCCACATTACAGGCTTGATATTGAAACATTCAGGCTTTTACTATTTATTTATTTTTTACACTTGTTGGCAAGGAACTACCAAAATCTATGGCATTAACTTGCTAAATGTTTCTTTCAAACTTTAATATCTCAAATTGTAAACCATGCCATGAAACAAGTCGAAAGACTCATATTTTGACGTTACTCACCCTTTCAAACAGGAAATTAATAGTAAATTTTGATTATGTAAAAAATGTCATATAGGTACATGCACGGATAAAGACTGTTTGACGCCATCTGAAATTTGGGTTATGCATGAAAAGTAATTCTAGTGAAAACTCTGAAAAGTGATCTTATCACTGATGATAAGGTGACCTTTCAAACTTTGTACCACAGAGAGCTATAATTTTGAACCCTCCATATTTTATAGGGCAGTGCATACAATAAGCCCATGGAATTTGTTTTATAGATAAAAATAACTTGTATTTGTTTATAAGAAATAGATTTTATGTTATGTTTTATGGTTATTGATTTACACCTAGTCTTATAAATTTGTTAAGTGTCTTGGATACATTTTAAGCTAACGAGTAAACTGAGGTCATTTAGGTGCTAAGCCCTCTATCCACCACTTGCTGTTCAAGAGCAACTTCAAAGTATTGACCATTGCCTTGTGGATGCGGCTTATACGTACATTTCATAAGTATACCTTGTCAATCTTAAAGCTTGTTTCTTGTAACCTAGGTTGTAACGTCCTCTGGAGCTGAAGCCCAATAGGAACTGTGACATGTTCGGCACATCACACCATAATTTTACCTAATTTAATTTGACACCCTCTGCATGTACAGAAAGGAAGGTGTTAGGACTTACCTGAGATCCAGAAACATTGTGGCATTTGCCCTCTATTTTCCTCTAATCCCACTCTGGCTGCTAGGGAGACTGCACCTGCTTTTTCCTCCTCTACATATCGTATTCTAAATATACACATGATTTTATGTAGTTTTGTGTCAGTTCTTTAAACCCCAACTAACCAAACATATGTTTGTGGCCATTATCTAAGGTTCTAAACGAGGGAAGTGCATGGGTACACAAGTACTAGTATTAAAGAGAATTCAATTAATTTTCCAAACAAGATGCTTTTCTGCAGGGTCTATTTATATCTACAGTATATGGATGATATTGATACTCTTAGTAAAATTAAATTATGTATTATTTTGCACATTCATTTCCCCATTAGTCATTATCTTTACAGACGAAGGACCAAATGAGTTATTCTTGTACTATGCTGCGAGTAACATTGCCAATTATTTTCTGCTGTAGCTTCATGGCTCATTAATAGTGATATTTTCTGTATTTACTCGCTTCTTTAATTGTATACACGATGTTTCCATGGATACGGATTATTACCCACGTATGTCCTTCAATTTTCTGGTGCCTTATGGTTGTGAAATTGTCTTTCCTGCAGCAAGCTGCTTGACCCCTGTATGTTGTTTACTGAATTGTTTGCGGTTGATAAAATCCCTCAGATACTTATTTTTTATGTGTAGTCTCCAAAGAACATTCAAGTGACTATATGTATGGATTATTTTGGCTGAAAATCAGCTCAGAAACAGAGATTTACAGCAAATGGATTTTAACACAATCGAAAGATTGATTTACTATTTACCATGGCTGTGCTAAAATATCAACATAAAAACACAAGTGTGGAGCTTTCTACATTGTGGATAATCTACACATTTATCCAGACATCTGTAAATCCACAATAACATTTATAGACAAATACGTACATGACTGGAAACGATAACAATAATGTTCAAATAAAATATAGGAAACGTTTTATAATGGCATACAACTTTGAAATCATAGGCATACACCAGTACC
The DNA here is from genome assembly GCA_009364415.1 of Spea multiplicata. Taxonomy (NCBI): domain Eukaryota; kingdom Metazoa; phylum Chordata; class Amphibia; order Anura; family Pelobatidae; genus Spea; species Spea multiplicata. The sequence continues at coordinate 37,941,954 of VKOC01000006.1, forward strand.
TTCAAGTATTTTTGATTCCACATCCTGAGCATTAACAGATATAAGAAAGAAGACTCTGCATTTGCTGATAGGTGGCTAGTTAAACTAAGAAAGGGACCTCTTATTCATTCCCTGCACTATGTAATGTGAACAGGTATAATACGATATAAAATAGTTAAGTGTGTTCATTCTTCAAGTTGTCAGCAATATCCTCAACAATCTTCTACGCAGAACGTTAGAGATATCCAGCCCCCCCGTCTCATGCTCTAACCCTGGCAAGAAGCCAGACATATGGGGGGGGTTGAATTCAGTCGTAGACCAAGTCAATAATCCTGATCACATTGCGCAACAATGAGTGTGTGCACTGTGAGAACGGAAAACTATGAGATTAAAGGAAAAATACTAAATGACATTGGTTATAGCAGTTGGCTAAATTCCCTCACTTATTCTGGGAACTCTGCCAGCAAAAAAATAATTTATAAGAGGCCTATGAAAGATTTGGCCAAGTCCCCAGATATATTCTGGGAACAATGCCAGCCCAATGATAATTTCCAGAATAAGTGATTATTGAGGTAACAGAGTGCCAAAAAACAAGTCTGTGAATTTAGCTAACTCAGATTATAAACATGTGTCTGTTTTGATTAATGTTTATTGAAGTCTATTATTCACAGAACTTGAAATATAGTGTCAGTATTGAGAGGGTTAATGCCCTTGGTGTACTTTCTTTGTGCTTTACTGCACGTATTTTGTGCAGTGTGTTTTATCATTTCTTGTACCCTCTCTAGATTGAGTTTAGTAGAAGTGAGATGAAAATTATGATGATGTGCAATATACATGCAAAAATGTATATTTTATGGACCTCATACAAACTGTGCACCTTGTTTAATAGAAACATAGAAACAGAGAATGTGTCGGAAGATAAGAACCATTTTACCCATCTAGTCTTCCCATTTTCTAAATGCTCCTTCACTGTGTTTCTGACATTATTCAGTATAGCCATTTAACAACAATACCTTTCAATATATTTCTTTTTTATGATCTGTATGAATTAAAATGGAAAAAGTGTACATTTTGTCGAAATTGCAAACTACAAACCATGATTAATATATCATGTTTTTACCATGTTTTAAGATATCATTTATACCAAGGACTCAGGCACAAACAAGTAAATTAAGACATTTATATATATGGTCTTTAAATTGGTCGATTTTGCTTCATGCGATTAGCACAATAATGCGGGTTTGGACAATAGTTCATTTAGGTTTGTAAGTCTAATTGATCTAAAATGACTAAAATAGTACGTGCTCTATGCTATTAAAGTGTTTGTTGCGGTATAACACTATTCCACATTCCTTTTAAATCCTTCTGAGGTCCTCTTGTAGGCAAGTTCAGTTTTTATGTATTTTCAAGGTGGATCTACTACTCCGGTATTTTCTACTTCATATGTGGTCTGACTACTAAGCATGTTTTACACTTTTATCCACATTTGGAGAGACTGTTTGGACAGTGTTTACTAGAAAGTAAGAGCTGTGGAACTACGGACCTGGATAAGGTCATATGGAATTTAGAGAGTCTAGATTTATACTCATACTCATATTCTGAGTCAGATTTTACTAGCCTGGTATAAATGAAAGAAAAAAAATATAAAATTTAAAATTAGGAATTTTTTGCAGTTGGGAATAATAGGAAATTATACAGAAAAATTGTCTTTGAGTAAGTGGAGATCCCCTGGAATTATTACAATTTGTGATTTGGTGGAACATAGCAAAATAAAATCCTTTGAGTCATTGGTATGATTTACCCCCCTGAGAGATCTTTTTAACTATTTAAGAGTAAGAAACTACCTAATGAAGAGACGATAGTTACCTATGCCCTGCTGGAATCTGTCTTTCAGTCTATTAGAACAAAAAAGTTTGGGCCAGATGTTTAAAATTAATAGAGAATCCTAATGCCTAAAGCGATACCAACAGCTATTCAATCATTAGACATTCCAATAGAAGAAGCCGCTTGGTTCAACCCCTTTGACACAATCAATAAAGATGTTCACGGTGTCATCTACATACATACCTTATTTCCGCTCCCTTGTATAAGACGCCCCCATTTTTGGGGGCCAAAATCTTAAAAAAATATATGACAAAGTTATTGTTGGCTGCCTGGTCATGATATGAGTGTGATTGATGTTGGCTGCTAGCAACTGTTAGCAATCACACTCCTATCATGCTCAGGCAGCCAGTACATCCACATCACGTTCAGCCTCCCTGTGCCCCCTACACACGGATCCATGCTAACATAATATACATACGTACATACATACATACATACAATTTACTCCCCAAACTTACCTGAACTGCAGATCTTCTGCTGCCACTTGCCGTTGACCCCAGACATTGTATTAGACCAAGCTTCTGGCTTGTTTTTTTTTTAATAAAGGTGATTTAACTGCACGCATACACCTTATTCTGGTTTGTGGTTCCTGATATCATTTTACTGAGAGGGTGGTGGTTATCTGGAACAGCCTCTCAGCAGAAGTAACTTAAGGTCCACAGAATCCCAGATTATTACTTTTATTTAATGTAAGAAAATGTTAAATGATGTAAGGAAGATTTACTTTACTGAGTGGGTCCTGGATATGTGGAACAGCCTCCCAGCAGGTCCACCTTGAGGTCCACTGAACCCCTGAGATTTTTTCTTTTATTTAATGTTAGAATGCAGCATAAGGAAGATTTACCTTTTTTAGAGAGTGGTAGATATGTGAAACAGCCTCCCAACATACGTAGATTGATGTAGGGTTTTTGCAGTATAGATATCTTTGGCATTGCAATGGTTGACTATAGTTTGTTTGTTTTTTTCTTTTGCTGTATGTGTATGTGAGCATCCAGTCCTTTTTTCCTGGGAATTTGGATTTGCTGATACTTAATAAGCAGCACCTATTAGATTTATTGGACTCTACCATAACCAAATTTTCTGGGAACATTGCCAAACTGCTATCCATAGCTTGCTTAAGCAAAACTAACCCCAGCAAAACTAACATCTTCTAATTAACTGACAATCTTCCCAGAAAATGTGCGAGATGACTCATAAACGAACCAAATTTTGGACATTTTCATTTGTTTCATTGCTTTGTTATTTGAGAATTATACGAATGTACAGAATTGGCAAACGTATTTAAAAATAAAGTTGTACAAATCCAAATGCACAAGTCTAATAGTTAGATCAGTCATTACCCGAACAGTACTTTATCTGGGGCTTCAAGATAGACAGTGTAAAGCACACAGACTTGACTTATGTGGCAGAGGCAAGGAAATATCCCCTGGTCTTGTCTTTATAATAGGATTGGTGCAAGAACACAGCAGGGTCATGTACCGTCATTGTCACGACCACCTCCGGGTTCCCGCCGCTCCAGCCCAGCTTGCCGGAGTACTAATTGCTGGTACTTGCAGGGGTAAGTTCTTGTTGTGCTATCTATAGTCTTTGGGTGTTATTTGATTGCCTTGTTCTGAATCCTGCACTGTTTTTCATTTTTTTGCCTTACCTTGACCACGAGTTTCCTTATCCTATTGTACTGCTGCCTTTGGAACTTGAACTGTGTGTCCGACCTCGGCATGACCTTCGTTCCTGACTTATCACAGTATCCCTACGGTCCTGTTGTTCCTGTAATGTGTATCAGGTATTGCCAACTCTGCATTGCCGATCCTTATCCTTACACTTATACCTGGCGTGACAGTGATGTTAAATGACCCCACAGTAATAGTGTGCCCACTTGCACAATATGTTAGAGAGCAAGAAAAAAGGTTCCTGTGTGATCACACATGATGGTGTGATTTGTGTGATAGAGTGAATGATGGTGTGTAAGTGTTCGCTAGCATGAGTGTGTATGTGCAAATGTGTGTGTTAGCAGAAGTGTGTGCAAATGTGTGTGTTAGCAGGAGTCTGTGTAAGAGTGTTAGTATATTAGTGTGTATGTGAAAATAAATTACTTAAACTTACTCCATTTAAAAACTGTCTTGAATTGTGGCAGATATTATGTTAGGTTGCGAAGGCCAACAATCTAGAAAATAGAAAACTTGTGATTTTGTCTTTAATTCATAACTTCATGTTAGTTTTACTTAGCATTAACATACAATATAACCGCATTTTCCATTAACGGATTGCTAGGTACATCGTACTGAGTGTTAATTTTTTTTAATCCATCGCATCTCTTGTCTCCCGACAAGCTGTGTTGCAGTGCCCTGTTGTCCACCTACTTACCCTGTTTTACATCAAAATGACAAAGTAATTTAATGATAATATTATGATAGCAAACACCTTTTGCATGTCTGGAAACAAATACTTTTCATTATAGTCCAGCTTTAAACAGTCCATTTCCCCACCAAGAAGCCTTAGTTGCTCCTTATGAACTGGTCTACAACCTATGTTACATTGTTATGTTATAGACTCCATTTGTCTATATAAGCACAGGTGTTTGGGATAGTGCGCAGGTAACTATTTTTCGGTGTTTGTTCTATGTATTTTGGGATGATGAATACTATAGCCGTTGCTGCCACCCAAGAATGATGGGAGTTTGAGCGCAGGGCTTTTTTTTGTGTGTTTATGTCTCAATTTTGTATCTCACAGCCAGGTTGCTATTGCTGCCGCCCACCCCATGTGGTCCCTATTAAGGGCTAATAAATGTGTAGGGATTTAGAGAATACCCCTCTTTGTCTCATTAGAGATTTTTACCTTTAGCTCAAAGCAGCGAGGTAAATTATATAGTGTAGGACTCGCCTAACAGGTTTGCCGTGACGTGGCAGGCAAGCTTCCATTTTAATGGCCATTGGAGTGAAACTAAAAACCTCCATTTGTCTATATAAGCACAGGTGTTTGGGATAGTGCGCAGGTAACTATTTTTCGGTGTTTGTTCTATGTTACATACTTGCTCATATGTTTTCATGTGTGTTTCACATACTGCATTTCCCAGTTAACATGTTACACATAAGCTTTAAAAAGCTCTTTTTTATATGTGTATGACTAAGAAATCCAGTTTAATTAAATTATTCTTAACTGATTCATTGAGGGTATCAAGCAAGTAGGTTTTTTTCTATTCTTTAATTAAACTGTCAAATTAATACATATTTTGGCATGATCTCAAGTTATAAAATTATCTGAGCACCCAAAGAGGTTGATGGATGGTGTCCAGAATGTACGAAAAGCAGACAGTATTTTAATGATCTAATTATGTAGAAATTAAAGTTAACTCCTTCCTTTTCTAGCCCAGAAAAAAATCACATTGGCTTTTTAGGACTATATAAAATTTTAAAGAGAACAATAAAAATAATAACTCTTTATTTGGTGATATGCAAGTGGTGTCCAAAGGCACAAATGATCCCATAAAGTCTGTAATTACATATTTCAGAGATTTTCAATGTCTTTAGTGTTACTCCTTGGGTAAAGGAGAAATGTAAACCATAATTTAAACGGAATAATAAAAAAATAATCTGCATAATGTTGCAAGGTTTCAAAGTTCCTTAATGTGATAAAGCAAGAAACTGTCCATCCAATGCATCTTCTGTCTACTTGTGGCTGCTGGTGTACAGGAACATATATATATATATATATATATACATACACACCCTCCAGTGAACCCACCGGCCATTAAAATCCATGGTTTTCTCATTAGGCATGGAAGACATTGGGATTTTTTTCTTTCTTTTTTGATGTTATTTTTAACCGGCCACTTTCTTTGGCTTAAAGATTTGGAGAAAGTGCTTTGAAGATCTCCACTGGATGTCATCAATGCTAAGTGAACAAAAAAACTTTTGAGTACCAAGGTGGAGCATAGTCTACCTATCTAGCATCCAGAGAGCATATCAGATGCTCCTGGGTGTTATTCTCTGAAATGGCCTTTTTCTGAATCCTGCACAGGTTTTCATTTTTTTGCCTTACCTTGACCACAAGTTTCCTATTGTACTGCTGCCTTTGGAACTTGAACTGTGTGTCAGACCTCCATGACCTTCGTTCCTGCCTTATCACAGTATCCCAACATCTAGGGTCCTGCTCAACCTTGCCCTGCCTTGACTACGACCCTATTGTTCCTGTGCTGTGTATCAAGTATTACCAACTCTGCATTGCGGATCCTTATCCTGACACTTATACCTGGCTTGACGTGGCGTGATGTTACATGACCCCATGGTAATAGTATGCCCACTTGCACATAAGCAAGAAAAAGGTTCCTGCTAAGGTAAGGTGTGATTTGTGTGACAGAGTGAATTAGAGTGTGTGTTGGCATGAGTGTACATGTGCAAGTGTGTGTGTTGGCACTTTTGAGTGCCAAGGGGGAGAATAGTCTACCTATGTAGCATCCAGAGAGCATATCAGATGCTTCTCATTCCCCCATTAAGATAGGGCACTTTTTGTTGTACTTAATTATTATTTCTTTGTGACTCATTTAACCCCTTCATTCCATAAGACTGGAGATGGAGCTAGGGAAGAGACACAGTATTGGTTTAATGCCTCAACAAAGGGTTAATGTCACATTAACCCTTCATCTCATTGGGCAGGTGATGTGGTAGGAGAAAGATTGGCTCCATGCCCCCGAGTGTATTTTTAAAACTCACTTTACCAGATTTGGGATGGGGGCATGTGTGAAGAGGGTGGTGGGGATATGTAGGCTCTATACCCCACAAATATTAATCAAATACTACCAGGGAGGGGTGACTGTTATAGTCCGTATGGCTAATAGGGAGTAGAGATTATTCTCATTTATTTATTTTGTTTTACCAGAAATAATATGTTAAGATTTCTCTTGTTTATGTCCTGGGGGACCAAGTCCAGAGATGTTATTATTACCCAATGAATGGTAGTCATTTTATCGAACTCTGAAGGATGAAGAGCTGGTCGGGATTTGACCCTGCAACCCTGATTTTTGAACAGGCTTTGTAGTCAGGACTATCTCACCAGCATTTAGTTTTAAAAGTTAACACTTTTGAATATATTTATTGTGAGGAAGTGTTGGTGACATGCAAAAAACAGGCCCTGCTGCAGTCTAGTGAGCATTATGTTCTTTGTCCAAGTGTGAGTTGGCATTACTGAGTTTGCAATTTGGACTTTAGTCTAGCATATGCTGTTATAAAACCGGCATTCTGTTTGTAAACTCATATACAAATGTTTGATATTTAGTTAGACCCAGTAAACCACAACATCCTCAGTGTGTGGTGTGACATCCTCAAAAGCAATGCGTACAAATTGCATAATTTTCCCCATTTTCTGAGTTTTTTAACGGGGAAAGTTTTCTACTGAGACACATGCAACAATTTAAAAACAGTGTATTTATCTAAAATCAAAACCACACAGATTGTCTTGTTGGCTTTGACTCTTCTCAAACAATGTAGGAAGGTTGACCTGTAGTATTGAGGTGTGTTTATGCTGGAGATTTGTGGACTGAGGACATTCTTTGCAGGTATATTTTCTAATTTTGTAATGAATCTCTCCCTCTACTCTTCTCTCTTTTTTTCTCATCTTGCTTTTATCTCTACTCCTTTTGCTCTTCCCTCTTTTCTATCTTTCATGTCTTTGTTTTCGCTCTTCTCCTTTCTGTCTTCTCTTATTTCTCTTTTTTCTTTCTTCTCTCTCTCTCTCCCCTCTTCTTTAAGACTTCTCTCCTCTCTTTTCTCTATTCCCCCTCGTCCTTTATCTTTGGTCTTTTGTTTCTCATATCCTTTCTCTCTACTTTACTCTCTCTTTTCATCTCTCTCTCCTCTTCTTTCTTTCATCTCCCCTCCCTTTCACTACTATATTTTCTCTTTCTCCTTTGCCTTGCCCCCTCTCTTTCTTCTCTTTCCATTCTTTTCTTTCTTATGCCTCTTTCTTTTTACTAAGCAAAATCTTTCATCTGCCACAGGTAAAAACGCACCCATTGTCTCACCTAAACTATACCTCTTCGACACTCTGTCAATAAGTGTTTAGGAAATCAATCCGAAAAAGGTGACCACCTTAAAACTTCGGTCCATACTTTTAATAAGCATACATATTACATTTGTAACATTTAGGGAAAATCAAACATGACAGAAAATAAAGACTATAATCGGTGAATAATAAAATAACCATGAAAAGAATACCCAGGTTTGTAACATTGTTAGAGCTTTGTCTTGACACCAGCGATGAAAATGTTCTTAATAAGCATAGGTTATAATGATCACTTTCAATTGTCTGAAGTTCGAACTGCAGTACAGGCAAAACTCCACAAAGTGTCAGTAATGCCAAAGAAAATAAAAACTATACAATTCTTTACGGCACTCCAGTATGGAAACGGGATGTTATGGAGATCCAGTGTTAACAGATTGTTAGCTGTAAGCAGGAGCAGTGTTATCTTCCCTTTCTGAACCATTAATGATTGCTAATATTACTGTCACTTTTTAATGTTATCATGAATTTTTACTCTCCATCAATTGTAATAGATCTGCTGAATCTGCCGTCACTCCATAAATAAAATGCAATTTAATGCAATGCTGTGAATGGTTTAAAATCCTTCTTTTTCTTTAATCTGTGTGCCACAGATATACCCCAAGTCACAGACACCCCTGTGCCAATGATTAAGGGCCATTAAGAGTAAACCATATCTAATGTCACCATATAAATGTTATACTGATCAATGGATGGATCAATATATATTTTTGCATTTATGAATAATTCTGTAAAAAAGCAATAGTTGTCCTGTTGTTCCCAATACAGTTATGCATGTGAGAATCATATGCATGTGAGTCGGTTTCCAAATTGGGACAAGGAAATTACATATATGTTGGGGTAATTTTGTTTTAGTTGTGTGGAAATTATCATATGAAAAACTGTGAAATGGGTTTATTCCAGATTTGGGAAATGGGGGAATGGAGTGGTCGGGGTGGTTGAGGGGGAGAGTAAAGGGGGCCGAGGAGACCGGGGCTAGTCTTCAGCCTCTAGACTGTCCTTGAGAGAGTAGTTTCTCAGCAGGCTGTGGCTCCCTCCTCGACACTCATGGACAGCTGTTTCATCCTTAATGGGACTCGTCAGCATGAGGTTGTGATGCTGGCTTAATACTTGAGGCTTGGGGTACCACAAGAAATACCAATAACCATGAGATTTCTGAGGGAAATTCAAGCCTTCTGGCTTGTCTGGTGTCTGTAGATGAGTGTTTAAAAATGCCTCTACTACCCCCTTAATTTTAGGTGGAAGGGTTTTCCATCACCTTTATCTACCATAACCTTGGTAATTGGTATTAAACTTAAGAAGGCAGAGACAAAAAAAGTCAACAAACATTTTTTAGAACAGCTTCTACATAAATGCACAAAGACATTTATTATAGATTGAGCTATCTTTAACTAAATATTACTTGACATTTATATGCATGATTGACTGCCTTCTAAAAGCTCTAACATTAAGAAGCATACTTAATGTTAGAGCTTTGGGCACATTTAAGGTTGAACTGCTGGCACAAAACCTAATTTTATTAAACAATCTGTTGCCGAGTCAACATACAAAATATGGTATAAATATGAATCATACAAATGACATGTCAGGTTTATCCATGCATAAAGTTCCATATAGATTTGCTCCTTGCTCCTTGCTCAAACAATTACTATGGGGCATAGACAGAGTCACAGAAACATGATTCAATTACGTACTTATTATTGTTATGAAATCTTTGAAGGATTGAAGATTCCTTTTAATGGTGCTGAACAGTTTAAGGGCTTGTACCCATTTTGTTGCAATGCATAACATGATGGTGGGAGCAATAAATTCAGCTATTGAATTTAATCTCCTCTGAAATGAATTGGGACACAAAAAAAGCACTGGCTCCCAAGGTATAAGACGCAACTAGACACATTCGGTTGATGTGCCACAGATGGTGTGAGTGCAATCTTTTTCTCTCAAATATATGTTGAATTAACATACTACACCATTGTACCTTTCTGCTGTTTTATCTAGATACTCTAAAGAAACCGAGAAAAGCCTGAAAAAACGGGTCACTATTGTGAGTGCATTGGATGACCTATATTTTTATTGAGCATACATTGTTGCAATCTACACTATTGTTTTGTATCTCTTCTTCTTTGTTTTATGTGAGCGCCCCCTAGTGGAATTTGTTTTTGACATTACTGTTTCAACATTTTGAGGCAGCCTGAAAACATTAAAGAGAAGTATTATTTTTATTATCTTTATTAATATCACTTTCCTTTCTTCTCGTAGCCGAATGATACATTTTTACTATTTTAATACACTACATTTTTCTTGTGGTGTAAAAATAGATATTACCGACACCACATTACTGGTGGTCTTCATTATATTTTTTCTTTTTTGTTTTTTTCTGATCTTTCCATATACATATATTTTCAACCAGGAACTGACAGCCATATCCAGACAGAATCTTTCACTAACATACCAAGACATACATATATACCCAGACACATGTTAACATACCAAAACAAAGACATGTCCACATACTAAAATACCCAGACACACACACACTAACATCCCCAAAGACACATGTTCACACACTGAAATACCCAGACACACAAACATACCCAGCCACACGCACTAATATGCCTAAAATAACATGTTCACACACTAACATACCCAGACACACTTTCACTAACATTCCCAGATATACACACACTAAAATATCCAAAGACACATCTTCCCACACTGACATACCCACACACACTTTCGACTTCATATGAATTGCAAATTTACCAAATTGTTTCACACTCACGCTCTCATTGCCTCGGTATTGTTGGCACTTCTGTGAAAGATAAAGATGCAGAAGTGGTCAGCAGAGATTAGGAAACATTTTGAGATAGTGTGAGAAAGTCAAAAAGAATGAGAGTCACCCCTCCCTGGTAGTATTTGATTAATATTTGTGGGGTATAGAGCCTACATATCCCCACCACCCTCTTCACACATGCCCCCATCCCAAATCTGGTAAAGTGAGTTTTAAAAATACACTCGGGGGCATGGAGCCAAAGTGCGGAGCCAAAGTGCGGGAGAGTGTTAGAGAGTGCGAGAGTGAATGTGGGTACCGAAAACAAATTTCATTACGAATAAAAAATGCCCCCAAATTTTCATCCAAACTGAATTGGCAGGAAATTAAATTCATTGCCTGAAACGTTTGTCCCAGTGGTTTTTGGCCCATTTGCACATGTTTAGTTGCCATTAAAAATGGAAAAAAGTGCCCTGCCTAATTTACCATAAATATATTTTTTAAATTTATTTATTTTTTGTCCACAATTAGATGTTTTGCTGGTAGTGTAAATGTGCAAATTAAACCCGATTCAGAAACAATTTTTCAAGAACTAAAACACACTGCATGCCTTGCACAGTCCCCTGCCCTGCCTAATTTGTCCCCAATGTTTTATTGTTTTGTGTTGTCCATAAACTAGAGGTTTTGTTGGCGCCGTAAACGGGTGGCTGTCTTAAACCTAATTCAAGAACAGTATTTCAAGAACAAAAACACACTGCGTGCATGCGTTCTCCTGTGCCCTTCCAATTATTTGCATTGTCCTAAATTAAGAGGTTATGCTGGTAGCATAAGCATGCAATTTAAACCAAATGAAGGAAAAGTATTTCAAGAAGTAAAACACTCATATCGCATATCCTATGCCCTGCCTAATGTATCACCAAGGAGTTGGTGTACCTTGTAAATGCTGATTGGCCAGAGTGAAAAAAGTAAAGGAAAAAAGTGGTGTTGGACCAATGTTTTTGGCTACTTCAGTCCCCTCCTGTTTTGCCTGCGGAAAGAGCACCAAAATGGGTTGTTACGGCACCAAAACATGGCAAACAAATTAGACTTTGCTATTCATTTCCGTTTGTTTCGTCCAATCGGAATGCACAAGTCTATTATTTGTTCATGTGTTCTGAATGAAATGTTAAGATGGTTTTGTCTTTTAAACCATTACAAGGTGTCATGCACTTTAAAGAACATCAGGGAGATCTCTATAGAGATCTATTAATATTTTAGTAAAACATTAAGTGTATTTTTGTTTCGCAGTAGGAATCAAACAAAAATGAAGAACAAAATGTCCTTAGATAACTTTATGTTTTGTTTATTTTAGTTTGGGATACTTTTGAACAAAAAAAAGGTCATTTACATGTAAAATGATTATATAATTGTTTCATTTTTATTTCTCGCATTTTTCTGAAAACTTGAGACAAAATGGTAGGGACATGAAAAAATGAGTATTGATTGTTATCTCATCACAGTCTTTAGCACTTCATCATATAGGTGTCCCTAGGCGCATGTTAAAAAAGCACACTAGAATGAGTTTGTAGGAAAAGCACAGGCCTACAATCATAGGAAGGCAGGAAGAGGAGAGCTTAGAATGGAGTGGACAATGTTAACTTTATGCCCCACACCTGTTAACTTCTACAGTGCACTAACCATATGCCCACGGTGTATAAAGGGACATCTGTCCCAGTTCACATGCTGCCATTTTAGGCTATGTGTATTTCCTATAAAGGGGACATGCGTTAGTCTAAAATGTGTATGTGTGCAGAAAATTCTATGGAAATGAGGAATTTTGTGGGGACAGCTGGTCATCGCTACATATCTTGCTTATTTGGTTGTCCCTATTAAATAAACACTGAATCACCGGCGCTGTCACCAAGCTATCCGTGTGTTTCGGGAAACAAGGGTTGTCTAATCACATAACAACGTTTCATATTAATGGGTTAAAGGATTTACACTGAACAATGTTTCTTTACCTACAAGATTTCCGTAATGGAATGGTTGGGGTTGGCGCTAAGGCCCTTTCATTTTGTATCCTCCTGGCTGGAGGCTGTATTATACAAACAGGGATTCCCTTTATAGCACCTGTACAAAACCAGTCTCAGATTCTCCAGGAGAACATTGGTGCACATAGTTGGGCTCCTGGTTGTGGCAGGTAGTACTGCCTCGATGTAAAAGCTAAAGACGACGTGGTTACAATCCACACAGTGTTCCAGAATCTGTTCTCCAAATAACCTTTTCTAGCAGCTGCCATCTTGTTCAGGTGTTGTAACTGGACCAGCTCCTACAACAAAGGTGCTTCTCTTGCTCTGGTGTACTCTTTGGAAGCTTTGGAAACAAATATACATTGGACCTGACTCTCCGGGATGTCTGCACAGGCCATCACTTTAGCTCCTCTTCTAATCTGCACCCAATATGGATATCTTGTTAACTTCCATTTTTCAAACTCCCTTCTGATCGCACAGATAACGGAGAGCACGCATTTTTTGCTATACTCTGGAGTCTGTGGTGAATAGTCCATCGCCACGGCAACTGGAGGAGTTCCAGTGGCAGGGTTACATATAGTAACAACATCAATGTCACTTTTAGTAAATATTTTCTGATTTTTATGATACATTTTGTTATGCTCACTGTCTCAAGAGTTATCTCTTCATGGAAGCTTTATACATTTGGCCATCAAGTAAAATGCATAAAAGATACTTAGCTAAGACTTTCTTCAAGGTGTTTATTGACTTTAAATCACAATGGACTTGGCATATTTTATCTGAAAACAAGAATACCCTACAGCTCTGAGCCAGGCGTGCCAATCCGTATGACTGTAAAGCAAGGCGCTAATAGACCCTTAGACCCTTCCGGCAACTATCAGCATGGTTCACAGCTGTAATAAAGAATTAATAAATATGTTTTTTTTCTTTTTTTTATGATGTTGCAGGACAAAATTATTGCTAACATATTATTCCACCAGAAAGAACATTATGTCTTGAAGTATGATTTGTACCAAATACACAGATTTCCAGGTTTATCTAATGTACACAAATCACTAGGCTTATGTGAAACACAGAAAACTTTGTACATCTGTACTTACAAGGGCAACCGTCTTGCAAGATGTCTTGTTGCTAAGAAACCTTCACAATTTCTAAATTTGCCACTGCATTAAAGACAAAGTAACTCTGGTATGGCAAGGCATGGAGTGTTTATAACTAAGCAGAGAAGCACTCACTTAAGCACGTCAATGTAATAATAAAAAGAAATACAAACATAAAAAGTCATGACTTTCTGCCTTCACATTAATCAACATTTTTGAAACTTTTACGTACAAATGACATGACGCCAGAAGAGAGAGTTCACATTTCATTATTGATTTGCTTAATCTCGGGAACTCAAAAGGCCACACAAGTATTTCTTCAATAAATATAAAAAACATAAAAGATGATGTGAGTTATCGCAGAATGAAGAAGAAAACAAACACGGTGTAAGTATATTTTCAAAGAAACTTTACCGATGAACAGGCGAGGGTATCTAAATCTACCCTGAGGCCAATAAAGACGTACACACAGCACCCATATGGATATACTTGCCCAAAGGCACAGCTGTGTGCATCCTAAGCGTGGCAGAAAATTAAAGGACTGAATGCCATTGGGCCTTTGCCTGGTTTTATAGATGGCCAGTCCGGTGGTGAGAACGGTAGAAAAGAGAACTTGATGGACTTGATAGAGTATGACCTTCTGAGACATCTTCTGGAATCTCAAGTGTTCTAATGTATAGAGATTGACCTGCTTATTATGCCAATGATTGACAAAAATATAAGCGGCCGTAAGAATGATTCCACTATATCTAACTGTGATTAAAAAATAGATCAGTTAATAAAAAAATCAAAGAATACCTATAATATACTTGCTTTACATTGTCGGAGAGCTTATTGAAAATTAAAAGGTTGGATTACTGGGAAGAGAGCTCTATTCAATAAACTGTGAGTTGGCTAAAAATGTGAGTTTGATTCAGCAAACTTGCACAAGACTTGCATTTCCACTACAAAAATAATCACGCACAACTTGCATAGACCCAAATGCAGTGGATTTGAGTTGATTTGAGTTACAAATATCAAGCAACCTAAACATGTCATCTTCCATCGCTAGTGGTTCCCTGGATCACCCTTTAACCAAAGTGTGGGGGTTAATAAGAGAAACCTGTGGGGTATAGTCCTGAGCTATACCCCATTGAGGAAGCAATGTATCATCTCAATGCTTGGGGGTGATGGTGCATAGAAGGTTATACACCTGCTCCCACGCCACCAGCAGGCAGTTCATAATACATTGCCTTCAGGTGCAGATCAGATTATCATCGTTTTTGCATGAAGTTTTTCATTTTTAGCCTTTGGCTGTTTTGTTTTTTTTTGTTGTTTTTTTTTAAACGTCCCTTGGCATGGGCCAAAACTGAGGACACAAGGGCATCATTTAGATCCTCATAAGTAAGTAAGAAATCATTTCTCTTTGCATGTTGTACCAAGCACCAAGGGGGCACCAAGGGGGATCAACAATCACCAAGGGGGATCAACAATCACCAAAACTGTCAGTTTTCATTTTTTGAGCAAGAAATAGGCTATTCCAAGAGAAGCATGGGTTGGCCTCATACACAAATGGTTTTCTGTAGTTTTAACCTTCCCCCAATCTCTACTAGCACGGGATGGGGAATAAGGGTTGGTACTTGTGGGTTCTGTTACTGAAATTGTATATTGGGGAGGCAAAAAGAAAACATATTTGGTGCCAACTGGAAGTTAATCATTGCTTTGTTAAAACTATAAATAATAAGTAGCAGGGTTTGTTCTACCTCTGCCACCTGTAAACCGGATAAATGAACATGAATAGTGCTTTTTCGTCGTTTAAACCAAAAAACAAAGAAAGACGGTGGTGGCGGCAAAAAGTAGACTAAGACACACAACACGAAGAATCTTCGTGTTCGTCTTTGTCTACTAATCTCCCCGGTCCCTTCCCCATCTAGCCCACCTTATCTAAGCAGCATCGCAGGGGTTGATGGAAGCAGAAATCTGTTCATTGGTTAACTTGGTGCAACTTGGCCGGCAGAGACCACTGGTCTCCCTGCTCCAACCGTTAAAAGTCCATACGAATGACCAATAACGACGAATATTCACTGATAACAAAGACTTTTCCCCCCACGAAGACGAACACGAAAAGTTGGCCAGCGCCCAAGTCTAATATATACTGCCATGATCTATACACTTGAACTTTAGTGAATTAACCTAATTGTGGGAACATGGATGGGAGGCAGTGAAACAGAAAAGAGGGGTACAGTGAGAGCAAGAGAATGTGGAAAAAAGGAGCTTGACATTATGTCACTGTCAGCGATCATCCCTTTAACATAACATAAACATTAAGGTTTCTTGTCTTTTTCTCTAATATTATAAGCCTCCCTGCAAAGTTCACATTCTTTATATGAAACTTGTGCTTATAGCCAACGAAAGGTGTCACTATTCATTACCTACTTAGTTTGTCTGCAAAAATAATCACAGAGACATACTGCAGCAATTTATTTTGTTTGCAAACATCCTTGTAACTGTATTCAGAAGGTCCAAATACCTACCGAGAATAGTTATTAAAAAACAAAACAGAATTAAACTAATAATAATAAAATATACATAATATATTACTAACAATAAGTTTAAAGAATGTCATATTAAAGCAAAACATATTTTGTAGCTAATTATATAAAATGGTCTTCTAAAGAAAGTAATAAAGAACCCCCAATAAATATGTGACGTATGACAAGCTCATTACATACTAATGTAGCCCTGTTCAACATACTTGACCAACCAAAGAAAATGTAAAAACTTCCTTTCATTGATTGTTTGCCTCAAGCAGCCAAAAGTGGCACAAAAACAGGACCATGAAGAAGGTGGTGTACTGCAGCTTTGGAGCTACAGCTTCTACTAAAGGTGAGTGCTTTTATTTATTCTTAAATAAATAAAAATGACTACAGGAAAACTTTAAAAAACAAACAAACCTCACAATGATTGCTCTTGTTTCTACAGTACACTTAATACTTTACTTTCTACTTTTGCGTATTTACTGTATGCTATCGTTCCCCTGGTCTATTATTATAGCTACTGTTAAACAAGTCAAGTTGCTTAGTAAACCTACGCTGGTTTTGCTCTTGCGTGCCATTTGAATTGAGATTTGTTTGTGCGTTGTGCATATATACAGTATATATATATATTTTTTTCATTGCATTTTCTGTTACGCTCATATTCAAGATGTTTACATCTATATTATTTATATATATATATATTTTCTATTTGTAAATAATACATTGCATTTGTAACCATGGAAACTGATTTTTCTAACATCCTCGCGGAATATCTGCTTACTCTAAATGATCTAATGTACACCAAGAAACACTGAGATTTTTTATTTTTCCTTTAACTAATCAATATGTGGCTTGGAGATAAGTATAATGATTATTATATTCTTCTTTTAAAAGAACACGCAGTTATTGAGAACTATAACATATATTGCATATAAAAATAAAAATATGCAGATTTGTACGTTTTGAGAATAGAAAATATTTTGTTTAGTATAGTTGTATTATATTTTCTGCTGAAAACATTTAGTATATTTAAACAGGTTAAATAAAAATATATGTGTGATAGTTAAAGACATAACTCTTTCTTGCTGATGCTGGTCAAGCAATTAAAAGTATTCTTTATTTTTCTATACGTGGCAGATTGTATGTACAGTAGCTTGTTTCGTTTAATTTGTAGAGGAAGAACAGATCTCTGCTGGAAGTTAAATCACCAACTCACATCCAAACAGTTTGTGATATAACAAGGAAGCTTCAAATATACCCGGCACCAGAAACAGGGTGATACATGAACCAAATAATGACAGGAAAGTGTGATCTCTACGTACAAGACCTAGTTTTTACAGAATATACAGTAATTGCACTAAAAACATTATACGGTATCATTCATTATTTTCTTTCATGGGTTCATTCTTGTCACAATCACAGAGGCTTAAACTGGAGGACTTGGTGCATCTGTTTGCTGCTATCTTCCTTCCTTTACATCTGTAGCCATTGGAACTTTGCATGGTACATGGGTGTTTCTGTAATGCAGATTCATCCGCTATCCCACTTGATCTCCAGCCCCCTAGGTACACCTGTCATTTCATCTGTGCCCAGTTACCTATAAGTCATCAGAGCGATAAAGAAACCTAGTGCTGGACCGTTAACGCCTGTTTCTGATTATTTTTATTATTCCCGGGAATTGTGGATCACCTGTCGCTGATCCAGTTTCCCTCTGATCCTGCCTTTCTTGTGGATTCCTCATTGCTGACCCGGCTTGCTTCTCATCCTACCTTTCTTGTGGATGCCTCGTTCCTAAACCCCGCTTGCTTCTGATCTTGCCTTTGTTGCTCATTCTTCATTATTGATCTGGCTTGTCTCTGACCCTGAGTTTTCTGTACTGCCATGTCACCTGCTAAACCTGCCAAGACCTATGCATATGGCTGCTCAAAGCTAGGGCCTTCATCTCTAGTGGAGAGTAGTTTACCTGCACAGAGTCTTCTGTGTGAATCTGTCCCTCCACATGGACCTAAGCTGACAATTCTGAACTTGATGTGTCTGTTTCAAAACCATTAAAATGCTACCAATGTTCACCGTACCATTTAAAATTCCTCTGCAAGTGGCATTTATTACCAATAACTGGCTACATTACAACCAAAGTTGCAGCTGTCCTGCTGTCTTTATGTCTGTTTAGGATTACTGTCCTGGACCCCTGGTTCTGTTAGAAAACTGTGTTATGGGATAATACACAGCCCCGAGTTATTGTTTGTTCTACTATATGTTCCTTGTTGTGACAGGTAGGGCCACAGGCAACTCCATAACCAAAGACTGCCGGGGGACACCAAGTCATGGTAGTCGGGTCATTGTGTACGTCAGGGGGATTGGGGTCAAAATTTAGGCTTACCAGTTCCTCGGGAGTGGGACTTTGCTGTGCTCTCAAGTGGGTGGCAACATGACAGTCCACTGCTCAAGTGATTGAAGTATCTGGGACAAAGCTGCTTTCTAAATGCCCTAAGTTATTCCCCAGGAAGGCATCTATGCGCAAGTCAGGCATAACTCCCACCAATTTGTATCCATGACTCAAGCCCTAGTCCAAATGTTCTCAGGCCATGGGAACCTCCACCAATTGACAGGTCCGGCCTGCTACGCTGTGGCCATGATCTACAGCAGCACTTCCTCAGACAGACTGGATCCCAGAAAAGGCAATTTTTTAACCACAGTGCAGGGCAGGAGGATCATGGAAGGGATACACAACTGGGTCTCCAGGGGCTCCAGGGAATGGACCAAGGCACAAGTCTTGAGGTAAATCAGTGGACCTGACCAGCCATGCTGTCTCTTTATCAGTGTCCTAGAGCAGGGCCAAAACCTCTGGCTTACTCAGCCCACTGATGTCTCTTCCCCTCTGGGCTAGCAGATCCTAAAATTGGCAAATCCCAGGAGGTGGTTTGGATTCTCAGAGTCGTGATAAGGTGGCTCATGGGAGACTCCCTGTACATACTGTAACACACATCCTGCACACAACATGATCCATACTATCTGAAAGAGCTTTGGTGTGAACTCTGGGTCATGTTGGGTGAGGCATACACTGAAGGCCCGGTCATAGTGAACTTTACTTTAAGCCCTGTCCAGTATTGCTGACAATTGCCACATTAGTTACTGACTTTTATATGTGTAACAAATACAGTATCAATTTGTTTAAATTAGGTAGAACATGTCCCTTGTACTTTTCACTTTATGCCAATAATAAGCAGTTAGCAGCCTCTGAAATGTAGATGGTTTCGTATTACCAAAGGAGTTTTAGAATTAATAATCATTTACATGCTTGAATTGTATATATAATGACAAGGGCAATATGGCACGGCTAGAAAATGTGGTCCTCAATTAAAACATGTGTTTGATAAGAATAATTTAAAATACGAGAATATATTTCATTATTTGAAAAGTGGTGATTTCTACTAAATTATCACCACATCACACCACATACTTATTGTATATGATTTGTGAAATGTTACAATTGTAAATGATAAATTCTTTTTTTTAGTGACCAGGAACTTTTGCAAACGCTTATTTTAAAGAATTATCTTAAGTGCTTACCATCCATTTTGTCAGATACGTAGCTTTTTTCCCATCACAGCCTAAAATTGGCAGGTTAACTAACGGTTTTCAGGATATTGGAAAATTATACTGTCGGTTATTAGACATGGAAATTGAGGCAGGTAGGAGGCAAACTCATTTTTAATACCAAATCTATAAATTCTGGTGTATGCGTGAGCTCCAAAACAAATAATATAAAAATAATGTATTTAATAGATGCTTATTGTATCAATATTTAAAATAGATAATTGAACATTGCAAAACAAATACACCAATGCCAGTACCTGATGCCTCTAAAACCCAGATAGAGGTTCATTTGGATGTCATTGCCTTGCTTGTGATGTGGCTTAAGCATTCTGAAAATATTACTCATGTGCATTGGGCAGTTCCTTTTAACGTTCCTATTCAGACAATCTCCCAGAGCTTTCAAAATAGACTTACTTTAGTTTCTATTTACTTTTTCATCCTCTGTGTTGCTTCTCAGTAATGCATAATTAGACCAGTCAGATTTCTTGAAACTCACGTCACAGTTTGAATTATGCATTATGCAGGTCCTACTTCATAATGCATAGTTAAGTCAGTGAGCCAAATGTACAACTATACTTTAAACCCATCCATAAAGTTAATATTTTCTTTCTGCTCTTTTGGGTTCATTTACTAAAGCAGCAGTGGAAAGCTAAGTTTGCAGGAGAGTTGAGGTTGCAACGCATTGACTCTCTATGCAGAGATTGCGAGCTAGGTCTTCTCGTCCAACCTCACAAATGCTCTACTGAATAAATTTCCACAGAAATACTTCAAACGCTTGTGGAAATCCTTCCCAGAAGAGTGGAAGCTCTTACAGTTGCAAAGGGGGGGACCAACTACATATTAATGTCTATGTATTTAGAGTGTGACATCATCAAAGCCACTGTTGGTGTAATGGTCAGGTGTCCCAATACTTTTGCCCATATAGTGTATCTTAATGCCCTTTTAGGTCGTTGTGAGTATACCTCCCGTTACATTCATGATTGTTGTTGATTGATTTAAGCAGCCTTTGTAAGGTTAAAAAAGAGAAGTGAGATAAGACCCTGCCACACTGAGACACAGATTTCAGATTCAATCAGGTTAAATAATCTTGAGAAGTCAAACAAAAAGCACAAGCAACAACCCATTTCAATGGATCAATTAACTTATACTTACAGCTGTGAAAAGCAGCAATTTTTCCTTTAAAATATCCAACGTGGTAGTGAATGCTGTGAGACCCTTTACATTCTACAATATTTTATATATTGCCTCTAGAGATGCCCCTATGTCGAGGAAATTATGCATAAATTGACTTGACAATGTTAGACCCAATTCTTTTGTTTGTTTTTTTTATTCCCTTAATATGATTTATGCATTGCATAATATGCTTAAAGATGTATGAAATTTATGTCATTTTTTATTATGTTATTAAAACTTTTATAATTCCCATTAATGTGAGGTCACACACATGAAACATGGGTCAATTTCTTTTCTCACTGCTTTTATCAATGAATTTATAATTCAGAATTGTTAGGTACTTATAATTTAAATACAATTTCATAAACCTAAAATAGGAAAAATATCATTAGGATGTTTGTTGGTATTCGATGAATTATATGTGTTCTTGTGTTATATGATCTGAATTCTCCCTTCTCTAACTTCGCACAGATAATGCAGCTTCGGTTGACTGGTGAATGGTGAAAGGGGGGCTGGCGAGGAGGGCTTTGTCTCACATCACCGTCAGACGTTTGCCAATAGGGTTTGTTTCTTTTGGCCTCTAAAGCTATCAAATAAATTACAGTGCTTTTTAAGATCTGCTTTAAAGCCACCTCGCATCCTATAGCTGCTGTGACTGCTGCTTTTTTTTAACAAGGAGTTAAAGGGTAGAGAAGAACATCATCCACTGGAACAGATCTGAAGCTTATTTTTACATCTTCAGCTGAACTGTGTATCAACATTACAATTTCAGCTTTGGCTATATTCTGGATTTTAAAGAACTGCTGAAGAAAGGGAGAATTTCTTGTAAAACTCAATTATTATTATTACATTCTAATTACCAATAGATGAATGAAGAAGGAATTTAGGCTTAATTTAAGGAGCCAGTCGCTTGTTTTAAACTCAGTTTCAAGTATCAGAAAGACACCTTTCGTTGAGAATTTCTGAAGCAAGTCCACCTCTAACAGGAAAAAAGGTAAGAAAGATCATTTCAAAATTCATTATGTAAACCCCCAAAGTGGGGTCTTAAATATGGGGCAGGTTACATTTTGTACTAATTCTAGGAAAGAAGGGTAAAAAGGAGAAAAACATTTAATTTGCAATGTTCTTAAAATAGAATTCGCTGGTACAATAGATGAAATTCACTCCTAGGTTAAAGAAACAAGTTTAACTCCACTAGTTGCCTCTTAGAATGGACTGGTAGCAACTTTTTCATATTGCATCATACAAAGAGGTGCATGTACATAATGACATCAAAACTCATTTACTGCAGAATAGAACAAATGTAATATAGAAACATTTTTTAGTACCTTAATATAACACATTAAATTGTTAGCTTTATTTTTATCTTTAACACAAAATTTGTAGACATTAATTTATAATATAATATGATCATTGTACATCAAATGAATATTACATATTGTTTTTTTGTTTCTTAACGGGTGTTGGTATGTGGGACATTTCTTAAAAGCTTGATGTACCCCTCCTCTAAAAAAAACTGGTTAAAATTCTTAGGTCTTGATAATAAACCTAAGACAATGTTTCCACCTTAGAACCCTCTAGAAACAAGCATTACTAGCCCATTTATTGTTCTGAATGTATGTTTTCTTTTCTCAAATGCTGACTTCATTTTTCTCACAGATAAACTGATTAAGGAACATCTGGAAATTTGTTAACAGAGGATGATCTTTCCTTAGACAAGTCTATCACCGTGGACAATATGGACAATATGGACAATATGGACAACGGGACTTTTAGTGAACTAAATAGCACAGTGCTCCATGATCAACAATGGCATGGTCTAGAGTACCAAGTAGTCACCATTTTCTTAGTCATTTTGATTTGTGGACTTGGCATAATAGGAAACATTATGGTGGTGCTTGTAGTTCTCAGGACCAAACACATGAGAACTCCAACTAACTGTTACCTGGTGAGCCTTGCCATAGCTGATCTCATGGTATTGGTAGCAGCAGGTCTCCCTAACATTACTGAAAGTGTCTATGGCTCCTGGGTTTATGGATACATTGGATGTCTCTGTATCACTTACCTCCAGTATCTGGGCATCAATGCCTCATCTTGTTCAATTACTGCATTCACGATTGAAAGATACCTAGCCATTTGCCACCCCATTAAAGCTCAGTTTCTGTGTACCATATCCAGAGCTAAAAAAATAATTGTATTTGTTTGGGCGTTCACATCTCTTTATTGTATGATGTGGTTTTTCTTGCTTGACCTTAACACAACCATTTACAGAGATGCCACAGTTGTAAACTGTGGTTATAAAGTCCCCAGGAGTTACTACTCTCCAATCTACTTAATTGACTTTGGTGTATTTTATGCTGTACCTATGACCTTAGCAACGGTCTTGTACGGTCTTATCGCAAGAATTCTGTTTCTAAATCCAATTCCATCTGACCCCAAAGACAACTCAAAGACCTGGAGAAACGATTCAACTCATCAGAACAAGGCATACAACTCCAAATTGTCCAGCAGATGTTCCAACAACACCATATCCTCAAGGAGACAGGTAACTCATTTCATACCCCTTTCAGCAATGCTCAGAATGTTTATACTTATTGATATTTGGCTTACTTTATTATTATTACGTAAAATAATTAATCAATTAAATTAAGTATCCAGTTAGCAGCACATTGCAGACTTTTTTAAAATCAAAATGAAAAATTAAATTTGTTATATGTTGTCGTTTAGTTAAATTCTATATTTGTATTTGACCCACATTGCGTCACATTTTACCACATTAGTTGAGGCTAAATGAATAGATACATTTTCCAAAAGCAATGATTATAAATTCATAATTTGGGTACTTTATCTTCACGCGGGTGCATCAAATAATTTATTTCTTGTGATAAAATATGAGGAAAGTTGGGATTTCCATAGCAACGTTTTCTGATTTGCAAACATGGAGAAAAAAAAGCGAAACACGTTTATCCACTAATGAGACATGCAGCTTTATGTATTAAAAAGAATAAAAGATGTCCATTCCAGTAAATATTACTAAGTTGCCTTATCCTTATCTAATAGATTAATTAATTGAAAAAGCCTTTAATGTTATATATTTATGTAGTCTTAAGGTGGATATTGAAAATGTAAACAAATGTATGCTCCTTAAAAATTGGAGTGTTCTTCAAAATCATTTTCAGAAGCACACACTACAAGCCCAAATGATGATCCATTTACACTGGCATTTTGGTTCTGCACCTTCTATATTAGTCATGCATCCAGGTATTGAATGAGGTGCTAGTACATAGGCATTTAGCAACGCTAGAAGTTTTATTCTTCATTTTAGACTGGGTGACCAAAAGTTATATAGAAAAAGGGTTACAATATGTTTGTAAATGTAACACTGTGGATTCCTGGGATCCCGTGTGGATCCTGTCCCCATGGGTGCGAACCAGCTGATTACGCTGATAATCAAATTATGCTGATAATAAAATCTGGCAGCAGAATTTGCCCCAATCACATTATCAAGAAGTACTTTGGTTGGTTGCATATTTTACCATGTGGGTCAATAAGCTGCAGACATTAGCAGATCTCGTGATGGTTGTGTTAGATTGGGTGAAATTTGTGAGAAAGGAAGTGGGATCAGTGACAATCCCATTGGATCAACTAACCACACATCACATTGATGTTGAAATGGGGAGATCCCTGCAGAGTACAGATGATAGAAATGTGTTCCATAGCTGATTATTAACCTCATCTCAGCAACTTCTGTTTTCAATTCACAACATTTACAAAACAGGCTTAACCTATTTAGTGTTTGGTCAAATTAAACAACCCCATTAGTTACCATGTTAATTTCTTGTAAAATATCTACAATTAAGGCTTTATCACACATTTAGCACACTTAACAAAAAAACTATTATTTTGTTATTAATCCCACCCAGCAATGATCTCGTAAGCCATTGATTTTCACCAGAAGGAAAATGAACATCCAAAAAATGAAATAATAAAAAAATGTGCACCACAAATATAGCCTAAACAATTGAAAAATAATAGACATACTCATATACCTATCATAGGATAGGTAGGGGTTTTCTAATGTAACTTCCTTTGCCTCATAGAGCAGAGATGTAAGAGGGAGAGAAACAAGGGATGGGGTTTTACTACTTTTTCATCTCTCTCACCTCAGTGGGCTAGGGGACAAGGATGCCAGTAAAGGGCTAGTGATTTATATTGAACCACACCACACACGCAATGGGATTGGGTCACACATAGGCACAGCTTGCAGTCCATACCTAATTTTTATGCCTTCCATCCCTCTGAGCAGTACTTTACACATTATATACCAAGGATGCTCTCAGCTACACTTGTATCCTGCTGACATTTATATGTTGTTCTCCTACCTTGCACGTATAATTACCTGTTGTTTCACCTTGGCCTGGACTTGGGTTATCCATTGACTCATGTAGCATGCTCTGCATCAGCCCTATGCATGGTTTCTTCTAATTACAAATGAACATGACATGGGAACTTTATATCATTGGTAAAGGAGCTAACCCACCTGAGATCCTTGTTATCCTCTTATCCAAGCACGTCTTAAGGTGTTATACACAGGGTGGCTTCAGCCCTAGACATTTGGCGCATGGTAGCAGCTACCAGACTCATTCTCAAGATTTTGGAGTTACAGCTGCAACCCATACCTGCCTAGGAATTCCTCTGTGCCCCCAAATAAACATGCAGCAGCTCTGATTTCAGCCTGTCTTGAATACATCAAACCAGTACGGCAAATGGCAACCAAGAAACTTGGTAAGATGACCCTTTACTTAGACTCAAGGCTCATGGCATGACCTGGACTCCAGATATCCTTCTGGATAACTACTCTACAATCAGTGGCATGGCAACAGCTCCCATGCCCTTGTTCTGTCTTGATCCCCTCATCTATCGTCAGACTGCACTGTGGCTTCCAACAAGGTTTAATATGTATGCAGGACCAAGAGGTTTATGAATAGGTCATCTTTACCTAAAGCAACAAAACCACAAGAAGAACAAAGCCTGATACTGATAAGACATCCAAAGTGGACTTTTTTGTGTGTGGGGGGAGGCATTAGTTTGGACCAGGGACCAGAGATGATGCACCTACCCTTGTCGCTACTAGAGGGTTTGTGGTCACTGAAATTTCTGTTTCTAAGTAGACTTGTCATCTTTACCAGTTCCCAACACACCTGTCGCTTATGTAGTAACTCTGGGCTACTCCCAGTTTCCCTTCCTGGTTTGGTTTTCTGGAGTCTGAGTTGGTTCACTTTTTCTGCTGATGTTATCTTCTGGCTTTTGACTCTTGGCTCTAGGCTCCATTTATTGATTTGGGTCTTTGATTATCTAGTATTAGACTTTTGCCTGGACTTGGATTATCCATTTGTCACATCTGGCAGTGGTCTCCATTTTTGGTATCATTGTCTACTATGCTTTAATGCCCTCTGTGTATGACCTTGGATGGTCTTACATTGATTATGTCTCTGCTGTTCTCTCTGGTGTCTCTCTGGATGACCCTGTTGTCTGTAAGTCCCTGTCTCACTGTCATGGCTTCTACCTGTTAATCTTATACCAGACATATTTAAAAGCTCTTGTTTGCTAGTTTTGAACCTTGTCAAAGAGGACAAAGGCTGCACAGGATAGCTAACCACTTTACTTTTTGGTCAACCCTTATTATCTTTAATAGAATGCCCCTACCATTAATACTGTATCATACACCATGCTGCGCCTTGGGTGAATAGTACATTTCTTTACTGCCAAATGAGAATTTTCATTTTTTTTTTTGAAAATGTAGTACGTCATGTAACTGACCACTGGAACTTTCTGCAGTGTAAAATGGTCTATCTTTTTGACATTTTTAGAACGTGGAGGAGACACTTTTCAACCACTTCTATTCTTTACCCTTCTCTTGATCTTCTACCTTTTCCTTCATATTTTCCTCACATCATACCATTCTCCATGAAAATAGCTAAGTGACCCCAAACCTTTGAACGGTAGTGCATATATACATATACATATAGGAGAAAAGCCGTACTGGAACTTTAAGGCCATCGGCCACTGCCAGCTGGATACATGCAGCCAAATACTGTGCTCGTACATTTGCACATCACGCGTCCTCATGTATCCAATCTGCATCTGCCACAAAAGCAGCTGTATATGTAAGTAATCTGTGTCATCTGACCCATCTGCCCAGTTTGCCAGATGGCCAATCCAGGTCTGAAGTCTAGCCTTTTTGGCCACGTAAGATTGGCTGTCCCATTTTTATTCTTTCTCTGTTTCAAGCTATCCTTATAATGTTCTTGAACCATCTTATTCTGCAGGCATTGTAGTAGCTATATGTACAGTTAGCAGATGAGACATTAAATGTTCACTTTTGCATTCTATGTAATATTTTCTGTCTCTACCTCTCTGAATATACTGTATATTGAATGGCCAAACAATTGGGTTTTTGGAAAATAGTTTTTACTCCCCTTCCCCACCTTAATGCAATAAGAAAGTTTCATATTAACTCTTTGAACATGTGATTTTTTTTGTCAGTTTTACTTTGTATGTATGCATAGTAACAATAGGTCAGTTTCAGCGACTAAGGAAGAGAGAAGCTCTGAATATAAAGCCACTAAAGCATAATCTGGATGGCAAATATTACACTTAATAACATAACATTTATTTTGTGTAAAGGAAGATATAACAGCAAGAGTGAAAGTACAGCGGAAGACATTTACTCAGTTTGAATTAATATAAACAAAGAAATGCCATCAATGTAAATCAAGGAAATCAAAGTACAAAGAGGTGTTGTATTTTCTTATGAAATGTCAGTGCTGTTGAGCTATGCCTACAATTATGCATATATTGATTCAGAATTTGTAAAATTGATTTTGTCGACAGTTTTAAAAACAAAAATGCTCCTGATATTTATTTATGATCTGATTTTATTTCCTAGGTCTTATGCCCTAAATCGTCTGCATGCCATTAAGTTTTTAAGTATTTCAAAGTTATTAAGTATTTCAAGTAGATGTTGAGTATGGCCAATTAATGTAGGTTACAAAGGGTAGTAAAAATTAAATATCTATCAGAATATCTTCTTGTCTCATTTGCTGGTTTTCTAGAGCACCCAAAGCAACAGCAAAACCAAGGATTTTATTGTTATTATTTGTACTGCTTCAATAAAGTACATATACAGAGAGTCTTAATCTTTATCTCTTGAAGGCAAAGTCTACTTGGTCTACTTACCCTCCAAGGTGTGGGGCAGAAAGTACAAAGCAAACCTTAATGGGCAAAGTTAGGATGTGGATGATCCCGGGAATCACACAAGTACTGGCACCAAGGAAGGCAACCTAAGAGTAAGCAACGTAGAAGGGGTAGTAGCCTGATGTTGGAAGCCAGAACAATCTAGCAGCAAAAAAACACCAGAAGATGAAGTCAGGAAACAGAGTCACAAAATAACACAGACACAATAAGAAGTCCAGGCAAGGACAGACAAAAACAGAATATGTTATCCAAGCAAAGGACATAAAAGGTAGGTCTGTCCAAATTGGGAAGGGTAGCAAGAAAAAAAAAGCTAGGACATCAAAGAGCCCAGCAAAAAACAAGTTGCAAGAGAAGAGTATACAAACAACTGAGCCAGGGAGTGGTGGCTCTTCTTCAGGAGTGGAAAATCGAAGGATGAGTAGGATGAGCATGTTTGAAGACTTGGACACACGTGGGGTCATGTACTTAACAAACTAGCTACCAGGATCGGTCTTCAGGATAGCATAATCAAGCCGAACTCTGTAAATTCTGGAATCCAGGATGGCTTGGACCTGAAATTCCTCAGATCCACAAACCACAGGATGAGGAATGACATGACGAGCAAGAAAAGCTTTAGAAGTCGACGACTTAAGCAAAGACATTTTGAACACAAGAAGAAAAATGTAGCAAGGAGGGAGACCAAGTTGATTAGTCACTGGATCCACCAATCCATGGATAATGGTCAATACATCTTAAAGCAAATTTATAAGAGGAAACATTGAGACATTGGTAGGTGGTAGACACACTTAATCCTCAATTTCATATGTAGAAGGAGGTCTACGTCTGCAATGAGCTTGCTACAGGTAGCTGTCCTATGCCTGATTTACGGTGGAGTCTCAAATTATGTAATTGTTTTGTAATTCCAGGAATACATCCAATTCTAAGTCTGTCAAAAAACAGCAGAGGCTGATATTCCACAGTTAGTTTTAGACTTGTGTGTTCGAATTCATATGAATTGGAATTTTACCGAACTTTGTTTAATTCGTTAATTCATACGACTCTCTGAAAACAAGGAGGACCCCCAATGAAACTAATGAAAATGAAGAAAAAGAACAAGATTTTTTTTTGTGGCTTGTGTATTGTGTAGTACTGTAGCACTGAAGGAGTTAATGTGAATTGTTGATCAAATGTGGGCTCATCTTCCTGTGAGTACAGTAGGGCTTAAGCCAAGAAGGGATAGCCTGTGTGTTCAAAAAACATATAAAGAAAGCCACAGTGCAGGAGACACGGGGGGAGGGGATTGGAGCAAAGTGGTAGGTCCAATAGGGGAGATGGGATGGAGGAATCCTCTCTCAAGCTTTCCATATTTCTCTGTTGAACTATTGGTCAATTTGTGTGCCTTTCTATCATTTGCTGCCTTGCATTAGTCTAAAACAATGGTTGGAACGAGTGAGGTCCCATCTTACACTATTGCGCCCACCCTCTGCTTTCCCAGCGTTTCTGGTGTTGGATTATTTTTCTCAGCTACTGCCACAGAAGTAGTGTGCAAGGCTGGTTCATTGGGGGAAGAGAACATGGAAGAATGTCTGTAGAGAAGAGAAGAAGCACAGAAGGGGGGGACAGAAGTAGTTGTGGAGGTAGGTGTGGAAGTAGAGGATGTAGTGAGCGTGAGTCTGGTGCTTCATTGGAGGAGGTAGGGAAAGAGTACTGTGAAGCTGAGAAGTATGACTGTAGATACAAAGGAGTGAAGCAGAGAGAGTATTTGTTGGGGAAAGTAGGAGTGGAATTGATGAATTACCTTTTTACTCTTTATTTCCCAACGCTTCACAGAAAGAACTCTGAAGATTCCACATCTCTAGTTAGATCAAAGGAGAGAAATGTGGATGGGTGATCGGTGTAGGCAATTTCAGCACCAGGTAGAAGATTATACGAATGAAGATGTAAAGCATAACAGCATATATATTGTTCAAGAGTCTGCTTGGTGCATTCCGTTTGGATTGAGGTTGATGATATACATTTGATTTTCAGTTCTTCCAAACTGTGATCATCTGTCATAGATGATAGATCTAAAGAAGTCATGTAAATAAAATATCTCACAAATAAAAAGCGTTTCTGACCAGACGTGGGAGTGAAAATAATCAACCACAACCAAAATGATCTTATTTTTATTAGATGAGCAATTTGACAATGAAGTCCATGATGAAATCCTCCAATGAACAAGAGAGGGTGGCAAGGTTTGCAGAAGTCCAACAGAACAGAGACAGCAACTCTTTGATTGGGCATTGACAGCATATGGCATGAAACATTCATGAAAATCTTTTAATTTGTAGGGTCACCAAAAAGTCAGTCAAACCAAGTCTTTGGTCTTTGCTTCAAAGGGAACATAAATCTTGGAGGCCTTGAAAAGAAGTCTATGGTTGGAGAAAAAAAAATCCTGGCATCCATCTGGATGGAAAGAAAAAAGAACAGGAGAAATAGAAAATATATTTATACATTAAAACGTAACTCTTATTTATATTAACACTGCAAAATGTGAATAGCTGGTCCCTATTTGCTGCTATTTGCTTAGCAGCTATAATGCTTAAAAATACAGAGCAGGTTCTTCCAACATGTTATACCAGCTTATAAGTGAATCCGCATCTAAGGTCTGAGCTGGTAGGCTAATTGTAAGTTGGTAGAATAGCCACTCGCTACCGAGTTAATTATAACCACCAGACTATTAGTATAGGTATAATAAGGGTTGCTCTTCTTACCTTTTATTATTATTTTATTATTATTATTATTATATTATATTATATATTATTCTTACCTTTGCAAGATGCTGAGACCTCTAGCATGGAATAAACACAAGGAAAAACAGCTTTTACACAGTACAGCCAAAGGATTTGAGAGCTATTTCAAGCCATTTCTCATTATCTGAGGGGCCTTGGGACAAGTCCAGTTTGCATGGGCAAAGACATTTGTATATCCACTGTATCAGCTGCTACATTGAAATGGTCCAGCAGAGCAGGCAAGTTTAGAAACAGGTTGTCTTGATCAGGTTGTCTTCCTTATTTAAGTGTATGAATCTTGGTTTGAGCCAGGACGATTCCTGTGGGTCATCATCTAGTGATTTCCATCAGAGAATTCTGTGATTAAATAGACCATCACTTGGCATTCAGTAGCTAATAAAATCCAACTAAAATGGGATTGTGGGTGGGCAAAATAATAGTATTATTTGTCATTTCTGGATATGGGTGTTATAATGTCCTAAATAGCAATCTGTGAAATCACTTGTGTAATCACACTGATGAGAACCTTCACAGCTTTATTGATTATATAGCCTCATGTTGGCACCCACTGATATACTCATTTACATTTCACCAAATTAATACTGCAGTTAAAGTGCTTTATGAATATTTTCCACATTATTAAATGATTAAAAACTTCATTGAATATACAGATGTGATGTTAACCTCTTACTGCCCTTATGGTGTACTATTGGGATAAAAGAAGTTGCCAATATGTTTTAAGTCCTTTCCACCAGTGGGGACATTTCCCAGCTGGCAAATGTGAGCGTAAGCTGTCTAAGAACAGCACCGCTGGGTGCGTACTGACAATTTTTTTTTAAATAAATAATTTGTGTACAAGGTGTGTATGGGAATAGCAATCTGCAGTTGAGGACAACATGTAGGTCTCTGACTGCAGCTCTCAAGTACTTTTATGCAAAGGCAACTCCTTTTTTTGAGAATCTGGGCATTGTCATATGAGCTTATGAGATTTGCTCATTCTGGCAATTGTTTTTAGCGGATTGACCATCACAGCAGAACAGGATTCTGCTGGATTGGGGATAATGAGGTGGTCCTGGCACTTTAAGGCCGGTGGAGCGGCAGATCAGGTGTGTATGGAGTGACATCAGGTGTGTATAGAGTGACATCAGGTAGTGGCTTACCAGGCATTTGCTCAACGTGCCAGATGTCTTGCAAACTTATATGATTGGCCTTAAGCCTATTAAGATTTTATCTTCTACTTTTCCATTTGAAATAAGAAAAATGGGTACAGCCATGGGTCAGCCTAAGAAAAAACAAAGTCTTTAGTTGAGATTGCATATTTTTGTATATATTTACATTTCAACACGTCACAACCGCCATGTCATCATGAATTCAGCACAGTTAATTTATTCCTACTATAAAACAAATGAAAGGCTGAATTAGTTGAAAAGCACAAGGAAGATCTAAAGTAAAGGGATGGGGGCTGTCCTGACCGACCCTTATGTTTCTGTTTTATGAGTTCATATAATTGCACCATTAGCTATGTCTTTTCTGTGATGAGCTATTTTTATTTAAAAACATTCTGTGCCACATACTGCTTTCATCAATCTAAGATACATTACAGAGTTATTCTTCATTTACAGAGAGCAAAATTGCATTACTGCTCATCCCTACAATATTAATTATTCAAAAAAGTTTGGTAATATATTTTAGCACCAACTGCATGTTCTACAAAGTTCTAGCAAGTAAATTCTTGTCTTAGACAACAACATCAGATATAATGTTAGCCCTGAGCTCAATTCTACATATTTACTATTTCCATTAGTCACCCACCCACAATGGCATATTTTGTTTACAGCATAACTTCATTATAAATGTTTTCATCAGACATCACAGGTTTTCATATATAAAACATGTTCACACTTTTATTTTTGTTCTAATCACATTATTAATTTAGTTATTCTTTCAGTTTCTTGGTCCCTAAGTACCGAATTGTTTACAACTAGAGTTTAGTTTAATGCCTATATTTTCCTATATTTTGGTGTTATATATATACATATATATATATATATATAGAGCACTCAGGTGCGAAACGCGTTAAGCTTTTTTCCGCTCAGCTTTTTGTTCCTTTCGATGTGATCTGCACAAATAAAGGTCTCCAAAAGCAGCCCTTTTCGAATTGTATTCTTCGTGAAAGTGTACAGGGTTTCTAAAGTTTGAACAAAAAAATGCTTTGCTGATTTTAAGATAATGCATTGATTGTTTAACCATAGAGATAACATCTTTACTCAAAGCGTCCAGGTAAAGATTCTAAAAATGTATCCATGTAAGTAAAAAATCTTATCAAAATTATGTTTGCTTTTTATGGTAAAAAAATATATATATATATTTCTTCCAATATATAAGATATTCTTCACATTTTCAATGTCTGTTATTGAAAAGCTCTGTTGTTATTTTATTATTATATTATGCAATAATAATATGATAATCCCCAATTAATCTCAGATTTATTCAGTACAGATATATATTTTCACCATGGACCATTATATTTCCTCCATGTCTTAAGTACACTGCTACACTTCAAAGTGTGGTCTAATTATTTGAGTGATTATAATAATATTGCACATTTTAGTTTTTAGTTTTTTTGTATTTTTATATCTATTTTAATGATTTTATGTGTTGTTGTTTTTTGCAGGTGACAAAGATGTTGGCAGTGGTCGTAATTTTATTTGCGTTTTTATGGATGCCCTACAGGACACTGGTTGTTGTGAACTCTTTCCTGTCCAAGCCTTACCTTGAAAATTGGTTTGTATTATTCTGTAGAATTTGCATTTATCTAAACAGCGCGATCAACCCTGTCATTTACAATCTCATGTCTCAAAAATTCCGAGCTGCTTTCAAAAAGCTCTGCAAGTGTAACAAGAAGAGAACGGAGAAGCCAGCTAACTACGGCGTGGCTCTTAATTACAGCGTCATTAAAGAGTCATCCAACGGAGGAAGCCCGGATCACTTTAGCACTGAATTAGAGGACATTACTGTGACAGACACCTATCTGTCCGCTACTAAAATGTCCTTTGATGACACATGCTTACCTTCCGATGTGACATTCACCAGAAAATAGACTTTATACCGTATACTGTACAGAGAGCACACAAGCAAATCTGATCTAGATAGAAAGGGTTTTTAAGATAAAAAAAAATATTGCTCAAAGCTATTGGGGGGGGAAAAAAACTATATAATGTTAATTACCATTCTTGAACTGGAGTGTGTTTGTACTTGAGCTAAAACAATTTTGATGTCTGGTTTAGAGTTTTTTTGTGCGCCCAGTTAAGTTCTGGTAATCAACACCTGATATTTCAAAAGAAGAATTGTCAAAAAAAAGTTATTTTTTAGTTGAGACTGTAATATACAGTTTGTAAATTAAATCAAAAGGGATTTTTTTGGATGACCAAACAATGGCATGGATGGATCTTGACATGGCATGGTTTGATGACATCACATGTTTTCAAAGTGTCAATGATGGGAAATTGTATTATACTAAACTACGTGCCAACGCTCTGCCTGTGTGCATGCTGCGTACTGTGTCTTTCGTGAGTGTTTCTGTATCAAGGTCTTTTTTTCTCATTGCTTTAAATTTTTTTGCTTTTCATTTGACTAAATTATAGTGATCATTGTCTAAACTATACTTTATGTTGGGCCTAGTCAGATCGTCCTGCAAAATAAATTCTTTAGGTAGATCCGTCATAATAATTAATGAAGTGAGAATAAATATTTTGTCTCACAACAGTGCTGTTACAACTCTGAATGCCAATTACCTTTTAATCACCAGAACAGAAAGCTCAGTGAGATTTCTTTGTATTTCCAGTCCATTTCCAACAGCTTGAGTAGAATATTTCAAGATGGCGGCTTCTAGATGCTGATGTCATCAAATTGGATCTACTTGGATCTACTGAGAGTGCCCCATTGAGTTAGTACTATATATATCAAATATATATATATATATATATATATAATAGATATAATTTCCTAAATGATCCCCCTTGGGGGCTGTCCTATGCCCACTGTCTATCAGACCAGCATTCTTATGTTTTTTTGGCAACTCCAGTGAACAAGTATGAGTCTGCTCCCCAAACAAATAATGGAACGAAGAACTTCATATTTGATTTATCTCAACGTCTGGATTTAAATTAAAAAATTATCATTTAGGCAGCAAATTAAAAAACAATCTACAACGAAGAAAAAACAACCATTATTATACTTCTCTGGATTAGATCCAAATTTGCTAATCAAACCTTCGCAAGACATGTTTTTGAGTTGAAGGCACCCCGAGTTTACTAGTTGTGATGCCAAGAAAATATTGCCTGCACAGCATAGCTAATTTCATAGTAATTAAAATTCCTAAAAGATTCAAGAGTCAATCAAAACAGCAATTTATGTTTTGTTTTAATGTTTACCAGTCTCTTCGGAAGTCAGCTAAAACTTTGGGTGTTATTATTTTTTTTTATTACATTTCTTTCTGAATCTGAAATTGTTCCTAGAATTGTGAAAAACGGAAAATAAGGACAAACACAGACTAAATATATTTATTTATATACATTCTTAAGGTAATGTTTGGTAAATATTTTTCAATTATATGGTTAAATCTTAGGAAGGTTGAAGAGGTACAGTATGCTAACACCTTCTATGGTATATTAAGAAAATCAACAGTATTTTTAGAGTTTAGCTCCATCCTTATAATGTAGGGTTTAGAAATTAACAAATTCACCGCGAGTCAAAGACCTACTCAACTTACCAAAGCAACTCAACTCACAAAATTCAACATGTCTATTAAGGACAAGGCAGCGGAACAAAAAATAGGTACACCGAGGAGGTGCTGTACCGTGCCAATTAACAATTAATTACATTCTCTGTAATTTGTGAATAAAAAATGCTGTTTTGTTTTTGGATTTACTAGCTTAGCCCTTCTACCGCATATTGCACCTCCGTTATACATTTGTTTTGTTATCGTTTCATAGTCGGCATCCTATTTTCATTTCTGAAACAGATTTGTGTTAAGTGGAATATTTACTCAGAATCCTGCTTGTATTTTGCACAACTTTGTTACATTGCCTGCCTACCTTGAGCGTCCAACATTTATGAATGAAGCAAACTTTTCTAAACAAAATGGTTTGTGAATTAAGCAGTACTGACAGCATTGAATTCAACATAATAGCGGGAACAGCACCTTTAATGGCAACAAACAACATAATCAATTCATTTATTCATGTAATATGGATATTTTGATCTACAGTAATTGTTTTAATATTTGATATTTATTATGTTGTGGGTCCTTTATATTTTATTTTCTCACATGCTTGTATTACAGCTTTTTTAGTTGTGTTTTGATTATCTGATCCTTATTACTAGTCAAAGCTTGTGATTCATTTATTGAAATATAGGTAACTGTTTTCCCTTACAATTTTCTACAGTTTGCCCTATGAAAATGAACTGTTTGTTACTTTGTATTTGTACTATAACAATATTCAAGCATGTTTTAAAGTATGTTAAAAAAGATAAATATCTTTTCAATTATGTGACAACGTTGTTCCAGTTGGTGTTGATTCTATTTAGTCTATTCACTAAGAAGTTGAGTGAGGGTTAACTTGACTAGTCAAACTGAGGATGCATGCCCTCGCCTGTTAACATCTACAAATCAGTTTATATATATTCAATAATATAAAAGCTTTTTGCAATTACATTAAAGTACCAGTAGATTATGTAGAGCTATAAGAACAGGAATTAACAAAAAATTACAGATGAGAATATAGATTCTGCAAGCTATATTAGAAATATTAGAAGGTTGAGGGGGGGGATGAAACAAAAGGTGCCTGATTGTTTAGATAATGATTATTTTATTGTAGTAAAGGTCGTGTGGAGATTTCTGTGATGCAGACCTATCAAAACTGGGGGTACAGAATAAAGGTTGTGGATATTAAGAGGATAGATTATATGCTTCTATGAACAAGTGGGGTTTTAGAGAGTTGAAAGTTAAAAGTAGGGGAGAGTCTGACAGAATGAGGTAGGGAATTTCAGAGAATAGGTTTAGCAAGAAGGTCTTGGGAAATAACAGTTGAGGACAGGGGTGAGTATATAGTATGTGGGGTATAGTGTTGGTAAAGGTTGGGGTCACACTTTATTCTGAATGGTATGGGTAACCATTTGGAGGACTGTATTGTTGGGGCAGCTGATGAAGAACAGTAGGATAGGAAGGTTCACCTGGAAGAAGTGTTAAGATTGTTTGGAGTTATGAAAGGTGGAGAGGGGGAGTAGAGAGCTGCAATAATCACGATGGGTTGTCTCAAGAAAATGAATTGTATGTCAATTGTGTGAGCAAAGGACCAATTTAAATTAGTTACGATTAACACCAAGGCAGCAAACTTGGGCTGTTGAGTAGTTTGTGGAATTCTCAACTGTGATATCAGGCGAATGAAAAGGGAAAAACATGGATATGGAGAATTTAAATAGAGGTACATGTAAATTAATTGAACCCTAAAAATTGTTAATTGCAGTCACAGTTAGATAATTAAATGATATTTTACATGCCCTTCATGAAGAAAAAAATAATTGATTACCACTTTACTGTGGAATAATTAAAATAATACAATTCAGGTATAAAACCTACTTATGTCCACTTCACCCCCTATCTCAATAAAATAGAGACATTTATGGTATTCAGATATCACATTGTATGCCTCCCCCTTGCCACGCATTCTGTGCTTCCACCATGTTCCTCATCCCATACATGGTAGGAAGAGGGATTAAAACATATTAAATAATTCTAGAAATATATATATTCCTATATTTACATACCTATAATTACATATTCCTCCTCACCACCACCACCACTCCAAGCATTGTCTAAAATGATAGACCCGTTATCTGAAATAGGAATATGGTGCAAATCGACATGAAGAAGTCTTGTGTGAATCCCCCAAAAATGTACAAAGTAACACGCTTATGTGTATGACACTGTTATGATAATTTTGTAAATCTTGGAATGTTTTGTATTTTTAAGAATGTGAACATTATGTATGCGGAAAAGAACCTTCAGTTTAGCACTTGCTAATGCATTTGAAA
>VKOC01000006.1:37980237-38002031 GCA_009364415.1 Spea multiplicata
CATTCTTATACTGATTGTATGAAACCCTGAAGAGGTTTGGATCTCACGGGTACCATTGAGATTAGATTAGCCCGTTTCACACTATTTATTGGTTACACAAATTCACCCATGTATTCCTCCACATTCCAGTCTTGAAGGTTTACCATTTATGTAGCAGAAAACTTGTTGGGATAGTTGGGTGGTCTAACTCATGCAACTTAACTGTGGTCCATCAAGAGGTCAAATCCAAATTTTGATGACATTGTCCCTTAATTGGAGGTATGGTGGACACTTGGAACAGCATACGGCAGTTTAATTATATGCTAATATTGGGGGGGTAATGAATCATGCATAAAGCAAGGCCAAGACCAGCCAGGATTTGAGGTGTTATAAGTGAGCACAAATGTCTGAAAGGTGAGCCAAATGGCACTCATCTGAGGGCTAATTGTGTTTCATTTGCTTTTAAGGGTATTTATTAGCTCAGTGGGTTTAAGGCAATACATGGTCAGGATTGCGTAACACAGGATTATACAACTGAAAGTTCAATAGTTTGGAAAATGAGTTTTTGTAGACATCATCATAAGATGATGTTTGCTGACATAGCATTTTGAAATATCCGCAATATATTTTTCCCCTAAAAGACGTTCTCAAGCGTTTGAAATTGAAGGAATGCTGAGGCACCTGCTGTTCAAATGTTAATTTTATAGACCAGGGCGGTTATTAGCTGAGTGTATTTTGTTGAATTACTACTTAACTCAATGTTCCTTACTCAGCAGAATCTCCTCCATATGCTCTGATTGTTCTGCATTCTCTAAAGCTATCATTTTAGTAACAAACATTTCCACAAATTACATCACTGCCTCTTCAATTTAAATGCTGAATACAGTCAGAAAAAAGCAAGACTTATTATCACTGTAAATGTCACTATTTTTAATATTGATATTTATAGGAACATTATGAAAACCTTATATTACATTGGTTTTTATTCGGTGTCAAGAAACAAAGAAGCATATTTTGAACTGAAGATGAGGAATGTTTAATCCGTATTTGGGGGTTTTAAGATAAAAGTAACACAGATCATTTCAATTATTGGAATGTTTTAATATTATATGATGTAACTCATTACTGGTAGTTTAAAATTTATATTTTGTGTTGCAAGAGAACACATTTCAAATTTCAAGACATCTTTGTAACATAAAGGAATTACTATATTTTCGTTGTTCTATTCTATGACAAATGGGGATATGACAAAGTGAATCTAGCCTTTTCACAACCAATAATTCTCCAAGGAGTATATCTGCCAGCAAGGATAACTCCAATGCCCTACTACTGCTGCTGCTCCATGACCCTTCTTACTCTGGGAGATCAATTCATAAAAATGGTCCACATGTTGGGGGGTAATTCAGTCCCATATGTCTTGTGGCTGGATGTGGCTGTCCGCTATTGCCTGCCCAGTGCCCTACAACTGCTGATGATGCTGCCATTCTGCCACCTCATTGTGAGGTCAAAACGTTGTTGTCTTTCTCCTTCAATAAATCTGCCCTGAGCTGCCGAACCCGCGGAGCTGTACCTGCGAACCTATTTTCTATTTCAATCTCAATTAATTGGCATAATTTCTGCTTGAAATGTCAGCCCCATTACTCAGACTGCCCATGGTATGTGATGTCTCTACCGCTTGAAATGATGCTAGTGCGGATGTTCTGCTGGTGGCTGGTCCCTGCCCCAATTCAAAACTAGTCTGGAATTGCCCTCCCTAAGCAAATTCCTTCCAAAAACCAAACTCATAATTGTGAAATGTTGAGACGAGAAGGTGCAGGACCTTCCCCAATAAACTATTGCACTGAATTAATTATTGAAATAAACAAAGATTGGTTGAACCTAAATCCCCCTCTCCCCCCCAAAAAAGAATAAATATTACTTACTGCCAACAAGTCTAATAAGTAGTTAATTTTATACACCTTGTTTTAATGAATCAATATCTCACCCCAAGGTTATCAAATATAAGCTTTATTATTCACAATCTGGCACTTTTCAACATATAATAACCCTGATTTCTTGATTGTCATGCTATTTACACAAAATGCAATGAAGTATGTTTCAAATGCATTAGCAAGTGCTAAACTGAAGGTTCTTTTCCGCATACATAATGTTCACATTCTTAAAAATACAAAACATTCCAAGATTTACAAAATTATCATAACAGTGTCATACACATAAGCGTGTTACTTTGTACATTTTTGGGGGATTCACACAAGACTTCTTCATGTCGATTTGCACCATATTCCTATTTCAGATAACGGGTCTATCATTTTAGACAATGCTTGGAGTGGTGGTGGTGGTGAGGAGGAATATGTAATTATAGGTATGTAAATATAGGAATATATATATTTCTAGAATTATTTAATATGTTTTAATCCCTCTTCCTACCATGTATGGGATGAGGAACATGGTGGAAGCACAGAATGCGTGGCAAGGGGGAGGCATACAATGTGATATCTGAATACCATAAATGTCTCTATTTTATTGAGATAGGGGGTGAAGTGGACATAAGTAGGTTTTATACCTGAATTGTATTATTTTAATTATTCCACAGTAAAGTGGTAATCAATTATTTTTTTCTTCATGAAGGGCATGTAAAATATCATTTAATTATCTAACTGTGACTGCAATTAACAATTTTTAGGGTTCAATTAATTTACATGTACCTCTATTTAAATTCTCCATATCCATGTTTTTCCCTTTTCATTCGCCTGATATCACAGTTGAGAATTCCACAAAC
Organism: Spea multiplicata; assembly: GCA_009364415.1. Taxonomy (NCBI): domain Eukaryota; kingdom Metazoa; phylum Chordata; class Amphibia; order Anura; family Pelobatidae; genus Spea; species Spea multiplicata. The sequence continues at coordinate 37,982,996 of VKOC01000006.1, forward strand.
TACTCAACAGCCCAAGTTTGCTGCCTTGGTGTTAATCGTAACTAATTTAAATTGGTCCTTTGCTCACACAATTGACATACAATTCATTTTCTTGAGACAACCCATCGTGATTATTGCAGCTCTCTACTCCCCCTCTCCACCTTTCATAACTCCAAACAATCTTAACACTTCTTCCAGGTGAACCTTCCTATCCTACTGTTCTTCATCAGCTGCCCCAACAATACAGTCCTCCAAATGGTTACCCATACCATTCAGAATAAAGTGTGACCCCAACCTTTACCAACACTATACCCCACATACTATATACTCACCCCTGTCCTCAACTGTTATTTCCCAAGACCTTCTTGCTAAACCTATTCTCTGAAATTCCCTACCTCATTCTGTCAGACTCTCCCCTACTTTTAACTTTCAACTCTCTAAAACCCCACTTGTTCATAGAAGCATATAATCTATCCTCTTAATATCCACAACCTTTATTCTGTACCCCCAGTTTTGATAGGTCTGCATCACAGAAATCTCCACACGACCTTTACTACAATAAAATAATCATTATCTAAACAATCAGGCACCTTTTGTTTCATCCCCCCCCTCAACCTTCTAATATTTCTAATATAGCTTGCAGAATCTATATTCTCATCTGTAATTTTTTGTTAATTCCTGTTCTTATAGCTCTACATAATCTACTGGTACTTTAATGTAATTGCAAAAAGCTTTTATATTATTGAATATATATAAACTGATTTGTAGATGTTAACAGGCGAGGGCATGCATCCTCAGTTTGACTAGTCAAGTTAACCCTCACTCAACTTCTTAGTGAATAGACTAAATAGAATCAACACCAACTGGAACAATGTTGTCACATAATTGAAAAGATATTTCTCTTTTTTTAACATATTTTAAAACATGCTTGAATATTGTTATAGTACAAATACAAAGTAACAAACAGTTCATTTTCATAGGGCAAACTGTAGAAAATTGTAAGGGAAAACAGTTACCTATATTTCAATAAATGAATCACAAGCTTTGACTAGTAATAAGGATCAGATAATCAAAACACAACTAAAAAAGCTGTAATACAAGCATGTGAGAAAATAAAATATAAAGGACCCACAACATAATAAATATCAAATATTAAAACAATTACTGTAGATCAAAATATCCATATTACATGAATAAATGAATTGATTATGTTGTTTGTTGCCATTAAAGGTGCTGTTCCCGCTATTATGTTGAATTCAATGCTGTCAGTACTGCTTAATTCACAAACCATTTTGTTTAGAAAAGTTTGCTTCATTCATAAATGTTGGACGCTCAAGGTAGGCAGGCAATGTAACAAAGTTGTGCAAAATACAAGCAGGATTCTGAGTAAATATTCCACTTAACACAAATCTGTTTCAGAAATGAAAATAGGATGCCGACTATGAAACGATAACAAAACAAATGTATAACGGAGGTGCAATATGCGGTAGAAGGGCTAAGCTAGTAAATCCAAAAACAAAACAGCATTTTTTATTCACAAATTACAGAGAATGTAATTAATTGTTAATTGGCACGGTACAGCACCTCCTCGGTGTACCTATTTTTTGTTCCGCTGCCTTGTCCTTAATAGACATGTTGAATTTTGTGAGTTGAGTTGCTTTGGTAAGTTGAGTAGGTCTTTGACTCGCGGTGAATTTGTTAATTTCTAAACCCTACATTATAAGGATGGAGCTAAACTCTAAAAATACTGTTGATTTTCTTAATATACCATAGAAGGTGTTAGCATACTGTACCTCTTCAACCTTCCTAAGATTTAACAATATAATTGAAAAATATTTACCTTAAGAATGTTTTACATTTTCACATATTTTCTTCTTGTTACTATTGCAAATATTTTGCAACTTGAATTGGAGTTTTTTTTGTGAACAGATGCCTTTTGTTTAAATTTTTATAAAATTAACCCTTAAAAGGAACTAATAAAAACGTGAGCTCTACTAACGTTTACTTGTTTAATTTCTCAGCGATCTCAATTAATGTTTTGCCTAAGCAGAACAGCATCTTTAAAATCAATATATTAATTTAAATTAAAAAAAAACAACAATAAAGCAATACAACACACATTTCCCTTCTATGTACAAATGTATATTCACTCACATATCCATATATCCACAAGTAGATACAACGTATTTAATATGGTTAACCCCTTAAGGACAGTGGACGGTCCCTAAACCCTTTGAAAACAATGCATTTTAAGCCTGTACATGTACGGGCTTTGTCATTAAGGGGTTAAATGTCTTCTGTACATAGTGAGCTTATCTATTTCCTCCTATTTAAGATTTGAAATTAGTTATTTAGTCTGATATCATTAGATTTTGGATAAAGTGTTCAATGATCCATTTTCTTTTGTGCCCTGGGGGCCACATAGGCAATAGCTTTTCAGATGTACATTACACACTGCTTAGAGATACAGAATGTTCACTTTATTTCTTACTTTATTACTTTTCTATTTCTTAAAAGCTGGCAGGTTTGGGACAGTTATAAGCAAAAGATTTGAGTTGTTGTATAAAGCATGTTTTTATGCCTCTATACATGTAAAGAGAAGGAATACCCTCGGAAAGAAAGCGCCTACACACTACTTTTATAGCGACAATGACTTCATTTTCATGTTCTATGGAAAAAAATAGACATAAAAATATGTATATATGTATAAAAACACATGTATGTATATAAATAAATATATTTGGTCTGTGTTTGTCCTTATTTTCCGTTTTTCCCAATTCTAGGAACAATTTCAGATTCAGAAAGAAATGTAATAAAAAAATAATAACACCCAAAGTTTTAGCTGACTTCCAAAGAGACTGGTAAACATTAAAACAAAACATAATTTGCTGTTTTAATTGACTCTTGAATCTTTTAGGAATTTTAATTACTATGAAATTAGCTATGCTGTGCAGGCAATATTTTCTTGGCATCACAACTAGTAAACTCGGGGTGCCTTCAACTCAAAAACATGTCTTGCGAAGGTTTGATTAGCAAATTTGGACCTAATCCAGAGAAGTATAATAATGTTTTTTTGTTGTATGTTGGGTTTTTAATTTGGCTGCCTAAAATGATAGATTTTTTAATTAAATCCAGACATTGTAATAAATCAAATATGAAGTTCTTCGTTCCATTATTTGTTTGGGAGCAGACTCATACTTGTCACTGGAGTTGCCAAAAAACATAGAAATGCTGGTCTGATAGACAGGGCATAGGACACCAGGGATCTTAGGAAATTAAATATAATATATATATATATATATATATAGTATTAACTCAATGGGGCACTCTCAGTAGATCCAATTTGATGACATCACAGCAGCATCTAGAAGCCGCCATCTTGAAATATTCTACTCAAGCTGTTGGAAATGGACTGGAAATACAAAGAAATCTCACTGAGCTTTCTGTTCTGGTGATTAAAAGGTAATTGGCATTCAGAGTTGTAACAGCATTGTTGTGAGACAAAATATTTATTCTCACTTCATTAATTATTATGACAGATCTACCTAAAGAATTTATTTTGCAGGAAGATCTGACTAGGCCCAACATAAAGTATAGTTTAGTCAATGATCACTATAATTTAGTTAAATGAAAAGCAAAAAAATGAAAAGCAATGAGAAAAAAAGACCTTGATACAGAAACACTCACGGAAAGACACAGTACGCAGCATGCAACGAAGTTGCAAATAAAAACCCACAGGTAATGAAAGGGCTTATATACAAATATGCACACAGGCAGAGCGTTGGCACGTAGTTTAGTATAATACAATTTCCCATCACTGACACTTTGAAAACATGCGATGCCATCAAACCATGCCATGTCAAGATCCATCCATGCCATTGTTTGGTCATCCAAAAAAATCACTTTTGATTTAATTTACAAACTGTATATTACAGTCTCAACTAAAAAATAACTTTTTTTGACAATTCTTCTTTTGAAATATCAGGTGTTGATTACCAGACCTTAACTGGGCGCACAAAAAAACTCTAAACCAGACATCAAAATTGTTTTAGCTCAAGTACAAACACACTCCAGTTCAAGTATGGTAATCAACATTATATAGTTTTTTCCCCCCAACGCTTTGAGCAATATTTTTTTTATCTTAAAACCCTTTTATATCTTGATCAGATTTGTTTGTGTGCTCTCTGTACAGTATACGGTATAAAGTCTATTTTCTGGTGAATGTCACATCGGAAGGTAAGCATGTGTCATCAAAGGACATTTTAGTAGCGGACAGATAGGTGTCTGTCACAGTAATGTCCTCTAATTCAGTGCTAAAGTGATCCGGGCTTCCTCCGTTGGATGACTCTTTAATGACGCTGTAATTAAGAGCCACGCCGTAGTTAGCTGGCTTCTCCGTTCTCTTCTTGTTACACTTGCAGAGCTTTTTGAAAGCAGCTCGGAATTTTTGAGACATGAGATTGTAAATGACAGGGTTGATCGCGCTGTTTAGATAAATGCAAATTCTACAGAATAATACAAACCAATTTTCAAGGTAAGGCTTGGACAGGAAAGAGTTCACAACAACCAGTGTCCTGTAGGGCATCCATAAAAACGCAAATAAAATTACGACCACTGCCAACATCTTTGTCACCTGCAAAAAAAAACAACACATAAAATCATTAAAATAGATATAAAAATACAAAAAACTAAAGACTAAAATGTGCAAAATTATCATAATCACTCAAATAATTAGACCAAACTTTGAAGTGTAGCAGTGTACTTAAAACATGGAGGAAATATAATGGTCCATGGTGAAAATATATATCTGTACTGAATAAATCTGAGATTAATTGGGGATTATCATATTAGTATTGCATAATATAATAATAAAATAACAACAGAGCTTTTCAATAATAGACATTGAAAATGTGAAGAATATCTTATATATTTGGAAGAATATATATATATATTTTTTACCATAAAAAGCAAACATCATTTTGATAAGATTTTTTACTTACATGGATACTTTTTAGAATGTTTACCTGGATGTTTTGATTAAAGATGTTATCTCTATGGTTAAACAATCAATGCATTATCTTAAAATCAGCAAAGCATTTTTTGTTCAAACTGTAGAAACTTTCTACACTTTCACGAAGAATACAATTCGAAAAGGGCTGCTTATGGAGACGTTGATTTGTGCAGATCACATCAAAAGGAACAAAAAGCTGAGCGGAAAAAAGCTTGACGTGTTTTGCACCTGAGTGCTTACTCATAAGCTGTCTCCAGCTACCTAACTTGAATAAACAAACTACTGATTACTGTTACAAAGTGAGAAAACATCTCTCCTTAATCACTTCGAATACATTGTATCACACTTTTAAATTAAATTATATATATTTATTATTGATTATTACAAACACAAAATATAGGCATTAAACTAAACTCTAGTTGTAAACAATTCGGTACTTAGGGACCAAGAAACTGAAAGAATAACTAAATTAATAATGTGATTAGAACAAAAATAAAAGTGTGAACATGTTTTATATATGAAAACCTGTGATGTCTGATGAAAACATTTATAATGAAGTTATGCTGTAAACAAAATATGCCATTGTGGGTGGGTGACTAATGGAAATAGTAAATATGTAGAATTGAGCTCAGGGCTAACATTATATCTGATGTTGTCTAAGACAAGAATTTACGTGCTAGAACTTTGTAGAACATGCAGTTGGTGCTAAAATATATTACCAAACTTTTTTGAATAATTAATATTGTAGGGATGAGCAGTAATGCAATTTTGCTCTCTGTAAATGAAGAATAACTCTGTAATGTATCTTAGATTGATGAAAGCAGTATGTGGCACAGAATGTTTTTAAATAAAAATAGCTCATCACAGAAAAGACATAGCTAATGGTGCAATTATATGAACTCATAAAACAGAAACATAAGGGTCGGTCAGGACAGCCCCCATCCCTTTACTTTAGATCTTCCTTGTGCTTTTCAACTAATTCAGCCTTTCATTTGTTTTATAGTAGGAATAAATTAACTGTGCTGAATTCATGATGACATGGCGGTTGTGACGTGTTGAAATGTAAATATATACAAAAATATGCAATCTCAACTAAAGACTTTGGTTTTTCTTAGGCTGACCCATGGCTGTACCCATTTTTCTTATTTCAAATGGAAAAGTAGAAGCTAAAATCTTAATAGGCTTAAGGCCAATCATATAAGTTTGCAAGACATCTGGCACGTTGAGCAAATGCCTGGTAAGCCACTACCTGATGTCACTCCATACACACCTGATGTCACTCCATACACACCTGATGTCACTCCATACACACCTGATGTCACTCCATACACACCTGATCTGCCGCTCCACCGGCCTTAAAGTGCCAGGACCACCTCATTATCCCCAATCCAGCAGAATCCTGTTCTGCTGTGATGGTCAATCCGCTAAAAACAATTGCCAGAATGAGCAAATCTAGCTCATATGACAATGCCCAGATTCTCAAAAAAAGGAGTTGCCTTTGCATAAAAGTACTTGAGAGCTGCAGTCAGAGACCTACATGTTGTCCTCAACTGCAGATTGCTATTCCCATACACACCTTGTACACAAATTATTTATTTAAAAGAAAACCACTTGACAGTACGCACCCAGCGGTGCTGTTCTTAGACAGCATACGCTCACATTTGCCAGCTGGGAAATGTCCCCACTGGTGGAAAGGACTTAAAACATATTGGCAACTTCTTTTATCCCAATAGTACACCATAAGGGCAGTAAGAGGTTAACATCACATCTGTATATTCAATGAAGTTTTTAATCATTTAATAATGTGGGAAATATTCATAAAGCACTTTATCTGCAGTATTAATTTGGTGAAATGTAAATGAGTATATCAGTGGGTGCCAACATGAGGCTATATAATCAATAAAGCTGTGAAGGTTCTCATCAGTGTGATTACACAAGTGATTTCACAGATTGCTATTTAGGACATTATAACATCCATATCCAGAAATGACAAATAATACTATTATTTTGCCCACCCACAATCCCATTTTAGTTGGATTTTATTAGCTACTGAATGCCAAGTGATGGTCTATTTGATCACAGAATTCTCTAATGGAAATCACTAGGTGATGACCCACAGAAATCTTCCTGGCTCAAGCCAAGATTCATACACTTAAGTAAGGAAGACAACCTGATCAAGAGTATGTTTCTAAACGTGCCTGCTCTGCTGGACCATTTCAATGTAGCAGCTCATACAGTGGTTATACAATTGTCTTTGCCCATGCAAACTGGACTTGTCCCGAGACCCCTCAGATAATGAGAAATGGCTTGAAATAGCTCTCAACCTTTGGCTGTACTGTGTAAAAGCTGTTTTTCCTTGTGTTTATTCCCTGCTAGAGGTCTCAGCATCGTGCAAGGGTAAGAATAATATATTAATAATAAATTAATAATAATAAAATAATAATAAAAGGTAAGAAGAGCAACCCTTATTATACCTATACTAATAGTCTGGTGGCTATAATTAACTCGGTAGCGAGTGGCTATTCTACCAAATTACAATTAGCCTACCAGCTCAGAGGATGCACTTATAAGCTGGTATCACATGTTGGAAGAACCTGCTCTGTATTTTTAAGCATTATAGCTACTAAGCAAATAGCAGCAAGTAGGGACCAGCTATTCACATTCTGCGGTGTTAATATAAATAAGAGTTAAGTTTTAATGTATAAATATATTTTCTATTTCTCCTGTTCTTTTTTCTTTCCATCCAGATGGATGCCAGGATTTTTTTTTCTCCAGCCATGGACTTCTTTTCAAGGAGTCCAAGATTTATGTTCCCTTTGAAGCAATGGGTGTCCTGCAAAGACCAAGGACTTGGTTTGGCTGACTTTTTGGTGACCCTACAAATTAAAGGATTTTCATCAATGTTTCATGCCATATGCTGTCAATGCCCAATCAAAGAGTTGCTGTCTCTGTTCTGTTGGACTTCTGCAAACCTTGCCACCCTCTCTTGTTCATTGGAGGATTTCACCATGGACTTCAAATTGCTCATCTACTAAAAATATGATAATTTTGGTTGTGGTTGATTATTTTCACTCCCATGTCTGGTCAGACCTAAAATTCTGCTTTTTATTTGTGAGATATTTCATTTACATGGCTTCTTTAGATCTATCATCTATGACAGATGACCACAGTTTGGAAGAACTGAAAATCAAATGTATATCATCAACCTTAATCCAAACGGAATGCACCAAGCAAACTCTTGAACAATATATATGCTGTTATGCTTTACATCTTCATTCATATAATCTTCTACCTGGTGCTTAAATTGCCTACACTGATCACCCATCCACATTTCTCTCCTTTGATCTAACTAGAGATGTGGAGTCTTCATAGTTCTTTCTGAGAAGCATTGGGAAATAAAGAGTAAATGACGCAATGACTCCAATGACGCACCAGACTCACACTCACTACATTCTCTACTTCCACACCTACCTCCACAACTACTTCTGTCCCTCCCCTTCTGTGCTTCTTCTCTTCTCTACAGACTTTCTACCATGTTCTCTTCCCCCAATGAACCAGCCTTGAACACTACTTCTGTGGCAGTAGCTGAGAAAAATAATCCAACACAGAAAATGCTGGGAAAGCAGGGGGTGGGAGCAATAGTGTAAGATGGGACCTCAATCATTTCAACCATTGTTTTAGACTAATGCAAGGCAGCAAATGATAGAAAGGCACATAAATTGACCAATAGTTCAACAGAGAAATATGGAAAGCTGGAGAGGGGATTCCTCCATCCCATCTCCCCTTTTGGACCTACCACTTTTTTATACTATTGCTCCAATCCCCTCCCCCAGTGTCTCCTGCACTGCGGCTTTCTTTATCTGTTTTTTGAATACACAGGCTGTCCCTTCTTGACGTAAGCCCTACTGTAGGAACTCACAGGAAGATTAGCCCACATTTGATCACCCACATATATCACACAATTCACATTAACTCCTTCAGTGCTACAGTACTACACAATACACATGCCACAAAAAAACAAATCCAAAAATGTTCAGAGTTTTGTTCTTCATTTTCGTTAGTTTCATTGGAGGTCCTCCTTGTTTTCAGAGAGTCATATGAATTAATGAATTAAACAAAGTTCGGTAAAATTCCAATTCATATGAATTTGAACACACAAGTCTAAAGCTAACTGTGGAATATCAGCCTCTGCTGTTTTTGACAGACTTAGAATTGGATGTATTCCTGAAATTACAAAACAATTAGATAATTTGAGACTCCTGTACTCCACCCTTTAGGACACCCTACATCAGGCATAGGACAGCTACCTGTAGCAAGCTCATTGTAGACGTAGATCTCCTTCTACATATGAAATTGAGGATTAAGTGTGTCTACCACTTACCAATGTCTCAAAGTTTCCTCTTATAAATTTGCTTCAAGATGTATTGGCCATTATCCATGGATTGGTGGATCCAGTGACTAATCAACTTGATCTCCCTCCTTGCTACATTTTTCTTCTTGTGTTCAAAATGTCTTTGCTTAAGTCGTCGACTTCTAAAGCTTTTCTTGCTCGTTATGTCATTCCTCATCCTGTGGTTTGTGGATCTGAGGAATTTCAGGTCCAAGCCATCCTGGATTCCAGAATTTACAGAGGTCGGCTTGATTATGCTATGAACCAGATTTGGGTCCTGAAGACCGATCCTGGTAGCTAGTTTGTTAGGTACATGACCCCACGTGAGTCCAAGTCTTCAAACACGCTCATCCTACTCGTCCTTCAATTTTCCACTCCTGATGAAGAGCCACCACTCCCTGCCTTAGTTGTTTGTATACTTTTCTCTTGCAACTTTTTTTTTGCTGGGTTCCTTGATGTCCTAGCTTTTTTTGTCTTGCTACCCTTCCCAATTTGGACAGACCTACCTTTTATGACCTTTGCTTGGATAACATATTCTGTTTTTGTCTGTCCTTGCCTGGACTTCCTATTGTGTCTGTGTTATTTTGTGACTCAGTCTGTTTCCTGACTTCATCTTCTGGTGTTTTTTTGCTGCTAGATTTTTCTGGCTTCCAACATCAGGCTACTACCCCTTCTACATTGCTTACTCTTAGGTTGCCTTCCTTGGTGCCAGTACTTGTGTGATCCCGGGATCATCCACATCCTAACTTTGCCCATTAAGGTTTGCTTTGTACTTTCTGTCCCACACCTTGGAGGGTAAGTAGACCAAGTAGGCTTTGCCTTCAAGAGATAAAGATTAAGACTCTGTATATGTACTTTATTGAAGCAGTAAAAATAGTAACAATAAAATCCTTGGTTTTGCTGTTGCTTTGGGTGCTCTAGAAAACCAGCCAATGAGACAAGAAAATATTCTGATAGATATTTAATTATTACTACCCTTTGTAACCTACATTAATTGGCCATACTCAACATCTACTTGAAATACTTAATAACTTTGAAATACTTAAAAACTTAATGGCATGCAGACGATTTAGGGCATAAGACCTAGGAAATAAAATCAGATCATAAATAAATATCAGGAGCATTTTTGTTTTTAAAACTGTCGACAAAATCAATTTTACAAATTCTGAATCAATATATGCATTATGGGATATCAATTGTAGGCATAGCTCAACAGCACTGACATTTCATAAGAAAATACAACACCTCTTTGTACTTTGATTTCCTTGATTTACATTGATGGCATTTCTTTGTTTATATTAATTCAAACTGAGTAAATGTCTTCCGCTGTACTTTCATTCTTGCTGTTATATCTTCCTTTACACAAAATAAATGTTATGTTATTAAGTGTAATATTTGCCATCCAGATTATGCCTTAGTGGCGTTATATTCAGAGCTTCTCTCTTCCTTAGTCTCTGAAACTGACCTATTGTTACTGTGCGTACATACAAAGTAAAACTGACAAAAAATCACATGCTCAAAGAGTTAATATGAAACTTTCTTATTGCATTAAGGTGGGGAAGGGGAGTAAAAACTATTTTCCAAAAACCCAATTGTTTGGCCATTCAATATACAGTATATTCAGAGACAGAGGTGCAGACAGAAAATATTACATAGAATGCAAAAGTGAACATTTAATGTCTCATCTGCTAACTGTACATATAGGTACAACAATGCCTGCAGAATAAGATGGTTCAAGATAGAACATTATAAGGATAGCTTGAAACAGAGAAAGAATAAAAATGGGACAGCCAATCTTACGTGGCCAAAAAGGCTAGACTTCAGACCTGGATTGGCCATCTGGCAAACTGGGCAGATGGGTCAGATGACACAGATTACTTACATATACAGCTGCTTTTGTGGTAGATGCAGATTTGATACATGTGGACGCGTGATGTGCAAATGTACGAGCACAGTATTTGGCTGCATGTATCCAGCTGGCAGTGGCCGATGGCCTTAAAGTTCCAGTACAGCTTTTCTCCTATATGTATATGTATATATGCACTACCGTTCAAAGGTTTGGGGTCACTTAGCTATTTTCATGGAGAATGGTATGATGTGAGGAAAATATGAAGGAAAAGGTAGAAGATCAAGGGAAGGGTAAAGAATAGAAGTGGTTGAAAAGTGTCTCCTCCACATTCTAAAAATGTAAAAAAGATAGACCATTTTACACTGCAGAAAGTTCCAGTGGTCAGTTACATGACGTACTACATTTTCTAAAAAAAAAATGAAAATTCTCATTTGGCAGTAAAAAAATGTACTATTCGCCCAAGGCGCAGCATGGTGTATGATACAGTATTAATGGTAGGTGCATTCTATTAAAGATAATAAGGGTTGACCAAAAAGTAAAGTGGTTAGCTATCCTGTGCAGCCTTTGTCCTCTTTGACAAGGTTCAAAACTAGCAAACAAGAGCTTTTAAATATGTCTGGTATAGGATTAACAGGTAGAAGCCATGACAGTGAGACAGGGACTTACAGACAACAGGGTCATCCAGAGAGACACCAGAGAGAACAGCAGAGACATAATCAATGTAAGGCCATCCAAGGTCATACACAGAGGGCATTAAAGCATAGTAGACAATGACACCAAAAATGGAGACCAGTGCCAGAAGTGACACATGGATAAAGTCCAGGCAAAAGTCTAATACCAGATAATCAAAGACCCAAATCAATAAATGGAGCCTAGAGCCAGGAGTCAAAAGCCAGAAGATAACATCAGCAGAAAAAGAACAATGGGAACCAACTCAGACTCCAGAAAACCAATGCTCCAGGAAGGGAAACTGGGAGTAGCCCAGAGTTACTACATAAGCCGCAGGTGTGTTGGGTACTGGTAAAGATGACAAGTCTAATTAGAAACAGAGATGATACCACCTGAAATGGCCATTTGTTTGGTCCTCCACTGTTTTGCTGGTTCCTGTGGCATTGGTCTTCTGGAGGCACATACAGTGCCAGAATATGTATGCATGCATATGGTCCCCACCTTATTGAGAGAGGGACATTTAAGAAGAGACATTTGGGGTCTGAAGGATCAGAAACTGGTATAATGATCCTGCATCCCTAACTAAAAACAGTGGTTCTAGTTCCTCAATCTGGCCCATTCCTCAGTAGAGAGAGGTTCTGGTCATGCACAGAGGAATTCCTAGGCAGGTATGGGTTGCAGCTATAACTCCAAAATCTTGAGAATGAGTCTGGTAGCTGCTACCATGCGCCAAATGTCTGGGGCTGAAGCCACCCTGTGTATAACACCTTCAGACGTGCTTGGATCAGAGGATAACAAGGATCTCAGGTGGGTTAGCTCCTTTACCAATGATATAAAGTTCCCATGTCGTGTTCATTTGTAATTAGAAGAAACAATGCATGCAGAGCATGCTACATGAGGCAATGGATAACCCAAGTCCAGGCCAAGGTGAAACAACAGGTAATTATAAGTGCAAGGTAGGAGAACAACATATAAATGTCAGCAGGATACAAGTGTAGCTGAGAGCATCCTTGGTATATAATGTAAAGTACTGCTCAGAGGGATGGAAGGCATAAAAATTAGGTATGGACTGCAAGCTGTGCCTACGTGTGACCCAATCCCATTGCGTGTGGTTCAATATAAATCACTAGCCCTTTAAGGGCATCCTGGTCCCCTAGCCCACTGAGGTGAGAGAGATGAAAAAGTAGTAAAACCCCATCCCTTGTTTCTCTCACATCTCTGCTCTATGAGGCAAAGGAGGTTACATTAGAAAACCCCTACCTATCCTATAGCAGTGGGTTAAAAAATGGCTGTTGGTTGCATATCAGTATGTCTATTATTTTTCAATTGTTTAGGCTATATTTGTGGTGTACATTTTTTATTATTTAACTTTTTTGGATGTTCATTTTCCTTCTGGTGAAAATCAATGGCTTACGAGATCATTCCTGGGTGTGATAAAGCCTTAATTGTGGATATTTTACAAGAAATTAACATGGTAACTAATGGGGTTGTTTAATTTGATCAAACACTAAATAGGTTAAGCCTGTTTTGTAAATGTTGTGAATTGAAAACAGAAGTTGCTGAGATGAGGTTAATAATCAGCTATGGAACACATTTCTATCATCTGTACTCTGCAGGGATCTCCCCATTTCAACATCAATGTGATGTGTGGTTAGTTGATCCAATGGGATTGTCACTGATCCCACTTCCTTTCTCACAAATTTCACCCAATCTAACACAACCATCACGAGATCTGCTAATGTCTGCAGCTTATTGACCCACATGGTAAAATAGGCAACCAACCAAAGTACTTCTTGACAATGTGATTAGGGCAAATTCTGCTGCCAGATTTTATTAATCAGCGTAATCAGCTGATTCGCACCCACGGGGACAGAGGAACCACACGGGATCCCAGTAATCCACAGTGTTAAATTTACAAATATATTGTAACCCTTTTTCTATATAACTTTTGGTCACCCAGTCTAAAATGAAGAATAAAACTTCTAGCGTTGCTAAATGCCTATGTACTCGCACCTCATTCAATACCTGGATGTATGACTAATATAGAAGTTGCAGAACCAAAATACCAGTGTAAATGGATCATCATTTGGGCTTGTAGTGTGTACTTCTGAAAATGATTTTGAAGAACACACCAATTTTTAAGGAGCATACATTTGTTTGCATTTTCAATATCCACCCTAAGACTACATAAATATGTAACATTAAAGGCTTTTTCGATTAATTAATCTATTAGATAAGGATAAGGCAACTTAGTAATATTTACTGGAATGGACATCTTTTATTCTTTTTAATACATAAAGCTGCATGTCTCATTAGTGGATAAACGTGTTTCGCTTTTTTTTCTCCATGTTTGCAAATCAGAAAAGGTTGCTATGGAAATCCCAACATTCCTCATATTTTATCACAAGAAATAAATTATTTGATGCACTCGCGTGAAGATAAAGTACCCAAATTATGAATTTATAATCATTGCTTTTGGAAAATGTATCTATTCATTTAGCCTCAACTAATGTGGTAAAATGTGACGCAATGTGGGTCAAATACAAATATAGAATTTAACTAAACGACAACATATAACAAATTTAATTTTTCATTTTGATTTTAAAAAAGTCTGCAATGTGCTGCTAACTGGATACTTAATTTAATTGATTAATTATTTTACGTAATAATAATAAAGTAAGCCAAATATCAATAAGTATAAACATTCTGAGCATTGCTGAAAGGGGTATGAAATGAGTTACCTGTCTCCTTGAGGATATGGTGTTGTTGGAACATCTGCTGGACAATTTGGAGTTGTATGCCTTGTTCTGATGAGTTGAATCGTTTCTCCAGGTCTTTGAGTTGTCTTTGGGGTCAGATGGAATTGGATTTAGAAACAGAATTCTTGCGATAAGACCGTACAAGACCGTTGCTAAGGTCATAGGTACAGCATAAAATACACCAAAGTCAATTAAGTAGATTGGAGAGTAGTAACTCCTGGGGACTTTATAACCACAGTTTACAACTGTGGCATCTCTGTAAATGGTTGTGTTAAGGTCAAGCAAGAAAAACCACATCATACAATAAAGAGATGTGAACGCCCAAACAAATACAATTATTTTTTTAGCTCTGGATATGGTACACAGAAACTGAGCTTTAATGGGGTGGCAAATGGCTAGGTATCTTTCAATCGTGAATGCAGTAATTGAACAAGATGAGGCATTGATGCCCAGATACTGGAGGTAAGTGATACAGAGACATCCAATGTATCCATAAACCCAGGAGCCATAGACACTTTCAGTAATGTTAGGGAGACCTGCTGCTACCAATACCATGAGATCAGCTATGGCAAGGCTCACCAGGTAACAGTTAGTTGGAGTTCTCATGTGTTTGGTCCTGAGAACTACAAGCACCACCATAATGTTTCCTATTATGCCAAGTCCACAAATCAAAATGACTAAGAAAATGGTGACTACTTGGTACTCTAGACCATGCCATTGTTGATCATGGAGCACTGTGCTATTTAGTTCACTAAAAGTCCCGTTGTCCATATTGTCCATATTGTCCATATTGTCCACGGTGATAGACTTGTCTAAGGAAAGATCATCCTCTGTTAACAAATTTCCAGATGTTCCTTAATCAGTTTATCTGTGAGAAAAATGAAGTCAGCATTTGAGAAAAGAAAACATACATTCAGAACAATAAATGGGCTAGTAATGCTTGTTTCTAGAGGGTTCTAAGGTGGAAACATTGTCTTAGGTTTATTATCAATACCTAAGAATAATCAGTTTTTTAAGAGGGTTGTAACAGATTTTTAAGAAATGCCAATAAACACCCTTAAAGAAACAAAAAACAATATTGTAATATTCATTTATGTTACAAATATGATATTTATATTATAATTAATCTTACATTAATTTGTTGTAAAATAAAATAAAGTAACAATTTATGGTGCTTCATCATTAATAGGACAGAAAAATGTTTCTATATACATTTTTGTTCTATTCTGCAGTAAATGAGTTTTGATGTCATTATGTACATGCACCTCTTTGTATGATGCAATATGAAAAAGTTGCTACCAGTCCATTCTAAGAGGCAACTAGTGGAGTTAAACTTGTTTCTTTAACCTAGGAGTGAATTTCATCTATTGTACCAGCGAATTCTATTTTAATAACATTGCAAATGCTTGTTTTGTTTTTCTCCTTTTTACCCTTCTTTCCTAGAATTAGTACAAAATGTAACCTGCCCCATATTTAAGACCCCACTTTGGGGTTTTTTTATCATAATGAACTTTGAATGATCTCTATACCTTTTTTCCTGTTAGAGGTGGACTTGCTTCAGAAATTCTCAACGAAAGGTGTCTTTCTGATACTTGAAACTGAGTTTAAAACAAGCGACTGGCTCCTTAAATTAAGCCTAAATTCCTTCTTCATTCATCTATTGGTAATTAGAATGTAATAATAATAATTGAGTTTTACAAGAAATTCTCCCTTTCTTCAGCAGTTCTTTAAAATCCAGAATTTAGCCAAAGCTGAAATTGTAATGTTGACACACAGTTCAGCTGAAGATGTAAAAATAAGCTTCAGATCTGTTCCAATGGATGATGTTCTTCTCTACCCTTTAACTCCTTGTTTAAAAAAAAAGCAGCAGTCACAGGAGCTATATGATGCGAGGTGGCTTTAAAGCAGATCTTAAAAAGCACTGTAATTTATTTGATAGCTTTAGAGGCCAAAAGAAACAAACCCTATTGGCAAACGTCTGACGGTGATGTGAGACAAAGCCCTCCTCGCCAGCCCCCCTTTCACCATTCACCAGTCAACCGAAGCTGCATTATCTGTGCGAAGTTAGAGAAGGGAGAATTCAGATCATATAACACAAGAACACATATAATTCATCGAATACCAACAAACATCCTAATGATATTTTTCCTATTTTAGGTTTATGAAATTGTATTTAAATTATAAGTACCTAACAATTCTGAATTATAAATTCATTGATAAAAGCAGTGAGAAAAGAAATTGACCCATGTTTCATGTGTGTGACCTCACATTAATGGGAATTATAAAAGTTTTAATAACATAATAAAAAATGACATAAATTTCATACATCTTTAAGCATATTATGCAATGCATAAATCATATTAAGGGAATAAAAAAAACAAACAAAAGAATTGGGTCTAACATTGTCAAGTCAATTTATGCATAATTTCCTCGACATAGGGGCATCTCTAGAGGCAATATATAAAATATTGTAGAATGTAAAGGGTCTCACAGCATTCACTACCACGTTGGATATTTTAAAGGAAAAATTGCTGCTTTTCACAGCTGTAAGTATAAGTTAATTGATCCATTGAAATGGGTTGTTGCTTGTGCTTTTTGTTTGACTTCTCAAGATTATTTAACCTGATTGAATCTGAAATCTGTGTCTCAGTGTGGCAGGGTCTTATCTCACTTCTCTTTTTTAACCTTACAAAGGCTGCTTAAATCAATCAACAACAATCATGAATGTAACGGGAGGTATACTCACAACGACCTAAAAGGGCATTAAGATACACTATATGGGCAAAAGTATTGGGACACCTGACCATTACACCAACAGTGGCTTTGATGATGTCACACTCTAAATACATAGACATTAATATGTAGTTGGTCCCCCCCTTTGCAACTGTAAGAGCTTCCACTCTTCTGGGAAGGATTTCCACAAGCGTTTGAAGTATTTCTGTGGAAATTTATTCAGTAGAGCATTTGTGAGGTTGGACGAGAAGACCTAGCTCGCAATCTCTGCATAGAGAGTCAATGCGTTGCAACCTCAACTCTCCTGCAAACTTAGCTTTCCACTGCTGCTTTAGTAAATGAACCCAAAAGAGCAGAAAGAAAATATTAACTTTATGGATGGGTTTAAAGTATAGTTGTACATTTGGCTCACTGACTTAACTATGCATTATGAAGTAGGACCTGCATAATGCATAATTCAAACTGTGACGTGAGTTTCAAGAAATCTGACTGGTCTAATTATGCATTACTGAGAAGCAACACAGAGGATGAAAAAGTAAATAGAAACTAAAGTAAGTCTATTTTGAAAGCTCTGGGAGATTGTCTGAATAGGAACGTTAAAAGGAACTGCCCAATGCACATGAGTAATATTTTCAGAATGCTTAAGCCACATCACAAGCAAGGCAATGACATCCAAATGAACCTCTATCTGGGTTTTAGAGGCATCAGGTACTGGCATTGGTGTATTTGTTTTGCAATGTTCAATTATCTATTTTAAATATTGATACAATAAGCATCTATTAAATACATTATTTTTATATTATTTGTTTTGGAGCTCACGCATACACCAGAATTTATAGATTTGGTATTAAAAATGAGTTTGCCTCCTACCTGCCTCAATTTCCATGTCTAATAACCGACAGTATAATTTTCCAATATCCTGAAAACCGTTAGTTAACCTGCCAATTTTAGGCTGTGATGGGAAAAAAGCTACGTATCTGACAAAATGGATGGTAAGCACTTAAGATAATTCTTTAAAATAAGCGTTTGCAAAAGTTCCTGGTCACTAAAAAAAAGAATTTATCATTTACAATTGTAACATTTCACAAATCATATACAATAAGTATGTGGTGTGATGTGGTGATAATTTAGTAGAAATCACCACTTTTCAAATAATGAAATATATTCTCGTATTTTAAATTATTCTTATCAAACACATGTTTTAATTGAGGACCACATTTTCTAGCCGTGCCATATTGCCCTTGTCATTATATATACAATTCAAGCATGTAAATGATTATTAATTCTAAAACTCCTTTGGTAATACGAAACCATCTACATTTCAGAGGCTGCTAACTGCTTATTATTGGCATAAAGTGAAAAGTACAAGGGACATGTTCTACATAATTTAAACAAATTGATACTGTATTTGTTACACATATAAAAGTCAGTAACTAATGTGGCAATTGTCAGCAATACTGGACAGGGCTTAAAGTAAAGTTCACTATGACCGGGCCTTCAGTGTATGCCTCACCCAACATGACCCAGAGTTCACACCAAAGCTCTTTCAGATAGTATGGATCATGTTGTGTGCAGGATGTGTGTTACAGTATGTACAGGGAGTCTCCCATGAGCCACCTTATCACGACTCTGAGAATCCAAACCAC
>VKOC01000006.1:38002131-38015914 GCA_009364415.1 Spea multiplicata
TTGTGGTTTATGGCGTCTTCAGGTTTAATTTAGGGGCAGTTGTGGTTAATGGGGTCTTCTCTTCAGGGTTAATTTAATGCTGAGGACTGAGGGTTAATTTAATTAATTAAAGTTAATTTAAGGTGCAGTTAGTTAATCTAATCTAAATCCTGGGGACACTGAAGATTAACCCTGTATTTATTTATCAAAGTATTGTGTCTGAACGAGTCTGCAAATATATGAGTGCACTATGGGATATCAGGGGGGTATACGGCATACCTGGGGAAGATGGAGTGACATATCTGGGGGCATAAGGCATATAGGGTATATAAGGCATATGTGGGGAGCGGAGTGTGGCATATCTGGGGGTATGTGGCATGTCTGGGAGGCAGTGTGGCAAACCTGGGCTCAAATGTGCATAACTGGGGGGGCAGGTTGGGAAATAAAAACAAAAAATGCAAAGTTTTTTATTCTGCTGTTTGTTTTTAACATCTTACGTTATTTTATTAAATGACTTTAAATAAATGAAAAATTTACATTTTTTTATCAGATTAATCGGAAAAAAAATAATCGGCCAACTAATCGATTATGAAAATAATTGTTAGTTGCAGCCCTATATGAAAGCATATTAAAGTACTTTCATTTGCATTCATTGTTCAGGGTGCATCCAGGGACACTGGGTTGTTGCTTTAATTAGAAGAATAATTTCCTTAACTGTATTGTTCGGCTTTCTGTTTCATCACAATGATAGTTTTCCTTTGATACATTTTTGAAAGGTGCGTATCAATCAAATCCCAATCCTATACTAACACACTTAAGTCCTTATTGTCCTTCAGTGTTGTAAAGAAGTAAAATAACTCTTCTTGTGTAAAAGCAGATGACATATTTGTAATGTAATGATGTTTGCGGAACATAATAATCAATGTTATCATAATAACTTCGTGTTCTTGGGATCTGCACGACTCTTCCTCCCTATTACTTCTCTCTTCTCTATTTGGGATAGAAATCCAGCCGAAATAAATCTAGGCTAACGTCGTTCAACAGTAAGGGGCCAATACTTTCAAGTGAGCATTTAAGTTATTTAGGTCAGTTAGGGCATGGATTTATTTAAATAGTACAAGAAATGCAACACACTAGTTAGGGGCAATATCAAAATAACCAATATATTGCGGAAGTTATTTTATTCTGTATATACTTGTGACGTGCCGGCGTTTGCCCATTCACACCTAAACACGAATTTATCAATCTGCTCAATGATGATCTAAGATTAGAGAAGAATAAACTCACCTGACAAAGTTAAGATTGCTAAAGCCCTGGAACCAGAATGCATTCAGCCAGGGGCTGTTCGGGAGTTCAGTGAGTTGATTGCTAAACCTCTAATTTTAATTTGTTAGGAATGCATGTCTTCTGACCACGGTTGGAGGAAACACAAATAATA
Source organism: Spea multiplicata (assembly GCA_009364415.1). Taxonomy (NCBI): domain Eukaryota; kingdom Metazoa; phylum Chordata; class Amphibia; order Anura; family Pelobatidae; genus Spea; species Spea multiplicata. Next base: position 38,003,549 of record VKOC01000006.1, read on the forward strand.
ACTGGCGACTACAGACCACAAGTTTAACATCTATAGTGGGGAAAAATATTTAGGAAAGGGATAAAAAGTGCTTCCATGTTGAAATATTTTGTTAGTAACAATATTATTAATTTAAGTCAGCATATGATTATAAAGTATAGATCATTTCAGATAAATCGCATGGGCTTCTGGGAAAAAGTGAGTAGGAACTTAGATCAGGGCAAAGATGCGCGCATTATCTTTTTCGACTTTGCAAAAGCATTTGATCGAGTGCTTTTTTATTTATTCTAAAGTTCCCAAGCCTTTCAATTATGGGTTAATTCACTGAATAGGGAGTTTCTGTTTGATTATTCCGTCTTGCTGCTATTTTTAACCTTCTTGTTAGAAATTAATGACACTTTCCACTAGAAAATCAATGTAAAAAAAGAGCTCAGTTCCAGCTGTGTTAGTAAGAAGTTCTCACTAATGCTAAAAAAAAATTTCAAACATTATCAACACAATGCAGGTGATAATTTTATGTAGTGTCATTTTTAAAGTTAAAAAGAGGAAAAAAAAAACAAAAGCTTAGAAAATAAATGCAAATTACATGAAGCCTACATTTTTAAACTGCTAAAAGAAGAATACATCAAGTAAATATCTCAGATATTTATCTATATATAATTGTTATATATATATATATAAATATAGAGTGTTATATCCCTTATACTCACCACCCCTGCATAAGGCTTCTAACAGAAACACTATACAGATCTTTGTACATGCATTTGTTCTGACATAAAACAGAGGTGATCCTAAGTTTGTGGCTGAACCAAGCTAAAGGAGTGACTACGGCAGAACGTGTGTTTAGGTACTTCTGTGTACAGGTGGATCAAAGAGCTTCTGTTGAACAAAAAGACCCTCAGCCAGAATTAGAACGAGAGGTGTCACTCACAAGTTGTTTAGAGCAATGGTGGCACCGTGGCACATGTTGCTTATGTTGCTTAGTGAGGTTGAGGGGGCCTAGGGCTCTACGTTGTTCTATGGTGTGTTGGGAAATTACACTAAAATAACCAGTTTCTTTAAGATGTAATTCTTTCATTCTATGTGCACTCCTTAATTAATTCTCCTTAAAACGTAGGATCCTTTAGAGTTCTCATGTGGCTAGGAAAAGAGTTATACGGAAAACAAAGTTAATATTAGAAGAAGACAAACATCCCGCCAGTAAAACCTGATCATTAAATCAGATTTCTTATGGTACACTCACATGATTTGATACAATACATTTTGATGCAGTCAGCACCTCAGCAGCCAGGGTTTTTATGTGGTATCATCAATATAAGTTATGGGCTGTGGATTGCCTAAAATAAGTCATCCAGGTCTTGATTTCATGTAGTGATCCAAATCTTTATCGCCTGGAGGTCTCACCATTTCGGCTGTAACTTGAGGATGATCGCCTTTTCTTTGGTGTTTATGGATTTTTTCTAAAATAAAAAAAAAGGAGAAAATGTATGTATAAGTTTTGGGTATTGATTTTCAGTTATTTTATGATAGGGGTAGCTTTTATATGTAGTAAAAAGAAATGACATACATTTTAAGTTTGTGTCGCCTTTAATTATTGAAATGTTACAATGTTACATTTTGTGCTTCCTATAGATCCTTATACAGCATGGACTAAGCTGAACCTTAAATATAGAATAATTCTACGGGATGCATGGAGCTGCTACATGTAACTGAGAAGACACAGAGGCTTGATGAGTGCAACAATGTGGACTGGGGTTATAGTGCATCAAATAACAATGATGCAAAGATTCTTTGTTATGAAAATCACTTGTTGGCCTCTGCAAGTTCACCAGATCAATATGAATCCATACCACTGGGACCATCATTGGAAGCGCCAGATCTTACATCTTTACACAAAGGAAGAAAGAAGATATGCTGTGTTGAAGAACTTGAGACTTCTTTTACATACATTGATGAAAATGTCAACATCGAAGTTGTGACCCATCCTCCTTTAAGCAAGACAAGCCATGGACATGTGCATCACAACTCGGATAGAGAAATTCAACCGGAGGGACTACATGAAGCTTCGATAATATCCGATGACGATGCTGTGTCTGAAGCTTCTGCAAAGTCTGTAGACTATGGTTTCATCAGTGCAGTTACATTCCTAATTACTGGAATTTTACTAGTAATAATTTCATACCTGGTCCCCAGGGACGTTAAATCTGATCCGAACTCTACCACAGCTAGGGAAATGGAGCAATTAGAGAAAAAGAATGCTGTCATAGGCGCCCACTTGGATAAATGTGTGATAGCAGGGCTATGTTTTTTAACTCTTGGTGGGGTAGTTTTGTCAATTCTACTAATGATATCAATGTGGAAAGGTGAATTATACAGGAGAAAAACACTTGCAGCTAAAGAATCTGCAAAATTATATGGGTCCATCAATTTTAACCAGATGAAATCTGGTGGAAATGAAAATGTGTTAGTGCAAGAGGATACAGTCGATATTGTTAACTAATGTAAACATTTTTTCCAATAATGTGCTTTTAAAATATCCGATGTAATACAAACCATTTCATGTTGAAATGTAAGATTTTTTTTTAATTATTAATATATTGTAACCATTCCAGTCCCCACTTTATTTGGTGTTATCATACCTGGGGTTATCGTCATCTGCATATAAAGGGAAATTATCTTTGTCATTGATCAAGTGGCTATTGCATAACGAAAAATGTTTTTTTTTTCCACATAGTGGCACTTTAAAAAAGAAAAGGTTCACTTGCTTTGCTTCATCTGTATCATAAATACGAGACCATGGTTTTCCAACATTTTAAATATTTAGGGCAGCGTATCATTAAAAAACAACTATATGTTATTGTCAGTTTGCTTTATTTTGTTCTTCTTTTGAGAACCCTATATAAAAATGTGTATCCTATATATAAAAAAAAAGGTTTTTTAAGATCATGAATTAATTTAAGATCATGCAACCAGTCCACTACTATCCTTAACATATAACGCTAAGCTAATTTTGATCCTCTTTCTTCCATCCATTTGTCTCAAATTCCCAATTCGACTCCTTCTACGCTTTTATTTCTTGTTTCCATGGCAACCGGACAAACAAATGGGATTTCCGAAAATGAAAATGTTGTACCAACTTTGAATACAAAGGCGGAGACAGACGAACCTCGGTGAATACAAAGAAAAATGTTAACAATAAAATAGTATTGTGTACACTGCGCCTTTCAACACACCGACGGCATCTACCCTCTCTCAACCAGAAATAGAAAAAATATCAAACCGGTTTAGGATAGTGCTATTCATACACCCAAGTATTAAATAATAAAAATTGGCAGACTTGGAAGAAAATCCCCCTTTTTCCTGGTATTGCATTGCCTTCCCACCAATATGCTATATGAGGAATCCAGTAAAAAAAACCCGTAAGGTAGATAAGATCTACAAACTTACCCTGGTGTCATTAACACTACGATATAAATATATATTAAAATAAACCTGTTAGAATGAACAACCTATACAGCTTTGCCTTCACGTTATCTGAAGTGTTAATACCAACATTCACACTTAGTAAAGGAACAGTGAAATACAATATGGCATATGTTAAGATGCACTGGAAAAGAAAGCAATGATTAGATTAATGACTGGGAAGGGGAATATCTAAAATTTTGGATGGGACTCTGCAAGTGCAGAAGAGCCCGTTCTTGGTGATAAAAGGCTATATGCCTTTAATCGAGCAGGAAGTTAGCATGATTTAAGCCTTTTGGCTTTATTGCTGCAAATTTGCTAATATATTGAAAATGTATAGAACAAAATGATGGGTGACTAATTATATTACAGGTATCTTTAAATATGGTGCTAAATGGATGTTCTGGAGAAGGTCCAGGTTATGCATTAATGATGTCACTGTTGAAGGTGATGGCAACCAATACTTTCTGTCTTAAATTTGCCACTTTGGGCCGGATCAACGGTATAATTCTTCTTTTTTTAGATCCTGCATTTGATGCATTATGACACAAGGAACCAATTGATTTTTCAGAGCCAGGACCTGCCGAACAGCGCCAACTCTGCCCTGCACTGGCTGTATGTCATTATGAAACACTATAACTATATTGTATAACTCAGTTGCATTAGATTGTAACCTTTCAAGACTACTTAGGTCTCTTCTCCGAACATGCAGGATTTTTGTAGCATCAAGATTTCAGAACCTCCCTGTACTGCATGAACGACGAGACAGCTGTTGTGAGTTGTGTGATTGTTATGATTGAGTGCTATGAATTAAAGGAGTATTATTATTACGATCTCTTATTTAATAAGCGGCAACAAATTATGCAGGCCTATACAATTTAAGTAGGGCAACACGCATAACAAATATACGCTAATACATACAGATACACCAGGAGGGGAGAACCCTGCCCGTAAGTGCCCATCTAGCCTTATGTTATTTTTATACAAAGTTCCAGGCTGGAATGGTGGAATGGTTGAGGGCCCAGCTCAAGAGCTTACAATCTAAAGGAATAATATGGGTAATTGGAGCAAAAGGAAGGGTTAAACGAGGGAGTTGTGGCAGCAATTAGGCCTAACTGGTTTCAGCATGGAAAAAGAGGATGTATAAATAGAATGAACTAAAGGGTAGGTGTGTTAGTGTTTGTCTTGATATGGTAGAAAGCAGGCTGTTCGTTATGATGCAGAAATGAGAGAGATAATTAAGAGAAAGAAAGTATAAAGTTACAAAGGGGAGGTGTTATGGCTGTAGGAGCAGGGCCGGCCCAAGACAAAATGCCGCCTGGGGCGAAGTTTTAAATGCCGCCCCCCCCATTATCTACCCTTCCTCTCCCTCCACCCCTTATCTACCCTTCCTCTTTCCCCCCGTACTTACCTTTCAGCAGTCCTGCAGTCCCTTCTCGGTCTCCAAGCCGTCACCGAGACTGAGCTAGAGAGCTCGCAGAGGAGAGAGAGGGGGGCCGAGCAGGTACTGACAACTATGTAAGTGAAAACCACTCAGCGCCCCTCTCTCTCTCCCTTCTCGGCTTTAAAAAAAAAAAAGGCTTGGGGAGGCAAAGTGCTACCCCTTCAAAAGTGCCGTCTGGATCGGTTGCCCAACTCGGCTCCATTGTCGGGCCGGCCCTGTGTAGGAGGCCAGAGGGGGAGGGGATCAGGACAAAGAAATGTACAAAAAGGTAAATACCAAAGTTTGGCCAAAAAAACCCCATAATCTCCCAAAAATACATATTTGGTATAAATATAGGAAAACATGTATAATTATACAAAATATGATTTAGGAATCAAGTTTCTGTGAATGCTCAAAGTTTTGTGTCTGTTAGCTGTTTATTTTGCTCTTTGTTTATTGCTTGCCTGTCAATGATTGCAAAATCATTAAAAGGTTCTGCTAAATATAATACTTTCTAACCAAATACAAGGTTAGAAACGTCATTCCTGGTACTGTCATCCGCACAAACCTTTCACTAGAATAATGATTTCAAAAAGCTTGGAACAAGTTTGTGTTATGTGTGATTAATGCTACGGAGGAAAGAAATGACTTAACATGTTTGAAAGTATAATTGTTTTCATTTATTAAGGGAGCAAGACCTTTAACAATCATTATCACTGCATATTAATAGTCACTGTAGTCTGTAATGCAATGTAAACCTTATATTTGAAAGCATTATGGATACCTTCTGTACTAATTGTGTTGTATGATATTTTTATTGAAATATGGTGCCTTGATGTTTTTATTGTTACTATATTTGCAGCTCTATTTTTTACATTGATTTATGTATAAGTCGTTTTCCATTTGGTTGTAAAGGATGCCGTGTTTAGGATAATGGTTCATTAAATAAATTTATTACAAGTAGCATGTTAATCCGTAGCACATAGAAAAAATGAAACTAAATAAAATACCAGCAGGCACATTTGTTTCATTCAATAGACAAGCAGATTAACAGAGATTGATTCAATGAGCTGTCTAAACCTTAATTGGTGTTAACGATCGTTGTAAATGTATGGTTTGTGGTTCAATACCCTGACTAAGAAACAAGAGTTGTGCGGTGCATATCAAATTGTTAATAAAATAAGTTCAAAAGAGTTGCATTAGCAAACTGTGGAACTCTCTGGGTTTTACCTGGAAACTGGTGAAATGTCAATTCTCTGAGTCTCATGGCCATAGCCTGAAATCTCCGAGTTGTGGGCCACATACCACTCCTTGCCCATGGCTATCTCCAGCCCTCATACAATGCAAAGAGTTTGGGTCTAGCCCCACCTACAACATCATTGGCCCTGTCTGTGATGTCATCTGCCCCACCCGCAACATCATCATCACTGCCTACTGACGTCATTGGCCCCACTCACCGACATCATCTGACTGCCCCAAGAGCTAGAGCTTAGAAGTTCCCCGGTATGTGCACCAGGTAATGGTAATTATCTCCTGAAAACCCAAAGTTATCATACGACAAAAAAATGCAAATTCAGTAGGAAATAGGTCACATTTTATTGTGGAATATGCCAGTGTTTCATCCATGCATGGATTTGTTATGGCAAAGCAAAATGATATCAGATCTAGTATGGTATTGATTTTCCTCGACAAAAGACCAAAATTAAACAAAATGTCAACACCCTGACTAAACATCAAATAGCAATTATTGATTATATAATATAGAACAGAACACTCATTTGAAATCAATATAACACAGCTACATTTAAACAATTGAAATGAGTGCAGAAAATGCATTTTTTAACAAATACACCAGACATCATACATCAAACCCTTTGTCTATGTTAATCAAGGTGCGTCTAAGAACCTTGTATGCACTGTACAGCAGAAAGGCAAAAAGTATACAATTTCCCATTTTAACAATCTCAGTAACACCACTTATGGTTTACAATAAAAAAGCAAGCCACATGGCTACACATTAACATCATCATTCACACTCTAGATGGAATAACACATCCTATACCAACTGCGTAATGTGCCCGTTTAAGCCATATATTACCGGGGGCCAATACAAACCATTGTGTGGAAATCTGTTCATAAACAGGACTATGCATAGGACACGTGGTCATGCGTTTATACCGGAAGAAAGGAGATTTAGTCTAAGGCAGAGGAAAGGGTTTTTTAGCTGTAAGGACAATAAGGATGTGGAATTCTCTGCCTGCAGAGGTAGTTTTAGCGGAGTCTGTACAAACGTTTAAACAGCAACTGGATAAATACTTGCAAAACCATAATGTTCAGGGATATAATTTTTAAAAGAATAGGGGGAATAGCTGCTTGATTCAGGGGGGAGAAGGTCCCCCCCCTAGTTTGTTGCAAAATTGGATCTTTTGGATCAACAGCAATTAACAGATGTGGGGAAGGCTGAACTTGATGGACGCATGTCTTTTTTCAGCGTATGTAACTATATGTACCTAAAAATCAGTACATTCCTACATCTATAAAGCACCTGCTAAACACAAACAGGATAATTACATACAAAAAACACCTGGTGACTGAGCTACCTACACACCCAATCAGTGTGAATATAAAGTGTGGAATAAAAAAAATATTAAAAAAAATGTAAAATGTGTATAGATATTACCTATAATGATTATGGAGAAAGAATTTTCTTCAAAGAAGGAGCTCACATGAAAAATATAAAAAGTCATGCAATTCCTTATAACTTAAAGTTGTTGTGTGGTAGTGGATTCATTTTTCCAGCTAAACAACAATCCTAAATACACACTGAAGCTGTGCCAGCAATATCTGCATACCTGGGATCTCTCTGGGTTTGACCCTGAGATTGCCGGGTGAGCACCGGTTCTATGGGTCAAGACCCGAATCTCAGCCCATTTTCCCTTTAAAAGGAGGTGTTTCCCGCTGCAGTCAGCAGGACCACCCCCGACGTCAGCGGGAACTCCCACCAACGTCACAGGACCACGCGCTGACGTCAGTGGGCAGTCCTGGCCGCGTCCCGCAAAGGGAAGTCTCCGGGCAGCCGGAGACCAGAAGTTCCCAGGTATGGATATCCGATGTCCAATGAAAAGCAAGGAGTGCTTTTTTGAAGGCTTTCCCACTTAAGTCACTGCACTCCATTGGAAAAGGGAAAAGGCAAAACAGGCACTTTCTAGGATGCTCTAAAATATTGTTGGAATAGTGTGGACATGGACAGGAATGATGGAAAGAACCACAGTAACATTACAAAACATGAACTACAAAACAAACTTAACTATCACATAAAACAACAGTTTGCATTGAAATATGAATGCCAGATTTTTCAGATGTCAAGATGTGATATGAAAAATGTTCATTTTTATTTATTTGCTGACTTTGGGGATCAGAAACTTCAGAATATCACCCTCCCAGGTCTTGTTGTCTGTGCAAGTGTCTTGTTGTAAGTAGGATTAGCCATCTTGAACTGGCCCACCAACCATTTGCCCAACTTGCCAGATGGCCAATCCAGGCCTGACAATAGTTGTAGCTAATATCAAGTGGGTATTCAAGTCTGTGCTTATTTCCAAAAAAACATTAAGAACTAATAAGGTGAACATCATAAAATTAAACCAGATTTAAAAAAGAAAACCACACAAGAAAAACTACCAGTAGAAATGTCTAATTTAAGCAAAACTGACTTATTTGGTGAAGTGTTCCTAAGGGTATTAAAACTGGAGCTATGATTTTCACTTAGTAATGGAAAGTACTGTACTCACCCGTAAATAGTAAATCACAACTGTCCAAAGCAATATCAGGCATTGCTGTAATAGGATTGGATGTCTCTTAAATTCTCTTATTTTCTGTAATTGTGCCCAAGGCTTAAGAAAGTTTAGTTTTTCCAATAGTTCCTATTGTGTAAAAAAATGTCACTCTGAAATATTACAACTACTTTTTTTTTTTTTTTTACTGTGAAATTGTGGTTACAATTTGTGTATGTCTCCGTTAATAAACCTACACAATTATTATTGTTTGTATACAGTGTATATTATATGCAAGTGGGGACAAGTGGGGCTTTTATTTAAGGTCATATGCATAAATATAAAAAATTTTATATTACTAATATTAAATTAAAAAGAAAAGGTAAGAAAAAAATATTACAAAATTACCATTACAATGGTGTAGCTAACTAGAGCACATGAAAATATTATCTTAAAATATATTGCTTTATTTCAAAAACCTGTTTTGGCTATAACAGGGCTAATATAAGAAATTGTATATGATGTTGATTCCCCAACACTAAACTGGCTACACCACCACTAATAATTATTATTATTATCTTTTCTGTATATAATGCCAACAATTTACGCAGCGATTAATTCTCCAGCTAAATGAATACTAAAGCCCCCAAAATCCCAGATTACATAACAAAAATCTAAAAGTACCACTAGAATTGTTTATTTTTTCCTCTTAAAAATTAAAGCCACTAAGCACCCCTAAATCCCCACAAATAAAACCCTCCATCCAAAAAATAACTAGAATTTCATTTTGTTTTGTAGGTTTTAAGAATTTGTGTACTTCTCCCTGGCTAGCACTATCTTATTTCATAACTCTAATTCCCCAAACAAAAATGTAAAATAAATTGTTAGCTACAAAGCCAAAGAGATGTGATTGGGCCATGTGACAGCAGACCATTCAGATCAGTTTCCTTAAAAGAAAAAGAAGAACGCATATTAAAGTAGTCTGTGAGTAGTTTAATATGCATATTTCCAAAATATAAAAAAAAAAACAATTACCTGTAGTAGAAACTTCAGCCTTACTGCTGCAGCTGCCCTCATTCTCCATATTCCAACAATTCCCACCACTAATTGGCTAATTTCCATAAAATGAATGGAAGTGCTTTCCACGCATTCGCACGGAGGTCTGACCAGACATCTTCTATGGTGTTCCCCAAGCCAGTACTGCAGTTGACTGGTGATAAGGGTGTCCATGTCACGTGCAGAGAGATGTCTTCAGCCTCTGAAGGGCAGGGAAAGGGGCAAATACATATGGGGGATTCTGCAGAAGGGACATTTCAAAAATGTAAAAGTGCCCCATAGAATTCATATGCGATAAATTGCATATGATGACTGGACTAGCTTTTCTATGCTAGGGTCTGACAAACACCCCCCCATCACACAGAGACATAGAGGGAAGTTCTGAAAACAACAGTATGGAATATGCTGGAATTAGTTTATGTTATTGCTGTATCTGTTATGATATGGCGTGTTTTATCAAACTAGACACAGGGTTGGGGTATGTGCATTCATCTATATCCGCCTGTTGAGCATTAATGTATATTAATTATGAAGCAATGTCGTTAAGTCAGTTGAACGTTTTTCACACCCGATCATTTTCTCCCACCTTTAAATTGTACTGTTCATGGTTCACATCACCATATATCAGTGAATGCGAGGGAAAATAAAAGTGAGAAAAAAAAACCCCTATTTTTATCTTTGCTTTACTAAATCTGTTGGTGAGATGTGTTATATGCTTGATATGCCTAGGCTTTAAAAGAAACAAGAAATGTCAAAACAATACTTTTCGATTGATAATAATTACAAATGTAAAGCTCATTTGCACGTGTTAAATGTTTGCTCTTTTTTCTGAAAATGTAAAATTACAGAATTTCTGTGAGGCTGACGGTTGGGAGGAGAAGACCTCCTGTGAGAGGTGCCGTTTTTTGAAAGGTTTTACTAATCCTCATTAATCCCCATTAACGGTATATTTATTTCATCTCCTGTGATTGAAGGTAAACATCTTTCCTGATATGTGAAACCAAAACCAAAGGGTAGACGCCTATATATATGGGGAAGAAGAGAGAAATTTAGTAAATAGACATTTTTTTCAAATACACTCATTAAAATATAAAAGCACTGAGAACCAGCTTAGGTGCCGGCGCGTGTAACAGCAAACGGATAACCAGTATACGATGCTAACACTCTCACCGCCTAATGACTTCTCTCACTAGCCTCATATGTGGCTACTACAAGCAAATACTCCAGATTCAAGTCTGAACAACAGCCAGTAACAAAAACGTCACCCTATTTCCACATCACCTTATTTATCCCTTCCCCGGTAGTCCCATCATGTCCTGATAGCAATTAAATCCAGGCGTTCTCCTCCAAACTTTCCCCCCTTGTTGTCATTGTGTTCATATACCCAAGTCTCTCCGGTTTCTCTCCCTGGAGTTTTATATTATGAAAAGGGTAAGTATCACATAAAAGCATCAGCATCTATATCTTTCCATTCTCGTTTATAGACAGTTTACATATATTTAAAGTCTCCACATATGTGATTAACCCTTTCATATCCGTTTGTTCGTTAAATCAGTTCACCTGCTTGCTTTCAAAGTAACAACAGATCCATTTGTCAGTTAATCTACTTATTGTAGGGATATAAACAAGCTCATTCATGGAATTTCCCGAACAGACAATTACAAAATTGATGTCTATCATCAAGTATCACTTTATTCTGTATGTATATATATATATATATATATGTCTTTATGTTTATACTTATTTGTGTTTATGGTGAGAAGAGGTCTCTGCAAGTGCCGCCATTTTGGTAGGAGATTAAAGGTGGAAGAGAAAAGAGAAGGGTGAAGATAGAATTAGATCCACAAGGAGATACATAAGTGGAATTGGTCAGCAGAAGGGACAAAGGTCGGCAGAGAAGGTAAGGAAATATTTACAGAGGGTGAGAGAGAATGAAGGAGAATGAGAGTGTGAGAGAATTAGAGCATGAGAAAGTGAATGATTTTGCTTGAGAGTCTCTTCTGGCTTAAATTGCAAAGCAATCCCACTTATTCAGCTCGTTCATAAGCAATATAGCCATGAAAAATTAGATGGGACTCGCCAAACTTAGGGTGCTTTGACGTAGCGGCGGGCCAAACAATATATGACCATATAATATGATAAAATCCCCAATGTTTATGCCTTAGGTGTTTATTGAATAATATCCGCTGGGTATGCACTGAATTATTGCTTTGTCATGTGTAACCTACAGATCACAGCAGTTGGAAGCGGACAAAGAAAGAAGACGACAGAATAACAAGAAGCTGTGGGAAATGAGACAGGGACACAGAAGTGGTTTGTATAGAAGGTAGGGAAACATTGAGAGAAAGCATGAAAAGTGCAAGAAAGAAATTGTTGTCTAAAAGCGAATGGACTAAAAACTAAACGAAAAAAATTGTCTGAATTGGCCTATTAGCACTAGTCTAGTATGTAGTAAAATTGTATGCATCTCAAACACCAAAGAAAGCGTGGTGGCTTCATGGGCTTGTAGTTTAACCCCTTGATGACAATTGCCGGTCCTGGCACGGCACTGAAAAGCATTTGCTTTATGACAATTGACGTGCCAGGACCGGCACGTCTTTAAACGGGTGCAGAAAGCGATCTACTATCGCTTTCTGCACCCAAAAAGCGTTGCTGAATGCCTCGACTTCGAGGCAT
>VKOC01000006.1:38018904-38158643 GCA_009364415.1 Spea multiplicata
TTAAAAACTTCGCCCCAGGCGGCGTTACGTCTTCGGCCGGCCCTGAGCACCTTGAAAACATTTGGGGGGGTTGTAACAAAATAAAAATAAAAAATATATAGATACAGAAGCTCAGATACTAGCATTACAAAATAATAAATATCACAATATGCTGTTGTAAATATACCCATATTATGTTTTATTTTCAATAGTCTACTACCCTGTAACACATAGGATTTGGGAAGATCAGACGTTTCTATGTTTGCGGTGAATTAATTTGGTCCCTCGGGTATTTGTATATCCGTCAGAGATGTGATAGATGTAAGGTGGGAAGATACACGGCCGACTCATTTCACCTTCCTGTTTGTAAGAAACCATTAACAACCTGAAGCAAGGAACAGGAAAGACGAGGAATGGCTGCCTTTACAGCTTATCCAACCTATTTATAGCTCGTAGGTTTCGGTTTTTGGAAGACGTTTACAGGTTTACCTCCACAACAAGGCAACTCATCTAATAAATGACCTGTTCTCCTCACCCCACCTATTCAAAGGCTACCATAACTAACCACAATTCAGATAGCAGGACGGGAAGCGAGGAATAATCATGAGAGAAGGAACAACTGCCCCCATGATGTTCGCCTAAATGTGGATCGTAATAAATATATCCTATTTTGAGATTAAAATATATATAATACACACTCACTCATTTGGCTTTGCCAGTGAATGCTCTATACATTCAGTACAGCTTTTTGAGTATTTTTTTTTTTTTTTATTACGCACAAACGTAATATAGGATCTGTCATATTTGCTGGACTATAAGACGACCGCCAAAATTTGAATATTAATTTAGGAAAAAGAAAAAGCATGAAGACTACCCTATAGGGGAAAAAAGTTTTACTAGTAAATATTAATTCACATGTAAACTATTTTTTCATATTTAATAAAAACTACGATTGAGAAAATGTCCCAGAGATGCCTTTAACCCCCTATTTGCCACTCTGCCCCAGATATGCCTTATACACCGACCCATGCCACTCTTACCCCCCCCAGTGGAAGTCTCTGCAACCTCCACTGCTGCTGGCCGGTACTTATGCCGGAAGGTCATGTCACGCTGGTGCTCTGTCATAGAAGCCCCGGCGGAAGTGCCGGCAGCAGCAGAAGTTGTCTGTGTGCATCCTAGAAGCATTCACTGGCTGTGAGATGCGCACAGAGAACCTCTGCTGCTGCCGGCACTTCTATGGTGGAGTACCGGAAAGGTCATGTGATGCCGGCAGGTCATAGAAGGCCTGGCAGAAGTGCCGGCAGCAGTGGAGGTTTCTGCGCGCATTGCAGACACCCACCTACTGCCAGATCTGGGTCCCCTGCAGCGCTGTGGGGGATCTGCATCTTAGTCTTGTAGTCAGACCTCTAAAGGTCTGAATATAAAACGAGGGATATTTTCCAGAGCATTTGCTTGGAAAAAAACCTTGTCTTATCGAGCAAATACGGTATTTAAGTACATTTCTCTACTGCTTTCTGAGCTACTCCATTTTGGCTTTAAGCTTGGATACCCACGCAAAACAACCTGTTAATGTGCTGGTTTTCTTTGTGCTTTAGTTTAGAAAATTAAGGCTACTCTTGGCAACGATAACCATCGTGCTGACTGCGTCTTCCTGCGGTTTCATACTTCCTCTTTTCTGTAACTTGCCGCTCTGTCTTCAACAAACTTCCTATTTTTTTTTTTTTTACACCATAAGCTTTGTGTATCTGAGTTTCTCTGAAGCCAAAAGAGGAATATAAACTTCGCTCCTAATACTACTTTAGCATTTACCAGGTACAGCGGTCAGAAACGGTAGCCTAAGCTACTTAACTCCATGCACTGTAAGACATGTAAAGAAGTATTTTAGATGAAGGAGTTGGAGGAAGGTGGAATATAAAATGTCATTGGAAGGTTAGCACTGTACTCCATATACTTCAGCAACGTATGCAGCTGTAGGATTGTTTTATATCACTAGCGTAAAGCAACACCATATAAAAATAAGGTGAGGCAAAGAAAGTCACGTTACCCAAACAGATTTATACCCCACATACTTCATTCATTTGCCACAATATAAAAAAGTATCCCGGACTAACCTAGGCTGAGAGTTCTCCTCGTACATGCGCTCCTTCCCCTCCTTGAACAAGCTAATTGTCTGCTTTGTCTTCTTTAAGAGATTTTCCATGAAAACCCGGAAATATTCGTTTTCTCCCAGCGTCTCCATTTTCCCCTCATAGCGAGACATAATTGTGCGAAGATGTTGATAGGTGTCGGGAAGCAGGTCCAGAATATACGGGGGGCTGTTTTTCAGAGCCAACCTTTGATTCTGGCACAGACGGACCACCTATGCAAAACAAGAGATCAGGTAACGTGAATGAAAGCAGGTGGAGGAGAACAAACCACACACACACATACACACACACATACATACATACGCACACAACCTCCTAAAGACCAAATTAAGAAGGACCCATTTCATAATTTCTCTATAACCCTGCAGTCTCCCTGCTTCTTCGGTAATCTACATTAAATGCTGCCCAACTATATACCTGTCTAAATGACAAGGGAAGTCTTGTGATAAATACATAGATTTGTTGTCTCGTGACAAAGAGTATTTCATACCCTAAAGACTTGCACAGTATAGACAAACATCCTGAACACAACACAAGACGGAGGACAGAATAATGTTTGAGGAAAAATGGATAGACAAAAAGGGCCGACTGGTTCTTATCTGCAGACACATTCTACGATTCTAGGGACTTTTTGTTTTACCAGAAATTCCTTTTTCGCGTTAAAAGGACACTTTTGTACATTGTTTTATCTTGAATTGTTTAAAATTACATAAAAACCTTAATGCTGAAACAAATACCGCCCCTCGCTATAAAAGTAGATTTTTTTGTCTAAGCAGACCCCCCTTTACAACTTTAGATTGGGAAATAGATACAGTATGTAAAAGAGATTACGCCAGAATACACCGGCTCCTCTACTTTTCAGAAACATATACTTTTACGTAATGGTTTTCATGTTTCTCATATGACTGCCAAATAATCGAGCTATTTTTTGGCTTGAGCTATTTGAATTAGCCGTGTACAATTTCTAACAGGTAAATCATTCTGATCACACATGCGGTAGATAACACAATGATCCAGCAACCATCACTGCCGCATTACTTTCCTGATCACCGCAAATGTGGACAACTTTGACACAACTTAGTGCTGTATCTGGTCAACAGCGATTATACTGGAAGCCAAGGAGTTGGAGGGGGCAGGGGTATTAAGGCACTCAATAGCTCCGTGCCTACACGTTAAAGTGATTCTGTGTCTGGACATAAAGTCAGGTTTGGCATATTGGAGCTACAAATATCACGCGATAACCTCCAGGTAAGCCAATATAAGAGAAACCAAGCATACCCTCCGTTCGGTACCAATGTACCCTACAGAATAACTTTTTTTTAATGCTAGAACAAAGAAGTGACCCCTTTTTTCTTGCACACAACATTTTGAGGTTGCCCGCAGTTCCTCGTGTGTATAGAAGTTGGCACGCTCAAAACTACTGGATTATAATAAAAGTGTTAACAGACGCTGCATGACACAGAAGTGATTACAACTTATTTTGTACTCCCCGGTCTGCACGCAAGACTCGCAGACAGAGCTCGCCATTCTACCTACACAACACTGAACACAAATACGCACACACTAGAACATTCAGACAAAACTGCAGAAAACATTTCCTTCTTAAAAAGACTCGCAATCGTTGATGTGGTTTTCAGCTGGTTAAAAGGATGCAATTTCACTTGGCATGCCAGTTTCTGTTTGACCACAACACCCCCTCTCTATCACGGATGGCTCAAACAATTGATTATCATCCACACAGAACGGAATTACCTGGTTTTCGGTATTAAATTGTTCATAAAATGTGATCTGGTCTACATCTAAGCCACAAGTATAGACAAACACAATGCACTTACACTAATAACACACAGACAATGATAGTTTTTTCATGTCTTTATTGTGCACAGTCTTTAAACATTCACAGGGCTGGTGAAAAAAAGTAAGTGAACCCTCGGATTTAATAAGTGATCGGACCTCCTTTGGCCGCAAACAAGCACTTCCGGTAGCTGCGGATCAGACCGGCACAGCGTTCAGCGGGTGCTTTAGGCCATTCAGAGCTGCTTAAGCTCAGCCATATCCTTAGGATTTGTACTTAGATGTTTAGGGTCATTGTCCTGCTGCATTACACAACTTCTACTGAGCTGCAGCTGGCAAACAGCCCCCCAGACATTATTCTGTATAACTTTGGGGTAAACTTGGAAATGATCTGCCCCTTCAACGATGGGAAGCTGTCCAGGACCTGAGGCATAAAAGCCCTAAATCATGATTTTCTCCCCACTCTACTTCACCGTGGAGTGGATTTTCATGTAGATATGCGGTGCCCTTTTTGCGCCATACGTTGTGCTGCGCGTTCTTCCTGAACAATTCAACCTTGGCTTCATCAATCCACTAAACATTTTCCCTGTGAAGCATCGAGGTGCTCTTCGGGCAAACTTCAGGCTGGCAGTGATGTCAAACAGCGATTTCCTCCGTGAAGCATGGTTACCATCCGCAGACGCTTCTGTTGAATATTTTAAAAAACACCTCTACACTCATTTCATTGATTGGTAAACAGGTTTGTTAAGTCACTTAGCCCAGGGATTCACAAACTTTTTCAAACCCACACCGTGAATTTTTGAATGATGTATTCAATATGGACAAGAATGCAATAATTTGTGTGTTATTAGTTGAAACGGATTGTGTTTGCTCATTATTGCAACTTAGATAAAGATTGTATCATATTTAGGACACATTTATAGATAACATGCTGGTAATTCCAAAAGGTTCATTTAGAATAGATAATATAGCGCCATCAAATTCCGTAGCGCTGTACAATGGGTAGAGAGGACATAACAAGTAGTATGTAACATAACAAATTGACTAACAGAGACAACAGGTGAGGAGGGCCCGGCTCAAAGGAGCTTACAATCTAGAGATTTAGATAAGCAAGGTTATTTCTTTCACAATATTTCATAAATACAAGCTTTTGTAATGCATGGGTTAACTGAATGAAGTGTGCGCGCATAAACAAGCATGGGGAGAACTCTCAAGACCACTAATTTATATTATATATATATATCTATACTATGTATCTATGTCTATATGTAAGTGAACCGGTACAGACCTCGCTGAAATGTGAGACTACTCTGTGATGTGGTGAGAAAGGATAACCACCGACATTCTACAGGTCTCTTACCTTCACAATTAAGCCAGGCGGATTAGTATATAAGTGCATATGGAAAATATAAGTAGTTTGGACCTCACAGACACCCTGAGACTTCTGCGCTGATACGCCAGAGTAGCTCATATATTAAAATTTCACTCACATGCTAGAAAACAGAGGGGTGGCTACCAAGATCCCGGTAAGACTCAAATTAAATTAGTAGAGCGCAACACATACTATCCACACGCTACTTCCGCAGATAATAATGAAAACTGAAAGAAAGCATCCTGAGAGCATCTTCACTTTCATCATTTCACAAAATTACATTAAAACTCCCTGCCACGGATTTAAGCTGCGTCTCCACGTAGAACGCTTGAGATTTTCTCTTGCACCGTAGACCGCGTATTAAAGCCACAACCGTCAGCATGAGTCTCACAGATCACCCTCTAGCGAGTAACTGTGGTCTGAACGCAACACAGAGAAACGGAGATACAAAGTGAGGAGGACTAAATATGACTGTGTGACAGTACTGTGTAAAACCACAGATACATCCGGCCTACCGTGCATCCTCACTCGCACTCACATCATGACTGATGGCCTTTGTTTCACGTTTAGACACAAACTACAGAGCTCGTGGGTCGATTAGAAATATCATTTTTATACCATTCTAATAATCGTTTCACAGATCGCCCTTTTCGTGCCATCTCCATGGTCCTGTACAAGAACCGGGGGGGGGGGGGGGCTACAATTGCCTTCCCCTCTGTTCCCCTGCAATAAAAATCTGAAAGGATGGGAGCCATTGCCCCTTTAAATGACAGCATGCGCCATTTAATGTCTCAGCTGTACATACAGCAACAAACGGATGCCTTAAAGCAGAGGTGTCCAAACTGCGGCCCTCCAGCTGCTGCAGGACTACATCTCCCATAATGCTCCTTCAGCTAAGGGGTTGGCTGAGGGGTATGGGAGATATAGTCCTGCAGCAGCTGGAGGGCCGCAGTTTGGACACCCTGCCTTAAAGGGACCATCGCAGCCTGATTGTTTCACACGGAGACTCCTCTGTGTGCATCGAGTTCGGGGGTCCTCTCCCTGAGACTTCTCACTAGTAGGCAGGCAGCGCTCTTACACATGCTCCCCGCACAACAGTCTCCGCAACGAGGATGGGCCGGAGTTTATATAATGAAAGTAATTATAGTCCTTTTAGGATGTGTCTAGGAGATGAATGCTCACTATGGAGCAGTCCTGCGGTACACATTATATATTCTATAGGTGAACGCCCTGAAACACGCTTCTCGCAGTTTGCATGCAGTTTTGCAGAGTACGGGAGCGTGGAGAGATCCGCACACAGCACTCATCCGTAGAGCGGAAGCCTGCTGAGTCCTCTCTACCTATTGCTCCGTCAGTCTGTCCGTTGTAGTTACGTCATATCGCTGCCCAATTTGTGGGCGCTGTATAAATAACACATAACCGTGCTGCATATTCTGCTCCATTACCTAACAGAACACGGAAATTACTAAACATCCTGTTATTACGGGAAATTAATAGTTTATTTTACATTAAATGGTTTTTCTTGAAGAACGCTGCCCTGAGTTTTGTGACATCGCGTGGTAACCTGGGCACTGTCCAGCATGGCCCCCTTTTAAGAGTGTCCCCAGGTTAAAGGCAAAATGAGGCCATCCAATGTCAATAAAACAGAGGCATTAGACTGTGACGTCATGAAGCCGGTGAGGATGAGAGCTACAGCACTGATGTCATTAAGGGTCTGTGGTTAAGGTTCCGGCCCGTTGGGCAGGGCGTGTGCCGGAGACTGCTCTGTGATCTCGGGCAGTAGGTGCCGGGCGGCATGGATTAATAAACTGACACCTATGGACACGTCAGGATGGATGTACAAGTCTTACCTAGAGCTATGACGCCATTAAAGCGAGACAGTGCTCTAGGTAACGAGAATCACGGATTGTCGGGTGATGCGGGGTGAGCACGGGGCTGCAGAACACACATAGGGATAAAGAGAACGTCGCAGAGATTCACGTTCTGAGCTCGGTGTCGGTAAACGTGTAAAAAATGCAGTACCTTGTCCATCAGCTTCCAGCATTTTTCCACCGTCTTTCTGTCCACGGCCCCCGGCTGTGCGGCCGGGTGGTGATGCGGCTGGAAAGCGTCTTTCACCAGCCCGATCAGCCCGCCGCCCTTCCGCAGATTGGTCGCCATGGAGACCGGGTTACAGCTGCAGGGTTCTCACTGGTACCGAGAGCGCGGCAGCCCCCGGGCACAACCCTCCCTATGTGCGCCGGGCGGGGAGGGGGGAGCAGGGTCTCCCGGGTCCGAGCACCGCTTCGTCGCCGTCACTTCCGCCTTTCACCGGCCGTGAGCGCGCAGGGTGGTCGCTCGACGCAGCTTGCATGTATTTACAGCGACGTGCCCACCAAAGGCGGGGCTGCTCGGAAACACACCAGCGATTGGTTGAAACAAGGGCGAGCCTGTTTCTTGAAGCGTTTTTACGCAGACGCCGAGAAAGAGGAAGCGACCGTGTAGAGTAGAGTGTGGGCGGTAGCTGTCCAGATGTTAACGAGCTACTGAAACGGCTAGTGTGCACGGCGGCGCAGGAACCTCTTCGGGGAGTGCGATGGGCGGCATGTAAGGTTACATAGCGATTAGACGACAGGCTGGGCCTGGCCTCCTATTCATGTTTTATAAATAAATACATATCAGCAGCCCCTGTAAAGGGACACTCAAAAACCAATGCATTGTGAGCTTTGTCATTAAGGGGTTAATACACATGCTAGCTGTGTGCTCCCTTTAAACCGTCGTGTTGCCCGATTTGCGCATGCACGACAGTTGCTCCCGTTGCATTCAAACAGTGCGTTTTTCTGCCACTGAGTGGCTGCTTAGTATCACTTCTTTGTTTGTATACATTGGCTACGCTATGTTGTGATTGACTTTAGTAAGTTCCTACTTCTTTGTAGTGCTGAATCAGCACTTTTGATTGCGCAATAAAAACTATAATTGAAGAGAAAAAAACCCAGAAGCTCCACAGTACCTTAGCGAGCCCACGCAGGCGCTCACATCCACACATTGCAGAACAGTCATGGTCTGAAACGCTAGGGTGTGCTGCAGCAGAGACTGCTCTCCAGACACAGATGCTGGTATTATGATTATTAAAAAAATGTTCATTAACATATCAGTGCAGACTTATGGCAAAAATATAATGTAACTAAAGGTGATCAATGCCTTTTAGGATTTTGAAAGAATTACTAATAGACAACAATGATTATGGTGACAACCAAAGCTTTATTATATAATAGAAACATTGTATGGGTTGGGGGCGAGTGGACCTCTGGACTCACAAAGAGTCATTCTTCAGCACGCAGGAGAGGAAAAACCTTACCTGGAGGAAACCTCTGGGGAACATGGCTTAAAGAACTGCCCTTCCCTCTGGGCACTAAGAGGTTAACTGTCTGACTACATTAAAAAGAATATATAGGTTAATTGATTTTAAGATGTCATATAAAAAATCCTCTTCTTAGAGTTCATACGTCTCTTTCTGGAATACTGACTCTCTGAAAATCTCTTTTCCGAGTAGCTGACACTCTGCAGTTCATTTTGCCAGGAAGTCTGCTGTCTTGCAAGGGGTCCTTCAAAATGGCACTCTGTGTGTGGAGAACCAGAGTAGCATATGTAGCTTCCGTTATGACGTCACAAGGCTAACTGGCAGGAGAGATTCCATTTGACACACAGCATGGTTAACTTTTCCACTGCCATATTACTGTATGCAACATTTAAAAAATAAAAATGTGAACACTAGATGTCTTGCTGCTCATTATTTTAACATGTTAGCATTATTATTATCTGATCCCTAAACATTTTATAAACGTTGTTTTGTATAAATGAGCTGATGGCCCTCAATATTAAAACACACACCACCCCCAGTCAGGCTGATGATAAGAGTTGTGGGAAAAAAGCAAAAGGCTGGCATCCTTGTGAAAATGTATCTAAACTGTGTTTGTATAGCATATTATGACATTAACCACTCTATTTTTTCTGTGTATACTTTGCCCTAATCTGTGTGCTGTTATGCAGTGAAATGAATGTGTCATGTCTTGGAAAAAATATACAAAAGCCCATACATGTGGGGTATTCCTGTTATCTGGAAACACAGCTGAATACATGTTGATGGGTTTTTCTGCAGCTGCATGTACTCTATGCAAACAATCTTAAAAACATGGAAAAATAATGTTACGTCTCCATTTGCCAAACATTGGGGACAAAATCGCTGCATGATAAGTGTCCAGATCTCTCAATGAAATAGCCTTGGCTGTCTGCTGTGCACAAATATATATATACTTTTGTGGAATTTTGAGCTGGTGGGCTGCTAAACAGTCCCAAATGAGACACAGGCCTCACAAAATAAAATCTGAAAATATAAAGTATGGGGATGTTCCATTTTATGCCCCGTAACTTCCAAAACCCATAAAAAAGAGCAAAACTTGAAGTGTGTTTGGTCAGTTTGGACATAGATCATGCTGCCCGGCAGGTACATATTACATGCATGTTCATTTATGGTCTTTTGCCACCTACAGCACAGACTGTGTTTTTGGAAGGCATGCTGGTGGGCAGGTGTATGTAGGCCAAAAAGAGCAATCAAACACCTAACCTACAAGCACCACCCAAGGTACAATATGACACAGATGTGTGTGTGCTGACCTATTGCTGACAGTCAGAAGGCCTGACTATTAAATATCCAAGTACATTCCATGTATATGTGAAGGCGAGTTACACGTGTAGCCCCTGGAAAATGCACAGCCCTGTAAAATGAATATGCCATTTTTATATCTGTTCATGTGAAGAAAAAGTTAGATATTAAAATACGGTGTTAGACTCGGTTCCCATAGCCGTAGCCTAGCAACCAATTCTCTACACACATTGGGCCAAGATTAAACGGCCGGAGTTCGCTTTCTTCCCCCATTGGCTAATCGGTTCGTTTGCCCCGCCCTTGTTTGGAAGAAGTCGGCATCTTGCTTGCAGGTCCGGTTGTTAAGCTGTTCTACCGGGGACTTCAGGTGAGCCTCCGAGGGCGCTGGGGCTGCGAATCCATGCCGCTCGGGGTGTCTGTATTATATACCGATATCCGCTGGGTTTACAGTTATAATCAGTGTCTATTCTGTCTGAATGTATCGGTATTCAGGTGACCGATCTAACCTCGTAGTTACTGCCTTCATCTAATGCCATTCTACCCTTCTTCTGCGAGGCTGGTGAGGTCTATAGATCGCGTCTCTTATAATTTGCGGTCTTACATTATATTTAAAAATATATATATATTTATTTTGGGGTACTGATCACTTTTTCACGTGGTTCCAGTCCGGCTCAGCTGTCGTCGCTGTGACAACATTACCAGGTTTCCCCGCTGAATGCGTATATATATATATAATGTATTTAATTATGTGTTGTGATCAGAAAACAGAATAACACAGATTTGTTTAACCCATTCATGGCCAGTGACTCATATACATTGCGGCAGGGACATCACGGTTGCTAAGTGGTCTATGACCCTAGGGGTAATTGCATTGAATCCCATTGCACGGTTAATGTCAGATGGCAAAGGGAATGCTCGTTAGGATCGCGTTTGTCTCTGTTTTTTGCCTCTCTCCTCTTTGCTGTAATGGTGATTTGGAGAGACACCCGGTGACATATATCTATTTAGTGCATCCCTGTCGTTGTCCTTACTGCTGAGCACAAGGTTATGATGTCATATCTGCCTATTAGAGATGCGTAGTGGCTGTCCGCGTCATTCTTTGGATGCTATGCCAGCTCAGCACAGTCCTTCGTGGTGCAAATGGGTTGGCCGGAGAGAGACCTTCCTTGTAACTGGGCCATCACCGACCATGGACTGCCAGAGGGCCCGATTTCCCACACGGACGCTGTTTCATGACACACGGCTAAAACACGCACAAAGTGCACACAGGGCACAGGAAGTTTATGCATGAAGTGTAGGATGCCAATGACACAGGGGATAACGGCGAATGGAGGAAGGTTTACATGAAGTGACCTGGCATTTCCCAGAGCTCAAAAATACAATTCTAAATAAAAAGATAACGAGAACACGAGAAGTGAATGCTTTAACGGCTGGATTTCAGTACGCGTTCTCTGATGTGATCGCTCCACTTTTTACCCCTTTATTCCCCTTTCCCTTTGATACGATAGTTACATGATTAGCCGAATGCTTAGTAATTTAGTTAAAAACGAGAGAGAGAAATAGAAACACCCCATTATTCATATATTTTCTTCTCTGGACCCTCACCGAATTAGTTGACAGAAAATACCCTCTAAATCAATCAGTTTTGGAAATACCTGCGTTATATAGAATTTCTATATTTTTCGAGTGATATATGTTATAAGGTGTACGTTATGGTTTTAAGACTTTTTTTTACATTTAGACTCACTGGCATCAATGCTAGGAGTCGTAATAAATTGGGGGGTGATTTCTGGCTCAAACATATTTGCGGGTACCCATCATTGGCCTGGTTTCATACACATCATTTTAGGAGATGGAATGTGGGCATCCGTGTCATCCGACGCTGTCAGCGTTTTTACAAAAAACCTAAGCTATACAGCCTACCCAATTCCCTCTACCCACCCACCATACTAACCTAGCCTATAGTTCAAGGGGGGTGAGGAAAGGTTAAATAGGAATAGGTATCACGGGGTGTAACAGCAGGCACACTCGCAATCTCACAACCACAATACTTTTTCTCTCTCTCTTCTCCAGATCACAAAGGAGAGAGGCAGAACATCTGTGGGTGCGAGCCCTTGATTGAGAATAAATCTGGCACTGTCTGGTCTCTTGAGAAATGTCAGCGCTCATATTTTGTATTTCTTCTACCAATTATGATCTTAAAATGGTTATGTCAACAAACATGGACAATATATGTAAAGCCCGCCATGACATCAGAGGTTTCTTTTCATTTGCAATGTTCCCTAGAAGAAGAAAAAACACAATTTCAAAGAACCCTGTTAACTCGCGGTGTCTGTCTTTAAGGGATGCCTCCCAAACTGAAGGGAAAGACTCAGAAGAAGAAGAAAATAAAAAAGTCAAAGGATGAATCAGGTGAGACAAGCTTTAGGAGGGATCACTGAGAATAAATATTGCTAATCTCGATTTACTACCTAAATTTGGTGCTATAACAAGGCCTGGAGCTCACTGCAGCACGCTTTACTTACCAGCAAACCTACTCAAACTGTTCTGCATTCTACTGGTCTTTTATAAGTGGATATCGGGATTTAGTACCAGGATATTATTTTACGCAATTACCTGTATAATTCATTTTTGATTGTAGGTTCACAAGCTGTACCCTCATAAGACTGCTGTTCTTCTTCGTAACCTTATATGAAAGTCCTATAAGGCTAGATGGCAAGCTCATGGGTCGGGACCTCAACTCCTGTTGTATGTGTAATTGTTAACCACCCCATCTTTCCATTGTAATACGTTAGCGCTTAATCAATAAAGAATAATAATAATCCAAACCTTGTTTGTCTTTTTCTAGGGTCGGTTGAAGAACAGTATCGGAGGGCAGTGCTGGAGGTGGATGTTTTGCAGGACCATTTGGGTAAGTAGAAAACACAGAAAGAAGCCCATTAAACTGGTGTTTCTCACTGCTATTTATGTAATTATACATGCTGTTTGGTTATTATTGAACTGCTAACGTATATCACTATTTTAATTATGTGCCCCCTCATTGCTGTGTTGTGAGTAACGTGAATCCCTTCTACTTCCATTCATCAACAGCTCTTCGCAGACAGATAGCCCGTCAGGCACAGGGGCTTAAAAAAGAACTTAGAGAGAAACTACAAGAGCTCGAAGGAGATCTGCAAGGCGAGAGAGATGATAAACAAGCTATATACAGCGGTAAGTCTTATGGTTGAACGATTGCTGCCACAACTTTAAATTTTATTATTTCTTTTTTTTTTAATCAATGCTACTCGCTTCATAAATTAAAGTAAAATGCAAACTAGAGTCTGCTTTCCTTGGACTCCAATGCATTTGACTGCATGCTTTCCTTTGCATTTGAATCCAGAAAATTAGACTTCTTCTTTTTAGTATCCCTGTCTCTCTCTACTGAAAGTAGGATGTCTACTTCCATTAACATCGGGCATTTGCAATGTAGTAGTAGAAGAGTTAGCTGCTAGCTGAGGCCAGATTGATTTAATCATTTAATGGGAGCACTAGAGTGACGTGTATTAAGTGTTCTTCCCTGCATTCAATAGAGAGGAGCAGGTGGAGATCTTACTCTAATAGCAAAACACCATGTACTGATTTGCATTAGAATTACCAGAGCGTGGCTTCAATTATTGGCTAATCTGAGATCTGTCTCAGAAAGGCAAGGTAGGCATTGTCTAATCAATATCAAATTTAACCAAAATATCAAATTTAATCAAATTCAACGGCTGTGCGTGTAATGAGGTAGAACGGGGACAATACCCTGTAGCGTATGTACTATATGTAACCGGTGCAGCAATTTCACAAATTATAAATTCCAAGAAACTTTCCCTGTTGGGTAAGGATCTGGAAATAAGGTAGTAAGCAGAGCTTTTTGGGGATCCTCCCCCACTCCAAGTTCTCACAAAGTCACTCAACTTAACCTGCGCGTAACTGGGAACTGCAATTGTCAAAGCTTTTAGCATAAGTACATTTTACGTATAACTAATTTGATTGTCTATGATATCTTTTGTTTAGAAGGAAGGGCCTATTCTACCTTCTGGAAGCTATGATGCCAAAAATGTGACAGAAGTATCATTTAAAGCAGGGGTCCTCAAACTACGGCCCGCGGGCCACATGCGGCCCACGGAGCGCATTTACTCGGCCCGCCGGGTGTTTTTGCCTCAGGACATCCATGTGTTCCGAAAGATGCTTTCGGAACACAAGGATGCAGTAGCATACCTGGCGGGGGGGGCGGTCCGCACCGGGTGCCGCTCATCAGGGGGGTGCCAACTTGCCGGCACCCCTCCAGAGACGGACAGTATTGTCCGCCGCTGGAGGAGCAGGCTCGCAATGGGAGCCGGTATCTGAGTCTAACAGACCCACCGCTCCCTTGATGATTTAGCCGGTCAAGGATATTCCCTTGAACCCGGCCTTAAAATCACTCAAGGGGAGCCGGAGGTCTGTTAAAGACCTCCGCAGATCGCTCCCTTGCGATCCCGGCGCTGGCAACAGCCTGTTGTGCGCCGGGTTTTGTTGTCAGATCCCGCGGCACAACATGAAGCGCCGCCCCACCGCGTCCGTGCCCTCTGGAACCTCCGCTGCCCTCGGAAGAAAGAGACGAAGAGCCGGAAAAGGAGCTGTAAGAGAAAAAGTAGGAAAGGTAGAGAAAGCATACAGTGAGATTTTGGATGTGTATTGCTTGGATTGGGTATGTGTGTGTGACTTGGTGTAATGTGTGTTAGGATTGGTGTATGTGTGTGTGGATTGTGATATGTGTGTGGATTGTGTATATGTGTGTGGATTGGTATGTGTGTGTGGATTGGTGTATATGTGTGCATAGGTATTTGTTCATAGTTTTTTTAACTATAGTCCGGCCCTGGCCCCCTGTTTAAAAAGTTTGAGGACCCCTGATTTAAAGGATACTGTCTGATTGTAAAACTTGGTGTGACGAATAAAGGAAATATCCCTTTCTTCCCTGATATAACATATATGTCTATTAATTCCCCAGAAATGACACGTCAGCATCGGAACCTGGAACAGGAAAGCTCAGCACGTATTAGATCCCTCGAGGAAGAGGTGACAGAACTGAAAATAAAACTTGGTGAGTGAATGTATGTTTGGATCTATAGGACTGTAGAGAGTTTTGCTCTAATGCCACAGGTACAGTGCTTTGCAAATGTATTCACATGCCTACCACTTTGAAGATGCAGAAAACTATTCACGCCCCCAAAGTCAATACTTTATAGAACCACATTTTGCAGCAATTACAGCTCCAAGTTTCTTCTCTATAAGCTAGATACATCTAGCCACTGGGATTTTTGCCCATTCTTCAAGGCAAAACTGCTCCAGCTCCTTCAAGTTGGATAGGTTCTGCTGGTGTACGGCAATCTGTCATACCACAGATTCTCGATTGGATTGAGGTCTAGGCTTTGACTTGACCGTTTAAATGTTGCCTCTTAAACCACTTGAGTGTTGCTTTAGCGGTACGCCTGGGGGTCATTGCCCTGGTGGAAGGTGAACCTCCGTCCCAGTCTCAAATCTTTGAAAGCCTGAAACAGGTTTCCCTGTTTCAGGAATTTCCCTGTATTTAGTGCCAACCATCATTCCTTCAATCCTGACTGGTTTCCCAGTCCCTGATAATGAAAAATATCCTCATAGCATGATGCTGCCACCTCCATGCTTCACTGAAATGTTATCTTTCATGCATATACAGCATACTCCCAGAATGCACTGCAAAAGCTTCAAGAGGAATCCGCGCGCAAGGCAGCAGAGAAAGAGGCAGAGATTATGGATCTCCGGGCTCAGATGGAGAATATGGAGAAAGAATATGAGACTTTATTGCATGTAAGTGGCTACTTCTTCATTACATGGGAACATATGCCTCCTGTACATAATCACTCAAGGTAGCTCATTAGATTCAGTAGCTGCGATGCACAGCACCTGTCACATGGAAATAAGTCATTTGTAATATACATTTTATAAATTGTTTTTGTCTTATAAAAAGTACCAGACAAAAAGTGAACACATTTTTTTTCTTTTCTGGTATAATTTACCATTTTAATGTGCCTATTCTGCATAATATTCTCTGAATTAAACATTCTAGCATATCATTACTCCAATCATGTAATTTTAGATGTATGCATTTTATTTATGTCCTTACACTCCTGTAGCATATGCTGGGTGAGGTCCATTTAAACTCAGTTTAAAGCATGATAGTGTATATATAACTTCTTTCAGGATACTCTTAATTCTGTTTTATATTTCCCTCCCCTTTCTCACAGTTTTATCATTATTTTATGGTCAAATCTCTCTGTATCTTGAGTATTCAATCCTCTGTGTTTAAAACGTTCATACTCAATATTTTGTTTTCCCTTAACTCTAAATGCACATTAAATCACAATTGTTAATCCTCATCAAATACTGATCTGATCCTATGTTTGTATTCCCATGTAATGTATTTAAAGTCACACTTCAGATATGATTTTGTGACATGACTGAACAATGACCTAAGTTGTCTTGAAAGCTTAAACTTATACAGGAACCGTACCTGGTATCCCCTTACTATACCTCCCAAGGCTTGCACTCTCTACATTACTCTCCCTGTTTTCCAGGCCTGTCTAGATAAGCTGATTGATAAGCTCAGTATGGCTGAATTTGGCTGGAAGAAGCAGGCCCTCTCCATCCATCAACAGTACAAAGGGATGCTTCAGGACTGTGGCCTCAACCCCCTGGATATTTAAGCAATGGAATCACATACACAGGGTTTTAGTATATTTTAAAGAGTATCAAACATTGGTAAGATTCTTGATTTGGTGATACCTACATATATTATTAGCTGTGGATTTAATGACATGGGTATATTTTACATATTTACTCTCGTTTTAATTCCCTTCCCCTCTTGCACGGTCAATACATCAAGTGATGGTGTCAATTTGCTATTACAAACTACTGGTCAGTAGCTTTTAAGATATTTTTTCATAATAGATTTTAACGTAGTTGTGCGAAGACCCCGATTTAATTACTATTAAGTTATATTCCTCTTATAATTGCTGCAGTTTTAGTACCAGGAATCCCAGCCAATTGCCTGGGGCGAGCCCCATTGGTACCTATTTCCTAAGTTTTCTTATGCATTGGACATGCTCGTTATTTTGGTAACAATAAGCACTGCCCTCCACAATGTAGCCAAGTGTATCTGACCGATATTGCTGCAAACGAGAAACAAATGCCATCAAGACTTCACATGGGGGTCCCATCTGGTCTAGGACCTTAATTAAAAATGTTGTTTGCCATTCGTTTCTGTGTAAATATATTCAGTTAAGAGTAATATAGGTTACCCCAACTAGTAGGGCAGATACTCTTTTTAGAAAAATATAATTCCATTAAAGTGCTGATTCCCAGATGTGCAAATGGCATTCTGAAATGTACAATTAGAGGATACAATTGTTGCTGCAATTAGTGCCCATGGGGTTTTTTTGTTGGTAACTGTCATCTTTTAGCAGTTTTCTGATTATTTTGGTTACTCGTCATTCTTCACTTCTTTGCACTTCTGTATGCGTTATTTGAGCTTTATGGTCTCTCTCAGGTAAGGAATCTACTTTCATCTGTTGGTGGGGAGAAAAAAAAAAAAAAAAGAATAGTTTCTTATGAATGCCATTACCATATCCACGGTAACATCATAGTTTATGAGTTTATGATAGTTAAAGAGGGAACTCCAAAGAGGAGGTGCCAGCTATATATTAATATCTTAGTGATCCCCGTCAGATATGGTTTTTTGTAGCATTGACAAAAATCTGGTTTTATCTAATTTTGTTCCAATAAAGGTCCTTTATCTGCCAGGCTAGTGGCTGCCATTGTCGATAGTTATATGATATTTTGGATGACTTTACCTGCAGAAACATCATGGTGAGCAGATGATTTAGGACAATGCTAACCACATTTGTTTCTCTATACTGGGCTGGATAAACGACGGAGGTCAGGAGCAGGTCTGTTATCTTGGCCCAATTAACTAGATAAACACACAAGTCTCATCATACTGCATTGTAAACAATAGAAGGGCTAGGTCTTTATCAGACACAGGTACACACTGTCTAGGAAAGGAAAACATCCACAATGTGGTGTTTTCAGATTGGAATATAGCCAAATTATCGCATTGCTGCCTACAATGGATTCCACACGATCCACAGATAAATGACATCTTAATTATGTGAAAAAAGCTTTTTCTTCGGAGCTGCACTATATAACTGAAAACAAGTGTATATAATACAAGAATATTTCCTATTTTGGATAGCGCCACCATATTCAGTGCCATTGTATTGTTCTGTATTAGGTGAATATTTGTAAAAATGGTTTCATGCCTTTCATCCAAACGCAATCAGTGAGCTATTTCATAAACACTTTAAGAGTGTAGGAGAACTTTCACAATTTTACAATAATGAACTAGATTGTAAGCTCCTTTTTAGCAGGGCCCACTTCACCTGTTGTCTCTCTAAATCAAATTGTTATGTTATACTACTTATGTCCTGTCTACCCATTGTACAGCGCTACAGAATTTGGCGCTATATAAAACAATAAATAATAAAAATAAAAAAAATGGATTGAAACATCCTATGGCTTGTGCATTTGGTTTGTCAATGAGTGTAATCATGTTGGAGAGTTTAAAATTTTAGTTAGCCGAGATCTTGTTTCAAAGAACACAATATAAATTTTTTTCTATGCTTAAATTATCTCCTCACACTCTTACAAAGGCTCCCCGACCCAGCGATCAGAAGCTCAACAAGAAGGGAGAAGTGTTTTAATGGGATAAATAGTTTATACAAATAGCAAGGAAAGGAAGTTGCAAATATTGGTCCCATATCAATAAACGATTCTAAATTGCTTTATTGAACTTAAGGAAATGAAGAAGGATCTTTGAAAAGTAACAAATCCGATTTAATCTTTATAGTTAGAAACATTCCCTACAGCATAACGGTATAACTCAAGATGATATATACCGTATTTGCTCGATTATAAGACGACCCTGATTATAAGACGACCCCCCAAAATCAAAATATTAATTTAGGAAAAAAACAAAAAGCCTGAATATAAGACGACCCTATGGGAAAAAAAGTTTTACTAGTAAATATTAATTCATGTAAACTATTTTTTCATATTTAATAAAAGCTATGATTGAGAAAAATATATTTTTAATTTTCCTTTTATTTGCCAACCTGCCCCCCCCCAGTTAGTGCACATCTGCCCCCAGAATGCTTATACCCCTATGTGCCACTCTGCCCCATGATATGCCTTATACCCCCCTATTTACCACTCTGGCATATAGGGAGTTAAAGGGCATATCATGGGGCTGAGTGGCATATAGGGGGTTAAAATGCATTTCTGGAGGTATATATATATACCTCCAGAAATGCATTTTAACCCCCTATATGCCACTCAGTCCCATGATATGCCTTTTAATCCAGCATGTACTGGCTGCCTTGGCTTGATAGGAGTGTGATTGCTGTTAGCAGTTATATATAAATATATTTATATATAACTGCTAACAGCAATCACACTCCTATCAAGCCAAGGCAGCCAGTACATGCTGGAACCTGGGGATGATGGGAGTGTGAGTACAGCCTCCCTATGTCATGCTACCACCCCCACCCCCCCTTACACATCCATGCTATCATACACACACTCATTCACAAACATTTAAATACTCATTCATTCCATTAATCACACATACTTCACACATTAATCACACATACTTACCCAAAAACCCTCCCCCACCCCCTTACCTGAACTGCAGTGCAGATCTCTCACTCGAAGACTTCTGCAGGGGCCCGGCTGTGCGAGCAACTTCTCTGGCCCCGCCCCCAGAGAAGGGAGGGGGAGGCAGTGCTGCTAGCTTCCTGTTTTCCGGCTGCAGAGGAGACGCTGCTCGCAACCAAAGCACCGGTGAGCAGCCTGGCCCCAGCAGACATCTTTGAGGTCTGATTACAAGACGACCTCGATTTGAAAAAAACCTCGTCTTATAATCGAGCAAATACGGTATATTCAAGACGGGAATTGACAGACTAAGACAAACCAATACATTAGGTGGAGAGAGACCGGCTCGCCAGCTTACAATCTTGAGGTTTGTGACGGGAACGACCTGTACCCCGACTGGGTAACCAAACGTTGCTTCCTCCGGCCCATGGCCACCAAGACACCAGCGATTAACCCCTTCACTGCCAGCCAGAACCAGCGTTACGAGAAGGGAGGCAGAACGCGCTGCAACAGAGCTGTTCTGTCTCTGTGGCTAGCCGATGCTGAGCTGCGGCCTAGACAACTAGGTTTTGTACTGAGAGAGTAACCACACCATCAGAAGACCAGTATATCATAATGGAAATCATCTGCATCCATAATTCAAGCTCAGCTGAACCAGGCATGTCCCTCCCCTGTAAGAAGCAAAGTCAAAAGGGGACTAGCAAAGTGCAGCCCCATTAGCAGCTTTTATAGCCACTTCAAACACTGCTTGCATTGAAGGAAGCTGCACAATTGCTCCTATGAGGGTGAATGTTAACCCTGCGACCACTTGTTTACCATGGGCAGCTTCAGGCACAGGGTTTCTTTGTTTTCACCAGGAGTGTGGGGACCAGTCCTGACATCCCCCTGCTGAACGATTGCTCTCATGGAGACATGTGGGGTGGGAGTGAAAACCAATTGTGTGCTCCTATGGATATAGTTAAATAAAAATGAAAGGAAAATAAAGTCTTTAACAGCATCGACCTGGAAGGCAAGGGTGCTTGAAGGTTATTTGTTGTTAGTTAGCGCTGCAAAGGTTATCATAAGTGTACTGATGATGATGATCAGACCACCTGACCGATATGAGTGAACCGATCATTATGTCAGCAACTTGAGGACCACTCCCATCATTGACAGCAAACACAGAGAAAGATGGATCATATAGGTTTTATACAAATATATTTATTTCTTTTTTCATTTCTGTTACCTAATCACTGATAAGTAACACTGTAGGTCCGATTATTGATCAGTCTTACCAATCAATACCAGTGTTACTTACAAGTGCTTACAGATGTGTAATGTTAAACTATTCTATTTGGTTTTTAACATTCTTGAAGCCAACAAATTGCTATCTGATCACTAATCTGTCACAACCACGACGGGATAGCCAGTGACCAAATTTGATCATCTCTAACATCTAACAGCACCCAATATCACACCTTACTCCAACCTGACCCTGCATCTTGTGTTATTTTGCCAATTATTGGAACTGCACCCTAACACAGGGAATCTGAGACACCCAAAAAAGAGTGCAGGCCCAGGGAAAGACCATGCCACATATACAACAAAAAAGACTCCAGTGTGCATGGAATGTGAAAAGATAGCTCAAAATCCTGTGCTCCTGTAGATTTATGGCTGCATCCCCAGATGACCTGTTTTTAGAGAAAATAAAGTTTGCGGGGGTTGTTTGGGTGCTTAGGCAGTTTTACCCCCAAAAGCATGAACTGCACTTTCCTGGTGCAACTGGAAAAAAATTGAAACCACTCGCATGATTTTGGAGTCTCTTGTTGCTGTGTAATATGTAACCATGTACCTATATGGACAAAAGTTTTAGGACACCTGGCCATCAAACCAACAGGGACTTTGATAGACAGGGACACATTCTAAATACATAGACATTAATACGTAGTTGGTCCCCCCTTTGCAGCTATAACGGCTTCCACTCTTCTGGGAAGGATTTCCACGTGATTTTGGAGAGTTTATGAGAGGGAATGTTTGCCGTTCATCCAGAAGAGCATTTGTGAGGTCAGGCTTGAGAAGGTCCGGCTCGCAATCTCAGTTGCAGTTCATCCCAAATGCGTTCAATGGAGTTGGGGTCAGGGCTCTGTGCGGCCGGTAAAGTTCTTCCCCACCAAACTCATCCAAACGCATCTTTACAGATCTTGTCTTGTGCCCCTGGGTGCAGTCATGCTGGAATAGAAAAGGTTCTTCCCCGAACTGTTCCCACATAGTTCCTGACAAAGCAGATTGATATCAGGGAGAAGAAACATTGAACCTGCAGACTTGCTGTTTAGTGAATAGCGCCCAGTTATTGGCTAACTGATGTATGATGGATTGCTAGCTTTCAGGAAAACCTAGGTCAATATGCTTGAAGAAAAGACCTAGATAGTCTTGGAAGCCGTCACTCCATTATACGTCGGTTAGCCAGTAAAGGGATCATCTTTAGCAAATCGGCCTCCTCTCTCTATAGCTAACAGGGTATAAATCTATACCTCGATAAACCGATCTCCACCGGCATCTAGGATGTAACTATAGACGAGGCAGCGTTACAAGCCCCCAGAGCCCCGCTCAGACCGCCAAATTCACAGCAGCTGTAACGCCAGACGTTGCCGCACCTGTGGGCACTGAGCTGGCCCTCCCTAGCTCGCTAAGCATATTAAGAGTTAACGTTCACATCCACCCACTGCCAATTCGAAACGAATCCACCGCCACAGAGCTCGTTCCACCATTACGGGTGGCAAATGCCCTCATGCAAAGCGG
The DNA here is from genome assembly GCA_009364415.1 of Spea multiplicata. Taxonomy (NCBI): domain Eukaryota; kingdom Metazoa; phylum Chordata; class Amphibia; order Anura; family Pelobatidae; genus Spea; species Spea multiplicata. The sequence continues at coordinate 38,041,364 of VKOC01000006.1, forward strand.
CTCGTCTAACCCCGCCCTCCGGATGATGCGAAATTCCGGTTTCCCAGAGTTCCCCATTTTCCTACAGTTGTCACGGTTTCTTGTTCGTTTAATAAAGTTTAGTCGACTTTGAATCCCTTCTCTTCACGCCGGCAACCATGGCGGAATACGATCTGACCACCAAGATCGCCCATTTTCTGGACCGCCATCTGGTCTTCCCTCTTCTCGAGTTTTTATCCGTCAAAGAGGTAAGGCGGGAAGCTGGTGCGATGATCGGCTTAGTACACCCGGAGAAGGGCCTGGGTTTGGCGGGAGAGATGCGGCCTGCTGGGCTGATGTAGCTGCCTGAGATAAGACACACATGGGCTGAGGGATCTTAGGCTTGAGGCGAGCTCGCAGCCTGTACTGCCCGAGAGAATAGACGAGGGCCCCGGTAACGCTAGAGTTTTATATTCGGGGACACGGCCTGTTTGTGTTTTAAACACATGTTTCACGTAGCCCCTGGCTTCCCATTTTCCTGATCCTTTATACAGCGCTACGGATTTTGATGGCTTTATATAAAATAATATAAATCCCAATCCCTGCCGGCAGTGCTAATGCTGTAGCGTTGGGACCGGCACTTCTGATGAATGAGCTGCAGTCTAACAAGCCGTGTATCCAGAGGAGATTAAACACTGCAGGCCCCCATATTGAATCCTGTGTTATCCGCTCCCCCATTGAGATCGGCATGACTAGCAGCATCTAATTGTACGGATCCCAGCTTAACTTTCCACAAGCGTGCGTACAATTGGCTGCCGCCATTATTGAATTATGTAATAGGAGCGCTACAGGGCGTGTGCAGGAAGTGTACTGAAGTATGCTCCCTGCTTTCAGTAGGCACATCTGGGGGGACTTTGTAAAACCAAAGACTTCTCATTTCCTTAACAGATATAGAAAGCCTGCAGATAAACGCTTGCTTTGCTTTAAAGCATTGGCGTTGTGACTGCTCCTTTAAAAGAACCCCGGCACCCAGGCTGATATTATGCCGTTTGTGGTTCGGTCAGACTATTACACTAATTTTCCATCTGGAGCGCTGGCAACAAAATGTGTTGGGTAATGCCTACCCTATGGGTAAATGTGTTGGGTAATCCCGTTTATGATGGTGTTATCATTGGTCTTTAATTGCTTACCTGACCCCAGAGTTCTTCAGATTCCTTCCTCTTGGTAAAAGGGCTATGATGTCATAAGGTAGCATACTGATGGCATAAGGCAGTCCAATTGGGTTCAACTAGTGAGAATAAAATCATTTGGGCCACACTGGTGTAGATACTCAGTACACCTGTTCAGCATTACCGTAAAAAAATGAGTCATCACTTTATGACATTAAAATAATTATTACTGTGAAGGGTTTGGGAGTTACGTTTCCAATGCTCCTTTTTAGTTGTGAAAATGTAAAGTTCCGCAGAGAATGGTCCATATAACTGTTTTAAACTCATATATGATGCATGTAACCGGTATGATCTATCTTCCTGCAGATTTACAATGAGAATGAACTTCTCCAAGGGAAGCTGGATCTGCTTAGCGATACCAACATGGTGGACTTCGCGATGGATGTGTATAAGAATCTTTATCCCGACAAGGAAATTCCTCTTGGTAAATGTTTGGGGTGGTTATGTTTTCAGTGTTTTGGTTCAACTATTGCTTTTTTGCTTAATAATTATTATACCTACCTGCGATTGAAGACATTTTTGTGTCCCTTGCTCGCTGGGGCGTTAGTGAAGCATAGTGTGTAGGGTTTTCTCTTGATGCTCAAAGGCGATGCCGGTTCTAAAGTAAGAGAAGTAAACATGGTAATATTGGTAATCCTTCTGTAATCATAAGAATTTCCACCTCTCCCTTTATGCTCGAGTTACTGTAAATTTTCTCTTGATTCAAACATCTACCTGTAATAAAGTTAAGGATTCACGCAAGATGCCTTTAGACCAGATACTGATTTCAATATATATATATATATATATATATATATATATATTTGGGTTTAGTCTTTCCAACAGGGCTTATTTACAATGCAATAGTACTTACTGTTTCTGTGTTCTTCCCATTGAGCCATTTGGGTCAAAATGACCGCCAGCAAGAGACACATCCAAGACGAGTTTCCTTTTGTTGTGCACAGGCGATGGTTAATTTTGGGGCACCTGTTACATTCGTAATCTCTGCTCGCCAAATTATTTGGAAATCCGCCGCTTTTTACAAAAACAACAATCCATCGGCAGGCAGTTTGGGTTTAAAGGTTGCTCTTTATAGTGAATCCTTTTATTTTTTTTATTATTATTAAAACAAAAATATCTTTATCTGTGCGAACATGTAAATGTGTTTTCATTTGATATGTTAGATTAGCCGGATACTGTCTTTATTATTATTATTATTTATGATTAATAATTATTTGTTCCGCCTTGTCTGTCCTGTGTAGCCCTGCGAGAGAAGAGGACCACAGTTGTTGCCCAGCTGAAGCAGCTTCAAGCCGAGACTGAGCTGATTGTGAAGATGTTTGAAGATCCAGAGACCACTCGTCAAATGCAGTCTACCAGGTGAAACATTTTGTGGTCAGACACGCGCATCGTTCTTTTGTTCCTTCGTGTTTGGAAACGTTTTAACTTTTTATGAGTTGTGTTGAAACTTTAGGTTTTACTGCAGAATATTTAACACCTGAAATCAGAAGCCTTGTAATCACAAAGGGGGGGGGCGTTTATTTTACTGATCACAGGGTCTGCACGGCTCTCGCATATTTTAAGATAAAGGAAGGAGGATTAGCTTGATGTGACCTCAGGACGTGTGTGTGTAATATATAGATATATATTTATTTAAAACCTGGCATAACTTTTTTTTTTTTGCTATTTGTGAGATTGAAATGTGGTCCTCGCAGCTTCATCTATCATCCTTTTTTTTGCCCTCCTTTTTTCCATTTGATGTTATACTTGGAAATAATCCTAAAATCAATTTAATTACCATTAGCTTGTGAAAAGCTGTACGTCGCTGGTCCTGTATAATAACGGGGCCCCTTACCGTCAACAAGTCTGTTCCACCTGTAGTGCTGACTCTCTAGGCTTCTGTAATTGTCTTAAAATGGCTGGAGCATAATTGTTTGCCCTTAATGAGAATGAGGAAATTGTTCCTTCTGTGTAATTATCCCCAAATGTTTCGTAGTACTCTTTCAGTAACCGTTTTAAAAGGCTCTGTAAGATTTGTCTGCCTTTCATGGTTGAGAGCCTCCAGCATTAAAAGGCTTAATATCTGCTGTGTGTGGGACATTGTGCAATATACAGCTGTTACATGTTTCCGGGAACACCTCAAATATCATATGTTCTTAAATAGTTATCCACGGTTAACTTTTAATTATGTTAAATAGAAAAGATCCCTTTGATGGTTGAAGAAATCCCTGGAAATCATGGTACATCTTTTCCACTTTTCCATTTTTGTCTAATCGTAGCCTTAAATACATTTAAAAAATAAATTTATGTAAAATTAGGAAACCTAGATTATAACCGATTAGCAAATCCACATATATTACAGGTCCGCCAGGATTGTCATATCTGGATTTAATTGAAGGACCAGACCTTTTTTATTTTATTAAACCCTCCCCCTTTTTTATTCCACGGGTGCTGGGTGCTCATTCACACACATCGTCTGGCAGAATTCACAATTATGACCAGAAAATGCCTCTTTATGCCGTTGGCAGGGGAGTAAATGAGTGCATATACTATAAAACTCTTCCTTTCTCAGGGGCACCTGAGTTCTATATAATATAAGTCAAAGGAAAAATAATCTCTTTAATGTAACTATGCATTATATGGGGCCAGCCTAGCTTCTCCTGCATCACAAGCTCACTAGGGGCTGGACCTTTAGAATAAATAGCGAATTCAAGAAACACAACTCTCTGTTTAGTGAATAGACTCCTATGATAATGGGTGCATATGGAAATTTGCCTTTTTTTCCTTTACATACCACCACCCAGCAGATCAAGAGGGGGGACTAGCCTGTTACATATATACATATATATATATATAATATTACACCTTATATATACCATTAATGAAATGCCCGGTCAGCTTATACCGCAGTGCTTCATCCCATAATGCTGACATTTTTAGAATAATTCTTTTAGTGCTCAGAAGCGGACAGCGTTTCCGTATAATGCAAGTCATCCTACTTTCTGATCTGAGTCTACTAAAGCTTCTTAGAAGCTGGAAGGCTTTCTGGATTGTGAAGTTTGGTAATGAGATTGGAGGCTTTTAGTGTACGCTAAAGATAATTAGATATGGCGGGAAATCAAAATGAGCCGAGCAAAGGGATTGAGGCTTTGGCCCCGAGCTCCGTTTTCTGAGAAGTGAGCGCAGCAGGTCTGAATTTTATAGCCTGGACCTAGACCTTCTTCAGGTTGCTGGACAGATGTAGATGTGTACACGTTGGCTGCCATCCTAGCAGAAGCCCACCGTGATTTCATGTTATGACCTTCGATCCTTTCCCAAAGTACTCGATTTCCCTTAACCTTTTGAGTTCCAAGTGGTTGCTCGTCATCATAATAGATATATTAGTGTTTTTAAGTGTAAAAAAATGCCAATATTTAGCAATATTATTCCTGCTCGTTCGCGGCTTGATGCCGGACTAGATGGGCTGAATGGTTCTATGACGTCTGTTTTCCGGTGCTGGAAATGTGTATTTTGTTGGTTTGAAGACGTTCTTTTTAGAACCTGTGGATATACTTCTGTCACTTAAATTTTTAATGTGCTTTTTTTTTTCTTCACCCAACAGGGATGGACGAATGCTGTTTGAACATCTAGCCGATAAACATGGGGTATGATTTTTATTTTTGACTCAAACGTGTGTCCCGGCAAACTCCTCAACATGTCTGGTGTTCTATATGAGCTTTAATATGTGCCAATATAGAGTGGAAGAAAACTCTGCCTCCTTTTCATCGATTTTAGTCTAGCACTAGATTTTTTAATAATCACTGATCTTTTAAAAGCTCCCTTGACTGTAAAATCCTTAAAAATTGCTGTTCGGGAACAGAAATATCTGTCGCTTTATCAGCCTCGTTAAGCCTTTTCGGTCTTGTTTTGGAAACTCTAAAGATTGCCAACTATGTTCTGTTTCTTACCTTACAGTTCAGACAAGAATACTTGGACACGCTTTACAGATATGCCAAGTTTCAGTATGAGTGCGGGAACTATTCTGGAGCAGCAGAGTACCTCTACTTTTTTAGAGTTCTGGTAAGTGTATTTTTTTGGTTTTGTTTTGTTTTACTACTTGTTTTGTACATTCAAATCAGGAGACCGTATGATTAATGCTGTTACTGTTATATCTTTGTACTGATTACATCATAGTAATGTCATTTTGTTCACTCACTTCCTCGGTTTATGCAATTAGTTTCAACTTGGTGTCCTTGAAGTTAACTGCAACACCGAAAAAATTAGGCAATGTGATGTCCTGTAAAAGCAGAGATCTCCTTTAACGAACATATATTACATTCCACATGTCAAATTCCTAGCAAATGCATGGGTGCAAAGTTTTTGTAACTGTCGTGGAGGCATGTAATTGTGACTGTAGGCCGAGAGAGACCTCGTTAAACCCTTTTGTCGAAGGATCTCTAAGCAGTGACATTCTGCACAAAGTCCAGGGAGACTGCAAAACCCACTCTTGGGCAAAGATCTCCCTTTTTGGCGAATAGACGTCTGCATGGAGATCTCTGAACTGAGCTGGCACTCTCTACACTGCAGTAAAAGGCACTGAGTGCTAGGGTATGATGTCATATGCTGGCGCTCCTTAGGATGGAGACCACCAGCTCTGAGTCAGGCCTAGGTCAGAGCCATAGAAAATTACATGACTGAATTAGATGAAAAAAAACTATATATTTCTCTGGGGTTGCTTAATTCCTTATTTAAAATAAAAGCGCTTTTATAAACTCTTATCTTGAACGTACTTCCGGCAATGGTTTTGGAAAGCAGTATTTTTTTTTATTTTTTATGGAAACCGTTCCTTGTTTGTGACCATTGCCCGATTATTCTGACAGGACAAGCCCTGTTGGATAATACGTTTTGATTATACATGTGCATGTGGTTTGACAAACCACAGGTTGCCAAGGGTTTTTGGGGAGCATTGGGCTGTGAAATTGTACCCCACCGGCGCCATTGTACCTGAACGATAAACCCCTCGCCCCCAGGGCACATTGCAGCAGGTCGTTCTCACTCCATCACTGCACGCTGCCGAGTCTGACTGTGGGGGATATGATTTCATTTCCCGGCCCTCAGATGTAACCAGCGTGTACGGACCTCGAGGAGCTGGTGCGCAGGAGAGCTTTTGATTTCCCTTTCCTGAGCAAACAAGCAGACTTACAAAAAAAAGTGTGTGTTTCTGTATCTTACCATGTGTGTCAATGTTATTGTGTGTAAGTATGTGTATGTATGTTAATATGTTACGAGTGTATATCAAAATGTTCTAACATTGGGCAAACAACTGGCTCCTACGTTTTTTGGCTGGCTCTTCGATCCCAAACATGTCAATTCCCATACTTGGATTTTATAAAAATACTTGTTTGTTTTCCTTTCAAGTTAAAATACTTGGTTATCAGCGTAGTCAGAAATAACGATAACAATTTACAAGACCTCTCTGGACCGATTCGATTTTTTTTCCTCCTCTGTCTCCACAAAAAAACGAGAGGAAAAGTTTTAGCTGCGTTTTCAAAGTCTACGAAGTACTTAAAGAATTTTTCCGTCCCGGATGCACTTTTATGGAGCCCGTTCTAGTTTGGCCAACAGGTGGACTGAATCACTGTTTGTAATCTAAATCTCGCTCTCAGAAACCAAGTGGTGAAAACCAGACCGGCAAATTGAAGGTAATCGTTGGTAATGTTGCATAGCTGGCCTTGCCTTATGTCTTATCTGTCGCTTCCATCAAGCCTTCCTTGGATATTACCAGGGGTTTAAGAGCGTAAGAGTCATTTACTTAGGAAATGTAAACAGCTTAAATGAGGTTCATAAAACCGGGGCTGTGCTTTAATTACACGTCCCTGAAAAGAGCTCGCTTATTCATATCATTTGCTAATGCCGGGAGTGAATTTTGAGAATGAAGATTTAATGTCGGGCTCGGGACCCAGCACAGTCAATTTATTGTTGCCGGCCAGCGAGTGAATGTGCCGTTTTGCTAGCAAATGGAAACTTAAGGTAACCCCCTTGGAAAATCCAGATATTGAAACTATTCTACCATGTCTGCAGACTGAAAGGTTAGTATGCGGAGCCAACTGTAATGACATGGAGAGGGGCCAAGCGAGTTCACGTGAACCTCTGCTTCAAAAAAAAAAAAGAAAATGGTTTACGTGATAATTTGCTGCAAGAAATCCAAAATTAGCAATTCGAGCGCCCCGTGCCGTTTTACCCCCTGTAACAAAGCGTGAAACTTTTTACGCCGTTTTCCAAGGTTTGTGTTGAATTTGATAAGTCTAAAATATTAGTGTTTATGTGAGTTGGTAGATTTTAAAAGCTGTCCATGATGTTGCTTGGCGTGAAACGTTTTGCTTGCACGGTATGTCACAGTATATTACTCTCGAAGACTGCACTGCTCCCAAAACCTTACATATGTTTTGTATTTGTTTATAGTGCTTTGCCGCTAGTGTTAATACGATCAGTGCTGTAGGATGTATCGGCAGTTGCCGTTTTATCGAGCCCTTTGCATGTGCGTCTTTCGGATTCACTCGAAATCCGTAAATATGGCATTCGGAATGTTCTCCGTAAAAAGTCCTTCCTTGGAGCGACATCGACGCGGTCTCACTGCACCCTTGAGTGCCAAAAGAGGGAGTAGCATATTGCGGATCGTTGCTTGTTCTCCGCCTGGCGCTTTGGGGGTTAAAGTGGTGACTGCAGACACAGAAGCTATGAAAGGCCCATTGTGAGCCCACTGGGAGATTAGAATTTGACACTCTGAATGACCTGGTGTAGTTCGGTGTTGTATAAATTACAGCTTCGTGACCCCGGCATTACCCTCGCTTTCAGAAGACGTGAACTGCACTAGATAAAATAACGAGACCGCTTCTCCAGACTTAGCAGGGTGGGTGGCTTTGTTGATTTTGGGGGTTTCGTCGTCTTCTGCTCGATGACGGCAGGTTTGTAAGCGGGGGTCTGTTCTCAACCCCATTCCGAGCTCTTATTTTTGTAAGTTGGGCTTGTATAATATCCTTAAAGCCTGTAGAAGTGATTTGTCCCATCAGTCATGCTCGGGCATTTCCGTCCGCGGGCATAACTCTGGATCACTACGATACCTGCCTCGCTCGTTGGCGCGCTCCGGATTACTGCGTAAACGGACAGCTATTTTGGCTCGTTTGGCTTGTTTTCATAATCCGTCGCTGCGTAAACAGTGTAATAACGATAAATAATGAGGGGAACGAGCAGCAGAAAGCGCCCATTGTTTAAGCGATTATACGTTGTGTATACATCTCGTGCTTTTAGTTTATATATAGTATAACAATATTTACGCAGCCTCTGGTAATGTGCTTTGGGCCAGTAAAATAAACCAACCAATTTTTTATTTTGGTTCAGACGTGTCAATAGTAAAGGACGAGAAATGTACCGTTAACCCTTCGAGTGCCAGAATGAGCCGTGTAAAATGACACGTGATCTCCACTGTAGGGGGAGGCTTTTTAAATTATTTGAATATAACCAAGTGTGTATACAAGTTACGGGAATCCAAGTCATTTCTTTACGGGGGGAAAAAAAAACATTAAGTCCAACACCAGAGCTGTCGGAGACCAAATAGGATCAAGGCCGCGGACGCCTGATATTCCGACCTGTCTGCTTCTCCTTATTTTTCTTTAATTTGAATGTTTCTGTATCACAGCTAACCCTGTTTTCCAATGCTCCTGTTCACAATTTGTTTTCTTTCTGTAACAGGTTCCTTCTACGGACCGAAACGCTCTCAGCTCTCTCTGGGGGAAGCTGGCCTCAGAAATTCTGATGCAGAATTGGGACGCAGCCATGGAGGATCTGACTCGGCTAAAAGAAACCATAGATAATAATGTAAGCGGCTTTGTCAAATATCTTGCCAAGAATTTTAACTTTTTTCTTCTTGCCTCCCTGTGCAAATAGGATGTACCTGACAAATTTTTCTAGCACATCTGGTCTAGTTAAAGCACCATTAACCTGTGTGATGCTGCTTCGCAGGACGGGTCCACTCTGTTTTTATCTGTGATTCTCGTTATTGGAGTAGATCTTCTACCAAAGAGACAGCGGTTTTAATCCAATCGAAAGGAATATATGCTTGCTTACCGTTAGAACATCATAAACCGGAAATAGGCATCCTTACGGCAATCTGTGTCTTGTCCGGTTGTCTTAAGTCTGCTCTGTGTTAATGGTGCGTTAGAAGAGGAAGATGAGGAAATTGGTAAACTGTAAATATAACATAACATCTAAAACGTATGCACTTGTTTAACCCAAAAAAGTCTTGCGGTATTTTACCAGCATATATACCATTTTAGCAGTAAGTATCTTAGGCCGCAACATTAGAAGGCATTTGGCTTTCTTGTGGCACAAAACCTGCCAATCAAGGCTTTTTTTTCCCCCTAACATTTTTGTGGTTTTTATGCACTTGATTTATAAACAATCTCGTGGGGCATTTGACCAAATATCCTACATTTCCAGCAAGCTAGTGGTTTCTATAAACCTGGGAGATTATATTTACACTGCATTTCTTAAACACTCCATAATTGTTTTATGGCTAATATTTGCTCTCTCGGCACCTGCGCTCATGCAGAGCAATAGGATAACGGGAGCGACCCTCTGCTGCCGGAGCATGATGGGAGTGATGGTCAGATACGTCTGATCGGATAGTTGCATGAGATCTACGGTCTGCACCAGGGGGACTGCAATGCACATTTTGCGACCTGCTGAGATTGTAGCATAGAAATGCTCGTTTCCGGGATGTTTATGCATTATTTATAATTTAGTGCTTCTGTGTTTTTTCTCCCCAGTCTGTGAGCTCTCCTCTCCAGTCCCTGCAGCACAGAACATGGCTCATACATTGGTCTCTGTTTGTTTTCTTCAATCACCCTAAAGGACGAGACAACATTATCGACCTATTCCTTTACCAGCCCCAGTAAGTCCGTTTTACTTACTTTCTAAGCTGTTCTATTGCATAAAGGTTTGCCTTTCTCTGGTTTTTGAAACGAAACGTTCAGAGAAGTAATGCATGTTATTTCCACGAGGAAAAAAATATAAATTGCGTTTAATCTTTATTTAGACCCTATAAATTTGTTGTTTGCAATTAGATTCTTTTAGTATTTCTTAACCTATTTGATCTGTGTTTTCTTTGTGTCTTTTGTCATGGCGGGCCATGCTGAAGCCGCGGCACATTGTTAAATAACTAGGTGAATGGCTGTAAACGCTCTAAAGAGCATCTGCTCCTTCAGAACTCAGCAGGCCTTTTCTGCTGGCCGTGTGAATGATTAAAAACGTGACGTGTGTATATCCTCTTGCCTTCAGGCTGTGGCTTAGTGCCTTGATTAACAGAGCCTGATTATAAGGGACATCAGATGCCGGTACGTGGGTAGCGGAGCTACTGCAGCTTTCATAGTAACGGTTTTCGAAGTGTGTCCGGATTAGCCGATCACGTGCTGAACGCCGGTCCGTGTCATGCGGAATACCGCTATCGGCTTTGAAGTACTCGGTTTCTCTCTGGTGGCTTTGAATTCCACGTGGTAGACACTTGGCTCGTTCCCTTTGGATGAAGGTGCGGGTTTCTTAAACTGCTGTGCTATGAACCGGCTACTGACATGAGTTTCCCTATTGGCGAGATTATCCCCTATTTCTCTGATCGTCGTGGCTTGGATTATGGTCACGTTTTGGTTTGCGAATGGACTAGCCGTCTGCATAATGTATACTAGAATTTTCTATTCTAACCGAATCGGCAGTGGATTTAAAGATCAGAATTAAGACCGTATTGTTGTGTACTTCAGTAGACTTAATTAAGACGTGAGTCATTTCCTCGGACGTTTTCCCTTTTTTTGGGGGGGGGTTTCTTTCGGTATTGATATTTTTAGTTACAGCGTTACAATACACACACACAAAGCTTCGAACATGTCCACCGGAGTTGAAGCTGTGCTTTCGAAGCATTCGGCTCAGAAAACATCTGTTTGCCATCAGCAGCTTTGTCTGCTGCAGCGAGAAAAGAAAACATACACACAGATGTCCGCGAGCTACCGAAACGCGTCAGGGTTACATTTGGCTTTTATTTCTGGGATAAATGCGCACTTAAACGTGCCTGCACACGAAAATTGTCATTTTAATTCCTCGGTGGGGGGAAACAAAAGCACAAGCTGGGGCAATTCGCTCTTTCAGAATGTCATATAATCCATTGATGACAAGGGTGGGAGATGCGGTTATACGCTGCGGCCTAGAATGCCCCTGGAAACGAGTTAAACGGTCCCTGTAAAGCTGTTTATATACAGGTGGACGATGCCGCGAGTGATGTCTGCTTTCGTTCATATGTTCAAATATTCAGTTTGCTTTAAGGTCCCAGTAGCATTTTTAGTCATTGCCGCTTATTTTATTTATGATCTTGCTGAGCCCTCTGTGGGGTAAATCTTGACTGGGGGGTAGAGGCATGCTTGCTCCAGTCGTGTAGGGTAATTCCCGGGCTCGTTGTCTCTTGTCTCGTCGTCTCTTGCCCCTAAGTTCAAATGTGTTGCAATGTGTTATCGCCCAGCACTGCCGAAAATGAAGGGCCTATAAAAATCAATACATCGTGACCTGTGACGTATATACAAGGTGCTCAAGGCTTGCTAGCAGAGAGCAGAATCATTCATTGCCAAGTTTATACTGGAAGATTATTGGCTGCTACTGTAAATTTATTTAGATTGTATTAATTTTATTTTTGAATAATGTAAATTGTTTTAAATCTGAACATAAGCATACAAAAACTGCATATTTTTTTTGCTTATGTTTATTTTCTTTTTTTAGATACCTGAATGCCATTCAGACCATGTGCCCCCATATCCTCCGATACCTGACGACAGCAGTCATTACAAACAAAGATGTGAGGAAAAGGAGACAAGTCCTGAAAGATTTGGTCAAAGTTATCCAGCAGGTATGGAGGAGACCCATCAGACGTGGGGAAAAAATAGGGTGGCCGCCTAGAGGCGCTCTTTGGGTTTGGGTTGTGTGATCGGGAGGTGACCGGAATGTCCAAGAAGTATTTAACTTATTTAAAGTAGAGCTCCACAAGATTTATACGGCTAACATTCAGGAATCCTCCAAAAGAGATGCACGGCGTAGCATAGAGGCTCAGAGATCTCGAGGGACCTTCTGCACGTCGTAGTGTCTCTGGCCTGGAATTAGGCTTCTGTTATTCAGGGAGAAATATTAATATCAGCTCCCCCCCCCCCCCCCATAGTTTTACTTAAAAAAGGTAACTACTACTACTTGTATTTTACTTCCATAATCCATAGGACCCACTCACTGCTAACAGCGTATGTGAAATCCGCAGTTGAGTGACACGAGAAATCCCTTCCGGAAAATGTTAAATTAGAATGCATCGGTGGGTCTGCGGCAGACAAATTTGTTATAAATTAAAATGTAAATATTATAAATGTGTTTTTGTCTACAGGAATCTTATACGTACAAAGACCCCATTACTGAGTTTGTGGAGTGTTTATATGTTAACTTTGACTTTGATGGCGCCCAGAAGAAATTAAGAGAGTGTGAATCGGTAAGTTCTAAAAGGATGTGTTTTGTGTACTAGGTGATCATTTTAAAAAGGTTCTGATATAAAGAGCATGGGATATAATATATATATATATTATATATTACATATATAATGTATTTAAACCATATTTTATTGGAAGCGGATGGTTGAAGTAACTGGTGGGTGGGATGGGGGATGGGGAACCTAATTTGTTCTGCCACTAGAATTCAGCTTCCATGAGGTCAGCCGAAAAACTATAGTAAAAGCTGTGAAGCACAATTCCTCTTTAAGGTCGCGTTTAAAAGCAAGAAAATGTGGCCTTTTTTAATTAGTCGCCGGCGAGTGTGTAAATATAGAAGTTGTGTATCCTGATTAGCCAATATGAGACACCCTTTGATGTGATATGCTAAATACCTTCCTCGTCTGCCATTAATTACGAGACCGCGTAATGAGGATGACAGGGTTTGGAAGGAAGTAAATAAATCCCCCCCCAAAATTTTTGCAGAGGTTTTTTCGCCCAGTAAAATCTCAATATAAATCGTGTACATGAAGGAAGTTATGCAATTTGCGGTAATTAAGCCGAATGCATTGAAGTCAAAGCAGTAAAGTGAAGTTAGTAGTGTTGGTCCTTGCTCTGACTCATGCAGATATACACAAGTTAGTCTGTCGCTTATATGCGGAACTTGGATCTAGAACCGAGACCATCTCAGGGTTCTGGCACCCGAGTATATTGATGGCTTTTTGTGATTTTGAAATATGTAGGATTTCCGACCGCCATTCTTGGTGCAAGCTGCTGAAATCCTACTACTAGATCCAGTTGCTCAGAGAGTTAAGAACATAAGGGGCAACACATCTGTATTATGCAGACGAGCCAAGCTAAAGCACCCTGCTACGAGGAAAGCCTCTGTGCAATCTGGGTGATCATTACAACAATGAATAGGACTTATGGGCAAGTGAAAATTAGACTAAAAGGCAGGTTTTCCTATTTGATACTCGAATATAATAGATTTTATGAAAAAAAGTATTCCACAGATTCCATGGAATCGCAGCATTTAAAGTATAAGCGTGTGTGTGTGTGTGTGGATGGATGGATGGATGTGTGTGTATGGATGGATGGATGGATGTGTGTATGGGTGGATGGATGGATGGATGTGTGTGTGTGTGTGTGTGTGTGTGTGTATGGGATGTGTGTGTGTGTGTATGGATGTGTGTGTTATAAGCCAGTTCACATCACCTGTGTACAAACCAATTTTCTTCTGCTTGCATCCAAGGTTGGCTTATCGCCTTGTGTCAAGCACTTAAGCTCTACGCTGTTTAACCCCTTAAGGGACCAGTTTGAGGCCGTGCTATTTATGGCCTTCTGCAGGCACACCGTGCTTCCTTACCATCAAAAACTCGTCAGAGTCCTACTGATGCTAAATAATAAACAGGACATTCGGTGCTGGAATACGGTGTTTAAAGCTCCGTGTTATTGCTGGGATACAAGGATTGGTTATTGAGTGGTTAGTTATGCCCCTTAAATGTTGGCAGCAGGGGTCTCTGTATACTTTGAACCTGGAGATGATCCGGTGTTTTTTTTTCCGGGGTATTAACGTCTCTCGGTCATTTAGTATATAGTTTGGTGAGTTGTGTGAGGACTTCCTCCTGTCTTGAGGAACAAAAGCAGTATAAATGCCACTGATGGTTTCACGAGCAAACATGTACCTTACATCTGCAAGTCATTTGCATTTTAATATTAATGTCTTTAACCCCGCAGAAAAGCAGTAGCAAAGTCAGTAATGTTTTATTGCAGCATCTGGCACTAAATCACGATCCTTGTGATGAATAAGCCTTAGACTCCAGATCCTCCGATCCAGCAGCCTTTGAATGTAAAAGGGAACCATTTATTCCAAATCGGTGTTCCTTAACCCTTAGTTCCTTAATGACAAAGCCTGTACATGTACGGGCTCAAAATGCATTGTTTTCAATGGGTTTAGGGACCGCCCATTGTCCTTAAGGGGTTAAGAATACAGAATACATGTTTTTATCCACACCTGGATTGGTTGGTTATTGTATATGGATCTTTTACATCATTTGTTTGAAATATAGATTTGTTCTTATGCAGTCTTTGTAGAGAGGATGCTAGGGTTTTGGTGTGGGGGGGGTTCACTAAAGGGGAGGGTTGTGTTCCAGACTCTTCACTTCACTATCCATTATGAAGGGCCGACCCCAGGAATAGATTGTCTGGCCCTGTATGAGGTATAGTTAAAATAGGGACATTTTATTACGTTATACAAAGAGCAGTTCAGGCCCGGTAGTGTTGGCTCCTCTTCATGAATGGTGAAGTGGGGAAGTTGAATGCAAAACTCTCCATTTTAGTGAATAAATCATTTTGAAGACGGCTTTTAAGATCAACCCCCTTCAAAAAGAAAATATGACTACTGCAGTATGACAATACATGTTTTTTTTTTATTATTTTGTTCTAATTTGGTTATAGGTTCTGGTGAATGACTTTTTCCTTGTGGCGTGTCTGGAAGATTTCATCGAGAATGCCAGGCTTTTTATATTTGAGACTTTCTGCCGTATCCACCAGTGTATCAGCATTAGGTAAGGATTCTTGCTTGTGCAAGCATTTTTTAAAGGTGAATTAAGAGATTCTCATTGGAAAAAATTCCCCATTTTCCTTTTGGAGTTTTGTTTTTTTTTCTTTTTAAAAAAGAAAAAAAAACATTTTTTTGATTATATATGTATATACCATGTTTGAAGCTCTGACAGCATACTGTATCGGGAAGCTGGGCCAAGTTTTGTTGTGGCAGATGTGGGAGGCGGCGTGATTGTGGCAGATGTGGGAGGCGGCGTTGTGGAAGTGGCAGATGTGGGAGGCGGCTTGGATGGGATGTGGGAGGCGGCGTGGAGTGGCAGATGTGGGAGGCGGCTGTGGAGTGGGCAGATGTGGGAGGCGGCGTGGAGTGGCAGAGTGGGAGGAGCAGCGTGGCGAGTGGCATGCTGGGAGGCAGCGTGGCAATCCGGGACAATGTGCATAAATTGGGGGGGTCTGGTTGGGAAAATAAAGACAAGAAATGCATTTTATCAAATTTTTTTTATTCTTCTGTTTGTATTAACATCATTTGTTTATTAAATTATTTTAAATAAATGAAAAATTTGAAAAATTTACATTCATTTTTTTATCCGATTAATCGATTAATCGTAAAACTAATCGATTATGAAAATAATCGTT
Source organism: Spea multiplicata (assembly GCA_009364415.1). Taxonomy (NCBI): domain Eukaryota; kingdom Metazoa; phylum Chordata; class Amphibia; order Anura; family Pelobatidae; genus Spea; species Spea multiplicata. The sequence continues at coordinate 38,057,262 of VKOC01000006.1, forward strand.
AGTTGCAGCCCTAGCTCAATTTGTAGAGGTGGTCTGATTCTTTATCCAAACTGCAAGGCTATCGTGGCCCCTTAAAAGGCTTCATAATACATGTATTCCCCGTTTCAATCCTTTTGTTAAAGCGTATTACTGCGAGTATTTTCACCTGTTCCTCGGATACATATGGTATATTTCTTCCATGGTATATTTCTTTAAGAGTGCGGTCACTCCACATATCCTAAAGTGTGTTAAGGAATTGGAAGGTATGTCAATTTTTTTTTTCTTTTGTCCATCCCATTTAAAATTGATATCTGGCCGGACAAAATTAGATTTTTAGGTTCTCTAGCCTTCAAAAAAAAAAAAGCCTCATCTTGTTTTAATTCTCTGTGTCTTGGAAAAAATGTTTCTATTATTTACAGATTTCGAAACATATCTCTGATCATCCACACACATGTAACTAGTCATTTTTTCAGATGCCCTGGAGCTTACATGCGTAGAGCTGCAAGCAAAGCCCGCAGGGTGTTGGGTTTTGGGGTCTCGGTGGATTCCTGGTCCCCCTTTATTAAGAGAAAACATTATTTTCTCTTTCTTTACTTTTCTGTGCTTCTGCTCTTGGTTACTTGTGTGAACCAATCCTTTGCAGGCCTATAAATATGTCATGGAAAGAACGTTACACGAGAGAGAATATGGAGGATACATTTCAGGCACAGTCCATTAGGACAGCAGTATGTTGACGAAGCAATGAAACGTTAGCGGGCCTCTAATCCATTTTCAATAAATGCACAGCTAACCGCGAGCTTCTCTCGTGCCTTTGCCCTGGTTGTATTAATGTAGCAGGTAACTTGGCCTCCGGTCGCAGTTCTATTTAATGACGCATATCAGCTCTGAGCACAGTCCGCTGATGTTTCTCATTTTGTAGGTGTTGCTCGAAGAGATGGATATAATGGCCGTCCAACCTTACTGCTAAAGTAACAAATCAAAACAGATTGCTTGTTGTTATTGTAATAACTCATAGGGTTATAATAAGCTTTATTTCACGCGTAAGGACAGCAGCGAAGGTTTATTTTCTTCGGCTAGTTACTCAATCGTAAAAAGGGACAATAAAAAGTGTCGTCGTGATGTTATCCAGTTGGACGTTTTGCCTGCGAGGGCAATTGTCTGCAAGTCTTTCTGGTTCTATAAATCCTGTAAGTGAATCTCTAGATTGAATGGCACATACTGGATAATTGTGTGATATATATCGTGTTGCTGCTAGGATGAGTAAGAGAAGGATCCAGACTCTAAAACACACGGGACTTGAGTTTTCCTAAAGAGGAACTATTAGTCGGTGCTCTTTGACCAGCGCTGGAAGCTAAAGTACGTCTTGTCGCTTCCTTAAATGAATGGTCAGTCCAGGGCTTTCTCTGCGAGATGATATTCATTTTGTGTGCGATGGTAGCCCTCCTTGTTATACCGCCTTGTTATAATTGTGCTCTGGTCTATTCCAGCCTTGTTAGACGGTGCGCGTTATCTCCATTTTTATTTATATAGCGCCAGCAATTGATGCCGCGTTTCTTAGTCCATGCATTCAGAGGATATGGCAAAACTAGAACTGGGCCCCCAAAAGAGAACAAGAATGTATTAGGGAGTTAGAGAGAGACGTTGAAAACCAATGTAAAGAGACAGAAAAGTCTCCAATATTAAATTAATTAGGAAACCCGATCGTTCCTTTAAACCAAGAATGATTCAGAGTGGGGTTTTCCCCGCCAGCCACTTTAAAGGTTAGGCTCTCGCGTGTCTAACGTGACCGTCTTCCCAGGACACGGCATTAGTCACGGTTGGCTTTAGGCTTTAAGACGAAAGCTGTAGGGCAGCAGAGAGGCCCCCGATCTATGACTTTGTTTATTCATTTGCATATTGGGAGCTTTAATGAAATATTGGGTGAGTCAGGAGACTGGTCAGATGGATTACTCGTCACGAAACTTGTTTACTCTCGGTCTGACTCAAGTAATCTTCACGCAGAAATAAGGATGAGATGTTGTGACCTTCTGTACATTTTCTCTTTATGTAGTAAATGTATATGTATCAAAAGCCTTGTGAAGTTTTGAGAACAAGTGTTGTGACAGAGGGCTTCAAAGTAAACATCCCGCCGAGTCCTGCCACACTACTAATTGAGTTAATGGGAACCACGTCTTCGGCCTCGGCAGTAGTCTTCGCAAACGGAGCTTTTTGATCTTAAAGATTTAAAATGTCATTCATTCGCATGTTCTGGTCCCAGGTCTTAACCAGAAGACTACTACTAGTTGAGATTGATTTGGACATAAAGAAACTCGTACAGCAGTCAGACAAAAGTTTAACAACTTGTGCAATTTTAATGGACTAGATAGAGCAGGTCATCATTGAACATTTAAAATGCTATGACCCCAATGCCATAGGAAGGTTACTTGACCAATTGAGGGTCAGTGGGGTATTAAGTATTAATGCATAGTAATTGCTCCAGTAAGGATATGGGACTCGTGTTTCGTGTGGTTTTTATATAGATATTGCTTTACATAGGCTTAGTTTTAAAGAACTTTACAAAAAAAATGTACATTTCAAAGAGTACTAGATAAACTAACCATCATACTAAATTCTAGGTGTATTATGATGAATGTCTGAAACTGAAAATCCATAAGTGCCAATGTAAATGCGGTTTTTCTGGTTTTTTTCTTCCCCAAATCAGCATGTTGGCTGATAAGCTGAACATGAGTCCTGAAGAAGCTGAAAGGTGGATTGTCAACTTAATTCGAAATGCAAGACTGGATGCGAAGATAGATTCTAAGCTTGTAAGTTTCTTGTGGTTTGTTGGTCTGAAATGTTAGTGTTGAACGCTATCCATAAAGCTTAGACATTTTGTTATAGTCCTTCATCAGTGTTATCCATTCGCAGTTGGGTTCCCCTGGCCTGATATGATTTGTTTGCTCAATAGAATAGTCGTAGCTCTGGGTAACAGGTGAACATAGAGGTAAAGCAGCATTGAGAAGACTTCCTGAGCGTGATCTTTGGGAGAGGCGCAGCACCTCTCTTCTATACTCATAGCACTGCTTGAAGACCAGGAATACCTGCCCATGATCTAATACTACTTAATGCTATTTATATAATGTTCTTAAGTTTCTGAAGACCGTATTGATTGCTTTGGACATTCTGTTCCCTGCTCAGATACAGGTATTGAATGTTGTATTTTTATACTTTTAGGGTCATGTCGTAATGGGAAACAATGCAGTGTCTCCCTATCAGCAAGTTATCGAAAAGACAAAAAGTCTTTCGTTCCGCAGTCAAATGCTGGCAATGAATATTGAAAAGAAAATGAACCAGAGCACCCGAAATGAGGTAAGCCTACTATTGGTCCTTAGGTGAACTCATTGCCCCGCTTTACTTTAAAGGGTTAAAAAAACCTAAATTGGTGATCTTGCTCCTTCATCTTCTTGGTGAATGATTTACTTTTTGATGTACATGGCTGGAAGATAACTAGACTTCAAAATAATGACCACCCACTAGTGCACACACAGTAAAATAACAGTGGCTCCATAATTATACCCCAGTCACCTGACCTTTTGGTGATGTAAATTCAATGTATATTTTTAGTATTCTCTCCATTGAAAATTTCTTTTAGGTGCATTTTACCTGAGACACGCTCTTAAATCCCCTCTAACCAGTGGAAACTGCCTATTGGTGCTTATGCCTTACACCAACAAAATTATTTAGTGTGTGCTACTTATTTATTAACCCCTCAAGGACAATGGGCGGTCCCTAAACCCATTGAAAACTGCTTTTTCAGCCTGTACATGTATGGGCTTTGTCGTGAAGGGGTTAATGTCTACAAGTCTGTTAAAATATTGTATTCTTGTTTCACAATCTCGTTGTTTTTCTTTTTCAGGCACCGAACTGGGCAGCTCAGGACACAGGATTCTATTAATTTAAAACCAGATTCTACATAACTGCAAATGTTCCAGAATAATTGTAAAAAGAGCTCATTTGCAATAAAATTGGCTACAATTCCTTTTAAAAAAGATTACTGTTTGGTTTTTTTTTTTTATGCATGAGCCAAATAATTGTTGCCCTACTATGCTATCCAAATGATGTGATGGTTGTGACTTATCTTTATGTGGGTAGCAGAAGCGTTATTACTAATCTAGACCCACAGACAAGCCAGAACGACAAGGGATTCTGGGTAGGCGCATACAAATAAGGTTAACAATGATCACCTTTGGCCTCTATATCCGCTTTATACATGGATTCCTTGAGAGCAGATGTCTGCTGTACTGCAGCCTTCAGACACGACTCGGGAAAGAGGTGCATTTGCCAGATCCACTCGTGGGAAGCTGTTTCATCCTTTACAGGACTCGTCAGCACGAGGTTGTGATACTGGCTTAATACTCGAGACTTGAAGAAACACAAAAATACACATAGCAAAAGTTCTGGTGGGGTAAAGGTAGCAGAAGCATTTAATACTAATCTGCGTCCACCAGGCAAGCCTCAATGCTTGTTTTTCCCTGTTTATGAATTCACAGATAATTAAGTTTTCTAGTTAAGTTTATATAAAATAGAAGGCTGTCAAGGGGAAAGGCATGTAAAATATGAATGTGTATAGCTGTGGTTAACATTTTTGGTGTCGTACCTCCTTTATGAAAAATCTAATGACCTTCGCCTCCCATGTGGCCAAAAATTTATACTTGGACAGGATGAGTTTGCATAAAATTTGTAGTTGAGAGGCTACTCGTATCTTCTCTGGTGTCCATCCAAACCACCCCAGGGGAAGCATATCCAACAGGTTAAGAACCCGGGTGTATAGCTTGTGATAGAGGAAAAAAAGCAAATTGGCTTGTCTATTCTGCCCTATTGCAATAAATTATTCTTTAAAATAGCTTTACACCACCTTAAAATTCCTTTTCCATATCCCATGTATCACTTTGCGCTGGAAGTCTATTCCAGGCATTTACTACCCTTACTGTAAAGAAGAAGAAAAAAAAGTCTTATTGTTTGCTAATAACTGTGGTTGTGGTTCATCAGGGATGCAAAGTGAATTGTCTGTCTAGATCCTTAAGTCATGAAATATTCAAGTAGAGCCTTCTATATGCCCAGAGTGGTGTTTTATAGACGCGTTGTAAAAATTCAGTTGCAATGATCATAAAAATATAAGCTACGTTTACAAATACCGCCTGTCATGATAGAATAGTCTTAATAGACAGTACCGGACCAGGTCACCCATTTAATTAAAATTCTTATTTTGAAAGTTTGAAATGGTTATTTTGGAAACATGTTTTGTTGTGACCAGATATATAGAGAGATGGATATAAAGATATAGATATATTGATAGATGTGTGTGTGTATAATATATGGAGATTTCTCTGAAAAGCGTTTATTAATGAAACTCTCAATTGTTGGGTAGGATATATAAATCCACACATTATATGAAACGTAACATGCAGACTGTGAATGTATGGTGTGGAATTGTTAGCTTCGGTTTTCTCTATTTTTTTGGTCTTTTTTTAACTCCTCTCATTGACCCTTTTGAACACTTGTCACCAGAATGGGGTATTGTAAAGTTAACAGCAATTTTATATAAAAATAGAGAAATGGACCAATGGGAAGGGTGCAAATTAAGGCTTTTAAAAGAGTTTTACTGTTGGCAATACGAGCAAAAGACTTAATTTCTTTATTTCTGAGAGGGTTTTTCTAAAGCTCTTTCAGTGGAAAAAACTATTTGCAAGCATACTAAAGGTCAATGCAAAATGCCTATTAATATCTATTGATGGATTTGAAATGGTTATGTGAGTAAATGAAGGCAATTTAAACTACTTCATTCCCTGCCAAATGAACGTGTTTGCCATATTAAGTTACAACAGATGACATTATTATTAAGTATCCCTATATTGCAAATTCACCCGCAAAGCATTAGGAACCTTCGCTAATGCGCATCACGGCTTTGTCTCGTTCTTCCTCTCAAACCTAGGTGAATTCTGTTATTGGGTATTCCACAAAACCCGTGGCATACGACTCCATTAAGCTGTTGGTAGCCAGACTAGAACATGGTACAAACACTGATGATAGTGAAACTTACATAGCTATAAAAAGTTGTGAAGATGTTCATTGGCCTACTGTTGGAACCTGCTATATGAACCAGCAATGAAACGGTTATTTTGTACATATCGGGCAGATGTTACTCAGCAAGTTAAAAAAAAAAAAAAAATAAAATGCGTTGCCAGTCTGAAAAGGTCTGAAACAGAGGTCTGCAGGAAAGTAGTTTTAGGTATTTTTATGGATTAAACATCATGGCGTGTAGCAATACATATGATTTCTGTAACACCTGTCCCTCTAACGCTGTTGGGTACCATCTAAAACTTATCAATGCATACAACGTTATCACAGACGCCACTTGTGTTGCAACAGAAGGCTGATAAGAGTTTTTGTAATGGGCTGTGGAGATAAAATGAAAACGCCTATTGCTTTAAGATCGGGCAATGTGTTTTCAGGAAATATATTGTTTGTGGGTGCTTGGGAGTAGTCCCCCCATCCCCCACAAGTGTGAGATGTGCATTTCTGGTTCAGCTGCTAAACATGATCGGGGGAGGGGGGCTCTTGTGACTGCAACAACGTCATGCCACACATACACTTCATGGCCAAAGGTATGTGCACACCTGTATGAGTTTATTGGACATCCCATTGGACTTGCCCCTCACCTTTGTGGCTATAACTGTCTCCACTCTTCTGGGAAAGCTTTGAACAAGATGTTGGAGCGTGTCTGTGGTATTGGAGAAGGACGACTGGCTCGTAGTTGGTGTTTCAGTTCATCTTAAAGGTGTTCAGTGTGGTTGAGTTCACAGCTCTGTTCGGCCACTCAACATCCTCCACAGCAAACTCCTGAAACCATGTCTGTGGGCTTTGCTTTGTGCACTGGGGCACCGTCATGCTGGAACAGGAAAGGGCCTTCCCCAAACCAGCGCCAAAAACTTGGAAGCACACAATTGTCTACGATGTCTTTTTATGCTGTAGTATTGGTGACTCTTAGGTGCCATGCACTTAAGCCCTTGGCAGCAGGGCTGGACTGGCCATTTACATCAAGCGACCACCTGATGATATAAGTGTGGCCAACGCTACAGCTTTTGCGCAATATGCCTAGATCATTCTCTACATTATTGTATCATTTAATAAATCCATTCATATTTAGCTATTGATATTATTAATATCCGGATTACACAGTATTACAACTGACAGAAACTAGCATTTCATATTCTTAGCGTGACTACATTTTCTGTTAAAAATCCTCTACAAGCCACACGCGTACATTCTGGTTTCTAATACTTTTGTAACTAGTAAATATAAGGAAATCAGAATATACGAGAAATTGTTTTTGGTATGTTTATATGATGTTAACTTGATAAAAAGGTTTTATACTGTGTTAGCCGTTGAGAAAACAGGAGAAAAGTATAGTTAAAATACCATTTATTGGCTAATAGAGTTTAATTGCGAGCTTTCGAGACCAAGTTGTTAGGTGATGTTAACTAAAATAGACTTCCCATTGGTTGATGTGGATTGTCCATCTGAAGTTTTGGAATTCTTTTTGTTAGATTTTTTTTTTTTAAATACCGATATATATTTTACTACACTCAAACAAAGAGGTTATTGAAACAGAGAACAGAGTTTAATAAATGTATATGACCTAAGCAAAATTGATTTATTGCTTGATTAGGCGTAATATGCTATAGGATAAACTATAAAAAAAAAAACTTAAAACAATAGTTATAGTCACATTTCAGTACCACTGAAAACGGGACAGTGTCTCCACTTCTAATGAAATACTGTTTCGTAAGAAACCTAATTTATGGAGGATGTCTTCCGATGAATGGAAGCTGCTTTTTAGTGCATGACACTAATTGAAGACCTTCTAGGAACATGGCCTTTTATGTAAAAGGCCAACTCCAGGGGGTACTAGTAGAAAATCCTTAAAGAATGTATTTACAGTGATTAACATCCAAGTCAATGTTTAGAGTGCTCTGATGTCTGCTTCGAATGCTACTTCTAGTAATAAACCTTTTGTGGCAGACACGCATGTGATCTTCCTCCTAATGGACTGGGGAACGGGTGTATTTAAAGGAGACACGTTTGAAAATAAAGATAAGCAAGAACATTTATATCAACAAAGTAACCTGAAGATCTCAGTGCTAAGACACATTGTGCTAGGGGAAAATCCCCGCATCAAAGGTATCCGCAAATTTTTGGGGGCTGGAGGGGGCATAGGCACAATAGCATAATATTGTCAGGGAAATGGGGGGTGTAAGTGCCTTCTACTGTGGACTTCCATGCCAAGCATCATAAATGTCATTCATATTCTAGATGAACATGATCACCTGATGGCTTTGCTACAACCTTCAGTGACTTCTCATGACATTGGACAATGTTACTGATTTATATGCCATCATATTGACTTTAGTGTATTCTGTTTTGCTTTTTGTACTATGTGGCTTTGATAACCATAAGCATTACCATAGTGCTGCAGAATTTGGGGCCGCTCCATACATAAATGTCATTGACTCTGGATCGGTGGTTTGCTGCCATTCTCAGATGTACTTCCATGGATCAGGGTCTGTCTGTCCTGCACTGAGGTCTATCAATATTCAAACTGTATGTAGGTGGAATTCACTGGAGTTTATTCATTAAAGTGGGAGTTGGCAGCAGAGTTGTGGTTATAACAAATCCCAGAAGTCGCAATGCATTATAAGGGCCATTCCTGGCAAAGTTCTCTGTAAGAAGGGCTGAGCTGGCCCTGCATAATGCATAGTTCAATCTGTGAGGGGACTTTCAAAGACTCACTGATCTAATACAAATGAGGTCAACTCAATGAGTTCACTATAGATAATGAAGGTCCATATTATATACACTATATGACCAAAAGTATGTGGACGCCCCGCTTAATTATTGAGTTTAGGTGTTTCAGCCATTGCTAACAGGTTTATAAAGTCAAGCACATATAAAGCCATCTCCATAGACAAACATTTTCAGTAGAATGGGTGGTACTGAAGAGCTCAGTAAATTTATACGTGGCACTGCCATAGGATGCTACCTCTGCCACGGTCAGTTTGTGAAATTTCTGCCCTGCTTGATCTGGCCCTGCCCAATGTAAGAGTTACTATTGTGAAGTGGAAGCTCCTAGGAGTAACAACTCAGCCACAAATCAGTAACCACTCACAAAGCACAGTTGTTGAGTGATAAAGCGTGTAGCACTCAAAATCACCTGTAGAATCACTCACTACAAAGTTCTAACTTGCCACTGAAAGCAACGTTAGCACAAGGACTGTATGTCAGGAGCTTCACGAAATGGGGTTCCATGGCTGAAAAACTGCACAGAAGCCAAAGATGTCTGCAACGCCTGGACTCAGGCAGGGGAAACGTGTTCTCTGGAGCGATGAATCACACTCCGTTATCTGCAAGTCCGATGGACAAATCCCAGATTCCAAAGCAGGTTCCAGGAGAACACTACCTAAAGGAATGACTACGGATTGCTATAAAGTATAGCAGAGAAGGGATAATGGTCTGGGGTTGTTTATTAGGGTTTAACCCCCTTAGTTCCAGTGTCGAGTGTTAATGCTACGGAATATTAGCATATTATAGCATATTAGCATGTTATAAAAACATTTAAAACCAGTTTTTGGAAGGCCCTTTCCCGTTCCAGCATGACTATGCCCTTATGCACAAAGGTCCATGAAGACTTGCAATCCTTAACTTGATCCAGAGATGTTTTGTGTTTTACTTTTTATATACAAGCACAGAAATAATAGGTTATTTTCAGCAGCTTATCTTTGTGGGTGGAAGAATTATAACTTACTAAAGATATGCTACTCCCATTCACAGAGTTTTATAAGCACTCCATGTTTTGTGGTTAACCACCATATCTATACATGGTTTTCTTGAAAATCATGTTGGTCAGAGGGAGACCATTAGTCTACGGCAATCAATGCAGTCTTCTAATGGCAACAGCGATTAGATCTAGCTATATAAAACAGTGCCATGATCATAGTGCATTAGCAAGGAGTATGTGACATGAATGCCTACCGAGTGTACAAATAACTAAATAGAAGAAACAAAAAACAAAACACTTACCTATCAATATATTTATTTTCTATTCTGATTGCTTTTGCAATTGTGACTACAATAAAGATTATTTATATAATTATTGGTATGGTCCATTCCACTGCTTGGACCTAACAAGCACTAGCCAGAGCAAGAGCAGATTGCCGGTGTGCAAATAGACTAATGGCTTAGGTACAAAGCATAGTCTTTCCTGTAGAAACGCCAGTGTGCTATAGAAAGGGCCAAAGGGCTTCATTATACCAAGAAAGATAAATTAAACAAAACAAAATGTACTCATTTCCCTCCCCTGCCCTGGGAGTCTGTAAAGATTTAGTATGGTCCATGTTTAATGTACCCTGTGAGTCATATTTACAAGCATGATAAATGTACGTATCATTTGTGTATTTGGTTAGCTTTGTATTCTGTATGTGACCAAAACCAACAAAAATTTGCAACATAATAAACTAACAGTTTGACTTTTTCACAAGAAGATCCCATAGGGTTGGGAATACCTAGAGGGTGTCTTCTGTTCCTGATTAGCCTGTTCTATTAAAAGCGTTAACAGCTATGTACCAAACTGACTCATTGGAATGACAAAGGCTGGAGAGTTATTAGGCTGAATGTTTATTGGCACAACTAATTTACGGTAAGTTTTTTACATACCAGTAAGAAATGCAGAACCCTCACAATTTTTTAAAGCAGGTGTGTGAACCTCTGGGATTAACTCCTGGAGCTGCACTACATAAAAAATGATTCATGCAAGTTATCCCAAACTTATCCCATTCATGCAAGGGTCCCAAAGAGGGTAATATTGTCCTTAAAACATACTTCTCTCAGAAGGATACAATAGAGGTCATCCATAGAAATTCTGGTGCAAAGTACCAGACATGGCCTTATAATTCTTGGGGCCAATGGCATAATTGGGCCGGAACCCTTTTTTATGCATAAGCCTTGTGGAATCTCCACTGAAGCCCTGACATTATGTGCAGTATAAACCACTTCTAATTGGTGCTTGTAATGCAGCGCACATCAGGATTCGGGCTCAAGACAATCCACAGAACTCCAGATAGAGATTTAAAACTTCAATATTTATTCAGGTCACAAAATAAAGTCTTGCAGTGCTGGCAGAGGAATCGACCCCCATGCTAGAGGCTGGGTTCTGATCTTGGTTCCGTTGCTGACTACGTTTGAATATTTACCCTTGGTTCTCTCCCTAATTTTCTGTTGCTGACCCGGCTTGTGTCCTGACAACACCATTTGGATGATTTTTCTGTTCCTGACCCAGCTTGCCTTCAGATCAAGCTATTCGGATAGATTCTCTGTTGCTGACCTTGGCCTGCCTTCTGACCACACTGACATCTGACCCCGGTCCACCTCATATCTGCCTCCTGGATCCAGCTATACTATTGTACATATGTATCACTTGCTCCAGTCTCCTCTGCGTGTGCCACTCTACTGCCACCCATCTGTAGCCATGTTCCTGTCTCCTCTGCGTGTGCCAGCCCTGTGCCACCCATCTGCAGAATTTGTTCCAGTCCTGTGTGTCTTCCTGTTTCTGCGCTCCCTGTCCAGCTCCACAGAAGCGGTATTAGCACTACTGTGTCACACCTCCTCTACGGGTATTCACAAGGCAGCGACTCCTTATCTTTGGTTACACCATCCAAACCAAGATAGGCTTTTCCTAGGAAGCCAACATGTTGTTTTTGTAATATGAGACTTTGCTTTACTCCTCCAGAGTTTTATTAAGAGCATGGAGTGAGCTTTCTAGGTGTGTAGTTGCAACCAAAACATCATCTGAAAAAAGCTCTAGCTTGTACGAGCTAATGGCTATGTCTCTATATCCAACACAAGAATCAATGGGAATGGGGCCAGTCCTGTCTGGTGCCACTGGAGAGTTGAAACCAGGGAGAAGCAAAACTAGAGTAACACACTCTCACCCAGGGTCTTGTGTAGAAAACACTGAATGCCTTCACAAATTGTTTGGACAGGTTCTAGTGCTTCAAAGTTTCTCATAAAGTCCCAAATAATTCTGTCAAAAGCGTTTTCCACATCTAGGGACGTTAAGACCGCTTGTCCACCCTGACTCCACAGAGCCAAGATAAGACCTAAAACATTCCTAGTTCTATCAGGTGCTTGTCTCCCAGGAATGAATCCAACTTGGTCCTTGTGAATCAAGGAAGAAAAACATTGTCTATTAGCCAGGATTTTGGTGTATAGTTTCAAATAAACATTAAGGAGAGAGAGGGAGGTTGGTCTAAAATTGGCAGGACGTGTGGGGAGCTTGCCTGGCTTTGGTGAGGTAACAATGTAAGCCTCTAGCATTCCTGCAGGCAAGTCTCCCGAGGAGAGAATGAGACTAAGTGTTTTGACTTGGTGCGGGAGCAACAAGTCCCCAAAGACTTTGTAATAAGCATTCGAAAAGGCATCGGAGACCACGGATTTAAAAGATTTCAAAGTTTTTATCAGCTGTTTAACTTCTACTTCAGAAATTGGGTTTAACAAATCTCTAATTTCTATGGGCACCTGTGGGAGCTCTACTTGATCTAGAGAGTCGCTTATATCAGCCCTATATGGCTGGTAAGCATTGCTATCGTCCTTAAAATGATCTATGATAAGGCAAATGCTCGGGATATGTCCCTCGGGTTCCTGACCCCCTCTCATGACATTATGTAAGGAGCCCTCCCCTGCACGTCCGTTTTCTAAACCTCCTCGCTAGCAATCAGCTAGCTTTGTTACAGTTAGTATCGTAGGTTTGTTTGAGTTTTTTTGAGTAAAAGCAACTCATGCCTTGCCTTCAGCTGCTGGGCAGATTCTTTCATTTGTTTTAATTTTGTGGGACTTTTCTAGATTTTCAGTCTGGCACCCATTTGGATGAAGAAGCCTGCAGTCACTCCCTTATGGGCACAATACTGGTGCTTGCCCTTGTTGGAAGTTATTGAGGCTGAAATGCTCTTATCTCTTATGCTTTTTCATCCTAGGAAGAATTTTTGGGTTGCTGAGAAGGGATTTATTCAGTCTCCATCTACCCTCGCCCCCCAATAAGAATTTGGTACTAAAGGATGCCAGCACTGGGGCTTGGTCCGGCCATGTACTAGAAACCCCCCCCCCCCCAAAAAAAAGTAAGTTCTGTAATAAGCTCTAATCCACTAAAATATAATGGATTCAGTATTATTATTTATTGTGTTCTGACAAATAAAAAGTTAAATCCTTCTTGCTACCATGTTGTACGTGCCCATAGGTCAAACAGATCAAACTCCATTAACAAGATCTGAAATAGCGAATATTGGCTTTTCATTACACGTTTGCATCCATGATGTCAACACTCACATCAGCAAAAATATTAAAATCCCTGCATAAAAGTAAACAACATTGTCTCGTCTTTTCCAGTTTCTCAAGGCTGTTCCTCAAAAAGTTAGTTGTTTTTTGTTGGGAGCAAAAAGATTTGCAATTAGACGTTGCTTGTTCAATTTAACTACTTGAAATACATGCTTATTAATTAATTCAAACAGCCAGTTCTTATAGATTAGAATAAAGACTCTCGATTTAGTGTTAGCCATAGGCGCTATATGGTACATTCTACAGTATCAGTCACTACGACTCCAGCATGTCACTAATTTAATAAGAACTTTATCCTATATGTGTTTAAGAGAGATGTCTTCTCTAATTTATAGATTTAGGGAAGGAGTTTTTTTGCTACGTGCATTTTCACAGATGGCCCGCAGAATATCAACAACAGTAAGGACTTTAAGCAGCATTTACAACATAACTGATCTTCGATTCTCCAGGTTATGGGTTTTCTATATATTTTCTACTGAACCGAAATGGTTGATGTAATAAAGTGTCTGCACTCCCTGACAGCTCCTTGTGCATTATTATTAGTTAATATAACAAATAATGCAATTGAATGTGAGGTGGGCATAGAGAATATGGAATGAGGGAGCGTACTCAGAGCCGTGAATCCCTGACACTCAGACTCTCCCTAACAGATTACCTTGGAAGATAGATGTGTCTCGAGCATGTTCTTAAACGTTTTCCTGTAATGGATTTTATACAATCAGCTCATTTGTTTTCTCTGCTCTAACTACTTGACTTTGCCGTCTGGAATCTGCCCTCTACATTCTAGATAACTTTGAAAAAAACCCATAATACCTTACACATCCAGAGATGATTTATACAAGAATTTTCTAGTTTTTGCTGCCACTCAACACTCATTGTACTTTCTTCCTACATGAGTATAGGTCACATATATATACATATTATGCTGAAATTATTTTGCCATCTGAGGCAATCTCCAATCTTGTAAATTCTGATACTCATACCTGGGAATTTGATGGCTCCAGCTACATGTAGCCCCCCCACTTGCGGGATGTGGGCAGGAGGTCTTGCTGATGTCAGTGGGCAGTCAGCTGATGTTGGCGGTGGTCCCACTGATGCCATGAGACACAGAGCTGTTTAAGGGGGAAATTGGTGAGGAGTGGGGGATGTGACCCGGAGTTTTCCAGTGGTGACCCGGAAAAGAAGCGCTTCTCCTGGAGGCTACGGGCAGAACCCGGAGAGTTCCCTGGTGCACTGATACTGTATCTCTGTGAATATTCTCTACCGAAAGTAATTCCTGAAAGATGGGATTCAGTCAAACACTTTATTGAGGAATATAGAAAGCCATTTAGTCCATAAAGCCAAGGCATTTAATTGAAGGGTTCACTGAAACTACTTGAGAACTGCTTAGCGTGGCCACATGTTTTACAACGACCAGGACTGTGTTATCAGCTCGAGGGTAGTGGGATGCAGACTAAGAACTAAGCTCTGGACTGCTCTTATGGGTGGGGATCAATATGTAGAGAAAGATATTTCCTCTGTAATGGCACAAGGGGGCTAAAATTGGAGATGATTCCAAGCGAAGACTCAACGTATGGCACGCCATGAAGCGGCTGTCTGCTCTTGGTGAGCATCTCATATTCTTGTTGTATGGCATTAACCAGCGTTAAGAAATATTTCGGGAAATACAACATGATTCTATATGGTAATGATATTTCAGGCCAGGAACGCCTTAATAACTCACTTGGAACTATTATTTCAGGAGAGTTTTGAAAGGTGGTAACACCACTCAAGTTCTTTATAGAAGCAAAGCATAAATAATTTGGCTGACGATCCTAATAACGGGGTTACCGGATTAAAGAAATTGTTTCTTATTCCCGTGACATATAATAATATAATACATGCCCAGTACAGGTATACATAGTCTAAGCGAACTGAGCACCACGTGCTTTAATAAACCCAGAATCAGATAGCATTATGCAATGTTTATATAGAAACATGATCGTATGCATCTACATTATTACATAATCGCTTAAATATATTCTGCTTCCATCAGCAGTATCTCATCTTACTAAATCGAAACGCAACAGTACACTTATCATTATGTAAGTGCACGGGCTGCCATCATGGAAGCGAAGAACTCGCCCTGGTTTTATTTTGATCCTTATTATTTTTGAGTATTGACATCTGAGGAACATGAAGTCATCCTTGGCTCGTGTTTTGGAAATGCATATGTTTTTATAAAGTGGCATAATATATTATAGAACAGTGAACAGAGAGGACACAACGGACTATTCTTTGCTTTTGTACATAAAAAAAACATTGTGCCGAATAAATCAACGGCTTTAACATCTATGAAGGGCATATCGTGGACACAGCAGAGCAAAAAACTGAGCCTTTAGTTTAAAGAGGACCTGCCACATTTTAGATTATCCCAATCCTAATTCTGATACCTACACAAAGCACATGTATGATGTTTTCTTCATTGTTGCGTTATTAAGTAGAATTACTGGTTCTGTTGCCAGCAACGTCCCCTGGCCTAGGAAGCCAAACTACGTGGTTGATCTCCCCCTTGGGCGATCAGGACCTCAACTCAACAGGCTGGTTACAAAGGGTATCTCCCCAACCAGCCCATTAACATGCTGTGCTGAGCAGGCCCAGACTCCTGAGCGTCTTTAAGATATGACATCATACCCTGGTGATCTGTAATGACGACGTCAGGCAGCTTGGGACAATGCCTTGGGTCACTCCTAGGGCAGCACCCAATGCAAAAGGTCGCTGTCTGTTGCTCGTATGTAATATAAGCCATTTTTGTGCTGTATCATAAATTAATCTGCTGCTCCACCCTTCGAGGGTATGGACAATCTCTAGCACTGGAGGGTCATGCGCGGTTAGCCAACGCAATCCTTCATACTTGGTCTGGTAGTAGAGTTCATAGCAATCTGAGGGATATTCGCATGAAATGTCCTGGCTATGCCTTTGGTAAGTTTGGCAGAGGACTCAAACTCTAATAAATCTGGAATATTTAAAAAAAAATTACCATGAATAAAAGAGGGTTTTCAGTGTTAGATAAAATGAATTCACATCAAATGTGAGAGTTGCTCTTTCATCAAAGGTCTGGGAAACATGGCACCCACTTGTTATTATCAAGCCATTCAACTCCGACTCCAACGATACCTAACCATCATCTTTACTGTAAAAAGCCATTTAGGAGTAGTGGTTGAAACATAGTTTGTAAACTGGTAACAGAGTGTGTAATTCTATGTGCCCTGGAGTGATTAGTGTAATTGGCAACTTGAAATACATTTAAGGAATCTTTAATTAAGATTCCTGTTTGGTTTCTATGTGCACCATGTATTTTTAACTGTTTGGGGATTTTCTTAGCATAAAAGGGGCAGTTATTCTCTTGCAATCTCAGCTTCGTGTAGCATACAAGTACTTACATGTTCATACGGCAACCAGTAACCTTATTGATTGCCCAGCCATGTTGCTGTTAAGGTTTAAGTTTTTTACTATTTGTGTATATATTATACTGGGGACTTGTTGAATCGAGGCACAGTCATTACTTGGAATATCTGACCGAGCTACTTGAGGCATATATGCGGGCCAAGCCCATAGGTTTCTGATTCTCTAACTAAACAATAAGGGGTTAATTTATTTTTGTAAATGTAAATAAAGTTTATTTTGATTTTTTTTTCTTAATTATACTGGTTTAAAGTGGCAGACATAATACTAATCCTGCACATTAGCTGTACTTTTCATTCACTTTAAATCAAATGTGGATCCTTTGACTCTCCAATGGAACTCATGAGATCACAGCTACTAGTTATGGTAATTTTTCTTATAGTTCCAACTTTTCCATCATTATTCAGTATGACTTCAGTATGGACATTCCTAAGCAGCCAAACTTAAGAGGGGCACATTCTACCCCAACTGACCAATTCACGGAGCTGGTATTTCAAGTTGTCCCTATCAGGATTCTACCAAGGTAATAATGGTGAATAATGAAAGTAATATGGGCGGGGAATGGGGAAAAGTGGGCGATGAATAGGTGGAATGTGGGTGGGGAATGGGTGTGGCCACATGCTGCTCCCCAGCATGGAGAATTACCAAGTATGATAATAATCCTCCAAAGCCAAAGAACAGGATATTAACATAGCTGATCTCATTTATGCGGAAAATTTAGGCTTCAGATACATAGATGAATTGCTTATTTTAATATGCAATCATTATTCAGTTTGCTTAACTATACACTGGAGGATTTGGGGGGGTAATCAACTTTAGATACAATATTATTATTATTATGATTTTTATTGATATAGAGCCAAAAAACTAGAATTGACAGACTAAGAACATTTTCCATCAATAAAACAAACCTATACAAGCTGCAGGAAAAGCCTTTCATATAGTAGTTATCAGTGGGGAATAATAACAAAGATTAGCTGCTCTGGACAAGCACTACCAGATCAGGGAAGATGAAGGCTAAGATGATAAGAATGTTTATGATTTTGTAAGAGTTGACAGAGAAGATCTGACGGATTCATTTTCTTTAGTAAGGTGGAAGAAGAAATATGAGCATTTTCTCCATACCGCATCAGGTCCAGATACGACCCAATCAGGAAAACGCCTAAGGATGTCATATAAATTATCTTTATAGAAGACAAAGGAGGAAGTAAATGGATTTGTCTAAAACGTTGTCCATTGAAGTCTAGGATCCTCAATATGAAGGGTCATTACATTCCATAGACTCATTAGTTAGATTGTTGCTAATGGAACAGTCTAGTGGCCCAAAATAGTATTTCTGTTTTTTAATATATATGTTGGAGTTTATTACTGCATTCAAATGGGTGCATGCATTGTTTAGTTATTGCAGTTAAAATAACATGCTGTCTCATATTTCTCCTCCTCTGTCTGACCCTACTGAAACCTACACGTATAGGTATGTACATGTATTCCACACGCTCGGTAGCATGTAACTGAAGCAGCAGTCACTCACATTCATGTGATTGGCTGCTGATGCTTCCACCATTGACTTCATTACAGAACTGATCGAAGGGGAGTGCTACTGAGCATGTGCAAGAAGCATACTGTGGTATGCTCCCGGCTTGACGTAGAGGCAGTTGGGGGAGGAGTTACTTGACAAACAGGTCTAATACCTAACTCCAATGACTAAAGAATGTCTTTACCTATTTGCATGCAGTAAAGTGAAGTCTATGCCAAATTGACTCCAATATATATTTAACATGAAAAGAGGGCTGGAGTGCTCGTTAACATATTTGTTTATTTCTTACGGGAACATTCACCAATACTTTAGTGATGTTAGAGTAGCTCACCTGTTGGAGGATCAAAGTTATGATGTGTGACCGGAACAGTATTTCAATGAGATAGTCCCTTCCTCTGATGGAAGACTTTGGTTTTAACAAGCATTATGGGTGTGTTTAATTTTACAATGTGCAGAACAAACATTTTACTAACAAGGTGCATACTATGGCAAACTAGACCCTTGTTGATTGGATAATATTTGTCTTGTAAATTGCGTATTCCCTGATCGGGCGCATCAGTATGTGGCTGCCGGCTGGATATCCCCAGTTGCACGCTACGTGAGCATAAAAACTTAACGTGCGACCACGGTTATATAGCCATCAGCCACGTTTACATCATCAGGTGGCCGCTGCCATAAAACTGCCAGGGCTGGCTTGTCATCGCCAGTCCAAACCAGTTGGTAGCACTCATGACACTGAAATAATGCAAAGTAGTATCTCAATAAAATATGTAAAGGAAAAATGGCCCTGAAAAAATACCATAGGAATAGCGGATTATTTATAATTATTATTCAATTTGTGATCAAGCATCGCTGTAATGCAAATTACTTGCGAGACGGGAACTGTGCAGTTTTGGCATCTTTAAATCTACAATTTCCTCTGCGTTTGTTATAGTAAAGCCGACCCGGACGTTAAATGCATATCACTGTTACTTAGGACTGGGAGCATGTCATTAAAATAGCCTCTCACTGCCGACTGCTCTGCGACTGCGATTAGGGCCAGAAATATTAAGCCTGCAGCTAATGTATCTCATGTACTATTATGACAGTCGAACGACGTGCCAGTCTTCTGCTTTGTGAGAAGATACAATATGTTTATTGTTACGCTGCCTGATTAACCTAGAGGTAATGTTTTTGGAGGGGAAGCAAGTGTTCTATTTTACTGAAATTTAATTTAATGTGGGTTTATTCATTCCCATGATAGGTTTTCATTCTGTATTATAGCCTGTATACCGAGCTAACATACCACTGGCACATGCGAGTCACGACAGGGCTGACGAGGAGCATGTAAATGGGCCAAGTGTAATGAGACGACCAAGCTGGGATACAGAAATTCTAAATCTCTGAATCTTCCGTATTCCGGACCATTGTACAGCGCTATGGAAATGCTCCATAAATGCGCTCTATAAAACAATAAATAATAATAATGCCCTATTTTTAAGATTGGTATGATGAATTCTCCTCTTAGAAGTGGAGTTCCATTAAAAATAAATCCGTGTAGCATTGAAGAAAACTTGGTTTTTGTTTCATTTTGATATTTTGGGTGATTTGTTGCTCAAGTACCACACTGGAGTTACGCTTTATGGCAGTGCTAATGAAGTCCTGCTAAATTCTTTCTTCTACAGGCTTTTTATTAGTATGAGTGTCCAGCTGGGTGATTAACACTGGGCCTTTCTATTGTTTTACCACAAAGCAGTATAATAAAAGCGTTAGGGTCTTTGTGTAGTAGATTGGGCCGAGACAACCGAAAATATTGTGTTATCTAGAAATTAGAACGTTTTTCAAAATAGTAAAATCATTTTAAAGACCACTTTGTAGTGTGATACGGATGATAATAATAATAATAATGGTAGGAGTTCCCCATTAATGACATTCTGGCCCCAATGGCGCCTTATCATTGGCACATCTCGGGAGATATCCCGGTTTGGATGCAGATTGTAAACTTAAATCTTAAAAATAAAGGGCTTGCAGGTCGGTCGGACACAAGACGTGACGCGTTAGTGTCATTAACGACAGCTCAGGTAAACCGTGGGCCACCTCGACCCCAAGTACTCTGGTGAATTCGCTATTAGTATTTAGACTGGAAGAAAAATGTACACCAATATTAAATAATAGGATAATGATTTAATGTTTTAATGAAATCCATCTATAAAAAATTAAAAAGGTCAAAATCTGCATTTAATCCCTTAGGAGTCAGAGATTTCGGATAAAAGGCCCATTCCATTTTCCTCAAAAAAATATTAGCGATATCCCCTGCGCTTTAGGTCTTTAGAATGCCTATTACACTTTGAAAAAGCCATTTTTTGGGTGTGAAACGCATTGTGTTTTATCCACTTTTATTATTTAATAAACCTTTGGATTATTCTACATTTAGCTCTATATAGTGTAAGTGTTTCTCGTTATTGTTCACCTTGGCTCCATAAGGCATACTGCACTATTTTTTTGTTTTTTTCATTACATACGTTCATCCCCTGGTTATATTGGAAGACCCTTACAGCCATCATACCCTTAGTCGCGACCGGCACACCCATCCCAAAGATTCTACCTTTAAGCCACACAGGAGAGGTTTCCGGCACGGTTTGTGTTGCTGCCTACACCTCTGTACAAACACTACTCCCACCGTTGAACCATTTTTCTGTATTTCTATGCAATTATATTATTATAAGCTGATAGTGTGTGTTACTGACCGAGCTGGCACTGAAAGAGTTAATTTTGCTAGGTCTGCCTATAAAATAATAAAATATTTAAAATGAAAAAAAAAACTTAATTGAACCCAACAAATGAAGTGATGAGTGGGTGTCACTGTGCTTTAAACTAAGTGCATTATGATTATTACTAGGCATTGAGCTGAGTCACATTGAATAGAATTGTCCAGCAGGCAGAATGTTATTTCAGGCACAAGGAATACAGCATTTAGCGGAGTACAATTATAGAGAGAGAAAAAAAGAATGAGGCAGACACAGATCTCATATGGTGTTTCTTTATAATCATGTAACTCTGACACATCCCAAGCTGCAGACTTGGGGAACACAATTAAAGCAGATTGCTTCCATGCATGCAAAGGGTCCAACAGCTTAACCTCAGTCTGCCTCATTATTGCCTGGTGTATAGACCCTCTAGTGGTTAACATGGTAGAGGAGACTATGTAATGATACTATTATTATATGGGATCTGAGCACTTAAGGCTAACATATATATATATATATATTATATATATATAATCATTCCTTCCAATGGTATTGTAGCTTACTAAGCAAAATAAAGCATATTAAAACCATTAAATTCATTAAATTGAAAAGGGCTTGGCAGGTTAATAAGAGCCAATTAACCCATATAGTCTGCCAATTTTCATATAAGAGAAGAGTGATATAGTGGAGGATAATGATCAATTATTATTCTGTGGGCACTATATCTGGCATACAATCTACACTGATTTGGAGACATTATATTTTAATTTAACTCCCTGCTTGAATACAGGTGAGTCAAAAGATTCCAGTAAGACTTTGGGGGATATGATTACGAGTCGGGGGGGATAAATAATTGGAATAGAACTTTTGTATTAAAATAAGAAATGAACACATCACTAAGGGGAATATTTACTTTTTTTTAAAAAAATGTTTATCTTTGCTTGCTTTACAATGTATTAATCGTATATTTTCTTAGTATGTGGCAAATAATAAACATTTTATTTTAATAATGCAACAATGTAATAATATATATAATTAGTTCTCAAAATATTTCCAGATGTCTTCTCCAAATGCAAAAATAAATTGATATATTTATATATAAAAATATAGTCCTATAGAGCCCTTTGGATAGTTTTTGGGTCTGTGAATTTCCCCCTCTGTGACTGTTTAGTAAATCTAATGTAAAATTCCCATTTCACAAAGAAAGTGGATAGCAGGACCTGTGCCAGATCGACCACTTTAATAATCAGTAAAATTATTCCTTTATAATATAGCATTTAAAGACTATACATTAAATATGTGAAACTCTACCACTTCTGCCAGGATGGTATTCCAATTACCCACTACACCTTCAGCCAGCCTAGCTGTAAGGATACACTAAGGGATCGCATTAAAAATACTTTGGAAAGTATTAATATACTGGCTAAGGTTTTGGGATGTAGTTTTATGTGTTTATCACTTAATCAATTCTGCATGGGATTTCAGAAATGCTGACTACACCAGTTATAGTAAAACTGTAATCTCTCTTAATAGAAGGAAGATATGTAATAACTCAAAGAATGTCTCTCCTAACTCCAGCATGGCTCATGTAATAAGATTTCAGCATTAGTTTCTTAGAAATCTAGTAAGTTGGAAACCCCTTAAAAAAAAAAAATCTGATTAAACATCCAAATTTTTGTCATACACTTTAATTTCACAACAAATGTGTTTACATTTATTTTTTTTTCCGGTCTCTTCTGAAATCTTCCAAAACTTCTATTTAAATTGGAAACTGTGCAGCAAATCACAATGTTTATTGAAATATGAGGTTTAGTAATGCATTCCTGTCCTGTTATTTACATGGATCTCCAAATAGGGATTTAAAAAGTTTGATAGCCCACGTGTTTTTTTTGTTTTTTTTTTTAAGGCTAGGTTTCCACTTGGGTTGTTTGTCGCGTTTTTCTTGATGAAAAGCAGGACTCTCTCTGTGCAATTGAAACTGCCACTGATTACCTGCGTTTGTGGCGTTTTCGCATTTTTTTCGCGTTTCTAGTTCCTTCTGTGGTATGCTATTTTACCTAGGCATTTTTCAGCTTCCTTTACAAGTTAGATGTTTCACCCAGCTAAAAGGGATTAGGATAAATGCCAAGTATCTGCCCTCTCCTGATGTCATTTACTTGGTAGACCCTTTTGTCTCTTTTCTGTGGTTTGTAAGGCATGCTTTATTCCGAATATCTGCTCCTCTGGGAAGATTGGCCCCAAATGATGGTGCAAATTGTTTGCTGTTGCTTTTGGCGCGCAGGATCCGGTCGCGTATGTTTGTTTGTAATGGCATGTTTGTTCCAAATGGTGTAGAATTCAATATGAACCAGTCCAGGACTTTGTTTTGTGTGAAACTGTTTGTTTCCAGCCTATTTCTCGTAGGACACACAGATACTGGGTCCATCCTCTGCATTGTAACTGTGGAAAAAACGCCATAAAAAACGCCAAGGCAATAAACCCACATGGCTTTTTCATGGCGTTTTTTCTCTCCCATAGACTTCTATTGGAGAAAAAAAGCCAAGATTTCTTGCAAAAAACGCCAGAGTGTCAACATGCTGCGATTTTGAAAAACTGCCACAGAGCCCAAAAAAGCAGAAAAACGCCAAACAGGACTGAAAAAACGCCAACAGTGGAAATGGCATTTTGCGATTTCCTATTGAAGAACAGCTAACATCTGGCTGCAGCGTTTTTCACAAAAAAAACGCCAGGTGGCGCTATTGGCGTTTTTATAGGCGTTTTTAGCAAAAAAAACCCAAGTGGAAACCTAGCCTAAAAGTGGCATTTTGATTGTTTTAATTGTTATACAGTATATGAAGGGTTAAGTCTGCCACTCTTTCAGTGCCAGAAGGGTTAGCTTACTCCACTAACACTGAAAAAGGGTTAAGTACCCACCTAGGACCAGTTTTTTATTTTTGCAGATGGTGTTAAGGACCCAAATTCTGCACATTAACCAGTTCGGTGCCAGCAGGGGGTTGGAGATCATCACAATGGTGTCATAAAGCCCAGCAGGTTCTGGGGTGAGGAGATGATCTAGGTGAGGAAGGCTGCTGGATGAGAATGTGTGATGGGATTGGAAGGAGGGAAAGAGGAGGATCAGTGCAGACAGGACCTCGTCTTATTTAGGACCTCGGGGAGGTTGTGTTGGAGACTCACTGGCTGGAGTGGAGAGAGGACCACAGCACCACCTACATACTACAAGAGCATCAAACCTGCCACGGGCTCCACTACACTTCCACGGGGACAGCGGCCACCAGGACCCGAGCACGGCCAGCACCGGGACAGTCCTAGAGGGGCTGCAAGGAGGGGACCCCACGTCACGCGTGACCTGAGTGTATAAAGCAGCAGGATCTCGAGAAGTTCTGGGACGAGCTTCTGCTACCTCGGCTTTGGCGGCGACTCCAGATGGAGAAGTTCGGAAAGAGAACCTCGTGAGGATTCCGGCAGAACCGATAATCGCTTTGATCAATCAAGCAGGGGCTTATTTTTAGTTGTGATCACAGCAGACATTCGGAGTGGCGGTGGAGTGACCGGGAGTGGGACCGATCGGGGGGAAACATTTTCACGTGTGTTTGCCATTAGATTGCGAGCTGATGGGTGCCTTGAGCAGATCGATGGCTGCGTCTTATTGAACGGAAAACACTCAGCCCGGCTGAGTTACTACTCAAGGTAAACTCATATTTTAACTCCTCGACTGCCAAAACCGATCAGTACGATCTACTCTCCCCCCCTTTTCTGGCACTTAACCCCTAAAGCACCAGTGAGTATTGCAACGTCTTGCACAACAAGCTCCCCTAGTAATGCTCGGGATGAGAGCGATTTAATATGCTAATAATGGCGTTTTTTCTATGTGCATACATAAAATATCCGATTTATTTTATCGCCACCCCCCCCGTCCCCTTCCAAGCGCTTAATGCAATTTAATGGAGCAAAGGGTTTAGAAAACAGGTGTAATTTAAAGGGCTAATCAGTTTACCTGAGTCCTATTTCAATGACATCCTGTTACTTCTGTAAGACTATTTAGCACTAGACAGCAATCTGTTTACAAAGTGTTAATGACCCTAATTGAATAAATCCCATTGAAATGCGTGGATCGGAGTCCACACCGTGGCTTTAGCCCACACTTTGAAGATTACAACTTTCCTCCTTTTATTTCTTAATCCAGATTCTTCATTTCTGATGAAGTCAAATGAACTGTCCTGGTGCTGACCTTTAAAGCAGCTGAATACTGAATTTGGCGACCGATACACACATTATACATTATATATATTTATTTATATATATATTTGTGTGTGTCAATTGGCATAGTTCCAATGCAGTTTAAATTGTTCTCGTTGGCTCTCATCATCCTGAACTGTGTGGATTACAGCCACTGCCAGAGCAACCGATGGAGAAGAAGTAAAAGAGGTAAGAGGACTTCTCACGGTACCCTGATTGATAAATACCGGTACATTGTATATCTATTTGCATGTTAGTTTGCGACTGTGTCGATTTAAGCAACCGGTGCTTGTGAACTTTAACTCATATAGTACCCACCCAGCCGCCAGTTGAGTGTGATGGGAGTTGTACTCCTACGTTGCTCGGCTATTAATGACTAGCTGGCTCTAGCAGATACCAGGTACTATTGGCCCTATAATATTGATAGTCCTTATACGTCAAATGTATACTTGGATGATGACTACATAAGGCATATCTCAAATGATAGTAGCATCTTTCTGGTGTGTGTGTGTATGTAGGTATATAATATATATATATATATATATATATATATAATATATATATATATAATATATATATATATATCTATATATATATATATATCGATCAGATTATAATACCATGTGATCATTGGAGGGTTATTGATCTTTAGGGTTATTGATCTTTAGAAGGCTGAACATGAATCCATAGTGATAGAGTAATTCTAAAATGTTCATTATGGAAGATATGGAATATAACTGTTCATTGCTCATTGTAATGGCTTTTATTTATAAAGGGCACACGGGACATCTATAAAGGGACAGTGTTTTACCCCAAAAATGTATCTTTTTATTTTTAATGTATGTTAGGAGTTAATTTTATATGGGCATTTATATGTACTGTGTGCAATTTGGAGCAGGCATTCTTTTAGTTCCTGCAGTTGGGGTCTCTTGTTTCCCTGTGGCTGTCTCTGCTGGTATTGGTATGCAAACTTCTTACACATGCCCAGTAATAACCCTACTGAAGCAGCAACTAATGTGCCGTATCTAGCAAAACATCAGCATTCACATTAATGTGCTGCTACTGATCTACTGTTTTGATGAAGCTCCGCTCACGTTTATCAGAATGGGTTTTACAAGAAGCATACTGCTGTATGCTGCCTGCTTTCCGGAGAGGCAGCTGGGGGAGGGGTTACGTCACACAAAAGTCTCCCTTTCTAATTCCAATAACTAAATAATGCCTACACCAATTTGCATGCAGTAAAATGTATGAGAGTCCATGCAAAATGGGCTTCGATAAACATATAATATAAAAATCAGTCTGGAGTGTTCCTTTTTTAAGGTAAAAATGTCACAGTATTCCACTTTTAAATATAACATTTATATTATCATTTCAATGATGCCTTCAGAATAATACTGTATGGGAATCGCAAATTCAGCAGCCGTAACGTTCCCAGTATGAAGAACGTGTCTACTATACTATGTGGCCAGCCATACTTACTACTACTTTCCACGTGTAACAGTCGATTGGTTGGGTTATATGGTTACCTACTGGTGACTGAGTATAAGTATTGCCCTTCTGAATCACTGGAGACTTCTGTTCTCCCATAAAGTGGGATCTATAATGGTACTTAAGGATAACTTTTGTTTTATATAATGTATTAGCGGACCCCATGGAATAAAACTGTTTTTTTTTTTCTTTCTAAATTTGGTATATATTCATCTTTAACATAACTTGTTCAAGCTGACATATGCTAATGCTTTTTTTTTTGTGAGATCCTGGCTTTTTTTCCCTGGTTGTCACAAAATGGGGTCACACAAATGATTGTAGGGTCAGCGTGGTTTCTACATTAGGCATGACGCTTAATTGTGTGGTCTCTGCAGCATGTTTGCTCATCATCTCCCCTCTCCACAACCCCATTTCTGTCTTTCTCCTCTAAAATGACTTCATCTTGCAAGACATGCCTGTGGGTGTTATCTGCTCAGAGGCTACCATGCACTCGCTGATCATTTTCTAAAAATAAAAAAATGACGGCATATCAATGAAAGAATTGCAGTCACGTTTCTGTCCAAGACACCCAAATATGTCTGCTTGGTTAAAGCCACCATGGAGAATACTAATTCGATGTGGGTGTTCATTAACCATGTTCTCCTTGAGAACATACGGCTCATATGTTTTTTGAGCTCCCCGTGACTGTACACAATAAAACCAGGGGGGTTAGCATACATAATCCATTATCATAAACCAAGGGCTGTCTTGGCAGATATACAACGTTTTAACTTAAGTGTAAAATGCATATCATAAAGAAGCCACTATGGAACCTAGATATTCATTGAGGAACATCAATGCTTTTGTGAAAATCATATTTTGGCAAGCGGAAGAGTTAACCCTTGTGGTAATGTGATGCCAGAGCAAAGTGTTTTAAAATTAAATATAAATATATATATATATATTATATATATATATATATATATATATATATATATACAAAATTGCGTGGCGTACAATGCATTTTTAACCCTTTGATTGTGAGAGGGTTATACAAATTACATTTTTGAAAACTAACTATACACCCAGTTTTAACAATTAATTTCTGGTTTGTCTAATTTTTATCTTAATGCGGAAGTTTGTTTTTTTTTTTTTAAATATTTAAACCATGGGGTTTAATGCCTAATAACCAGTCCAGTGTACAACTTGGTTGATGTAGTGATTGCACCAGAACGTGTGTGTGTGTAATATATATTGTGCAAGTAGGATTTGGATTATTGGAGCTATGTTTAGCTGTGGAAAATAGTGTGATGAAACCTCACACATATCTACATGTAAAATGTTATAGTCACTTGTATTTTCTCTTTAAATATAAGCAATACTTATATTTCTATTTCTATTGGTGTATATTCGAGTGGAGTGGGTGAGAAATAGGTTGTAGAGGTTGCTTCTGCTCCCAATACCCTTGTGTGGATTATTGTGACTGTTACCCAGGATTATGGCATTGAATAATTTTTGTTATGAGAGTAGCGGTCAGATACATAAGGAGTGTCGGTTGGCTTAATTGTGTTTCATTATCTTTCAAATAAGATGTGAGCAGAGGTCAGCAGGAACTGAATAATTAATAAATCCAAAATGTGATGTGTATGGTAACCCACATTGTACTTGAACCATAGATTTTATTGCTGGGTAATTGGGATTCTGAGTTTTTTTTTTTCTGGGGTAAATAATCACTCGTTTGTTATGAGTGTAGTCTTGTTTGCTTTGTTCTTGAAAACTGGCTACCGTAGGGTGCTTAGTGGTCACCGCGAACAAAAGGAAAAATCTAAATAAAATCAGAAAATATATGCCCTGGAAGTGAAGAGTTAATGTTCCTTGGCTCTGCCTTTAGTCGTCTACCAACCAATAGCTCTAAAGTAGCTTCTGAAGCCACAAAGTAGGAGCGCGAGAAGAAATGAACAAGGCAAGGTATGCATTCTCTATGATATATAAGAGATGACAAGCTCCTCGCTCTCATCCTCTTTGTATCACTAGTAGATTTTCTCAGAATAAGCATTTTAAATGTCGCTGTTTCCACCATGCAGTCCAAAGGCTTAGTTCTTGTAAGATGTACCAGACGCAGTTTATTATTTTATGTTGTGCAAACAATTTACACAACGCTCCGTACAGTCCATGCATGGCAAAACTAGAATTGTCAGACTAGGACAAAGAGATGAGGTAAAGAGGGTCCTGCTCTTACGGTATAAAGGGTTTTCCCTTTTTGTGTTCATATAGCCGTCTCTATACAAATCCTGCTAAGATCTGTTGCACTATAAAAAGGCCCATGAAATTGGGGGGGGGGGAAAGGTGATTCTGCTCGGATGCTGTGAATTCAGCTGTTTTGTGGTTCTATAAACTTATTTGCAAAGTGTAGCAGAATATGAAGGCTTCATATACATCGATGATTTATATAGTATGGTTGTAATAAATGTGTGTAGTCTATGGTAAATGATAACACAACAGACAACATGACTGATATTCTCTTGCCTCTGCCCCTGCAGCATAGCTTGGACAAGTTTTGCTTTTGTAAGTTAGAGTGTTGGCCTCTAGGGGCAGTGTTTTACGTCGGTCCATTTGAACTGATTTTAGTTTGTAGACCATCTATGATCTGCAAGGTTTACTCGCTGAACTGCATTGTTGGACTCTTGCATACAGTAGAGGTTATGCAAAAAAGTGATCTTTCAACTGCTGATTGGATTATCGGTTGCAATACAAATTCCTGTACATCCCTTATTCCCGCCCCACCTTGTTTCTATTCTTTATTATAAGCCTTTTCTGAGCGCACAATAAAATTGATTAGCAAACGCTAGAGGTCTGTTGGCTAATCTTTTTTAATTATTATTTTAGCCCTGGTTAGTGCGCTTTGGTCTAAAGGAATCTAAACGCACGTGTGCTCCAAGCTTCCAATACAAACTTGCATTTTCTTGTCTTAGTTGGAAGTATTTTGATAATTCCAAGAAAATGTGTTCCCAATTTTGTAGCTTCTCAGGCTAGGATGATGGTAACTTATAGCTGCAACCTTCCTGGCTACAATCCAAGGACAATAAAATGCAACACACTGGAGAGTCGGATCGCGTAACCTAATTATTGATCCTGTGATTGTACATGTGGTTGCTTGTACCTATAGCGTAATCTCATGTAACGCCCAAATGTCATTTGTCTGTGCCTAATGATCTAGCACTTAAGCTCAGATATTTTATGGTTTGACTAAGCCTAGGTTAAGGGGGTCACAGTCTTCCCATAAAATCCTGATTTTTAATAAATTGAGTGTCTGTGGCCAAGATTGGGACTAAAAACTTTCTTGTACGCCACCCCCCCCCATCCTACACCTTTTTCTAAGCTATAAACTTTAAGATAAAGGTGTGGTAACTTGTGAAGCTCCCAGGTGTGAACCATTGGGTCTTACACACAAGGGTCTAAGAATAAAGCAGTAACCATGTAGTCCTACTGAACACTTACAGATTTTCCTTGGGTTGCGGTATAATTATTTAGCTGGGACAGTCCCTCATTAACACCAAAATCCCCCTTTTTACTCCCTAATGTCCCTGTTCTAGGCGCTCACAAGGGTTGCGGGGCACAGGTATATGACACTTTTTCTACAGCCATAAATCCTGCAAAGGAGCCACACTTTTACCATATGGCTATGGTTCTGGAATAAATTTCTTGTAGCACAGCAATAAGGGATATCTTGGTAAAGTGTAATTTGCATTATGGTCAATGGAGCTCCTTTCTGCTAATTTTATTTTTCTTTATATTGTTAACTGCTCTTTTACTACACTTTTTTAGTAGTAGAAACTTTGACTTTCTTATTATTTAATAAAAAATGGCTGCCACATTATTTTTTAAATACAATATTATGCACAAGCGAGTTTAAAAAAAAATAAATAAAACAGTTTTGCATTTTGGTAATAGAACATCATTTTAAAATAAGGACAAAAAATTAAAAGCGATCTAAGGCTCATTTAAATCAATTGTAGCTTTTGTGTTTAGTGGTTGCTTAAGGAATGTTTTTTTTATTTATTTTATTTTTATAAAGCAGTATAGTTTTTTTTTTTTCTTTCATATTCTAGCCAAACATTTTCATGTAATGTATCTCTGGGGAAATGTCTTCAAGTGTTTTTTTGTTTTTTTTTAATAATTGATTGTAATGTTTGAAAATTTTATTTTCTTTTTCTGTTGTAAAGCTTTTTTTGTAATGGATGTTCAATATGTTACTCAAACAGCGTCTAATTGTACAGCTTTTTTTTTTTTTTTTTTTTTTTTTTTTTACAAACAAGATCTACCTGTGTTTTTTAAACTATATTTTCTGGAGAACAATAAAGCTTGCACGGCCTCTCATAAAATGCACCAGCAAAATGGTTTAAACATTTAGCGTCTTGTAAAGTTTTGAGTAACTTATACGTTAGATTATAAAGCGGGGTTTCATTTTGAAGTCGGTCAAACAGATGTTTTGGAGAATTCTACATTTTTTTTTTTCCCCTCCTAGCTCAAATTTGATTGCATTACTTAAAAGTGACCTGAAAATCTGCCCCAACAAAGGGTTTACTATGTCTTTAATTAAATGTGGAACTACTTAAAGTTCTGGCTAGACCGTGCAGAATGATAGTTGTACTTTCTGCTTTACAACCCAGCTTAGGAAGGGTATTGTGAGCTCAAGAACTGAATAGAGATCTAGCTCCCAATTGTGTGAATTGTCCCATTACAATAACTTAAGCTGCTTTTAATTGATCTCTCCCCCCCCCTACCACATTGAACAAATAGATTAACTACAACATGAGCTGAATTGGTTCTGTGCTGGACATCTCATTACCAGCAAACAAAGGCTCAATATTTATGCTAGAAATGTTATTTTGCACCTCTTTTTTTAATATGGGCAGATGCTGTGGAGTTTTTGTGTAGCTACGGGTTGCTAAAAAGCATGTATTAAAATAAAAATATTGCCGAGGTGAACATTTAATTTTTTTTTGTCTTGTACGAAATACACCTGTTACGTTGTCAGTAACTTAAGGATAGGTAGATTTAGTGACCCCGAAGACCTCGCCGTTACAATCTGTAAGCCGACGAGAATAGATGTGAACCTGAGTGCTGTACGCGGTCTACCTTTCAATTAACTCGAATCAAATAAGCCCACAAGAAGAGACTCAATAAAGAGCGAGATTATTATTTATTGTATATAGCACCATCGTATTCTGTAGCGCATTATTATTATTATTATTATTATCTTTTATTTATATAGCGCCAACAGTTTAGCGCAGCGCTTAATACAATACATAAATTCAAGGGTGATTCTGACAAGAACAAAGAATTACAGACTAAAGACAACCTGATACATATAGGTGGAGAGAGCCCAGGGCTCTCAAGCTTATCATCTAGAGCGAAGGGGGTGACAAACGTAAGGCACATAGAAAGGGTGAGAGGTAGTGTGGTGGTTGTATCAATGACAAGGATGTTCTAGCAATTAAGATGGTGCGGCTTCTCTGAAGAAGTGGGTTTTTAGATGTTTCTTGAATGTCGGGAGGGAGGGTGAATGCTGAAGGTACAATGAGTATTACCTGCAGGTTGTCAAAGATAGGTTTGTTTGTGTATTTTTCTTTTTTTTTTCTCTATCTGAAGCGTACTGAGACCTTTTTAGGAAGATGATAAAACATGGAGAATTTTTGTTTCATGGTCTGTTTTGGTTTAACCCCTTCCGGACCGGCATTGGCAAACTGCGTCTTCCCTTGAAGACCGCGGTTTTTTTTAAAAAAAAATATTTAAATTCCATGCTCGTGATTCGCTGCAAAGCGATCACGTGCGCGGAATTGAGGAGGAGAGGGGCTGCTACGGATCGCTGGTGACACCCAGCGGTTAGTAGCAGCCGTCCCTCGCCATCCCCGCGTCCATAGCGAGGCTGGGATCGCGCATCATAGATGACGTACCTGGTACGTCCCGGTCTGCTGGTGACCTTTGACCCGGAAGTACCAGGTACGTCCCGGTCTTGAAGGGGTTAAGATAAACGTTGGCTTTTTATTTGCTGTACGACTATATATTTGTTTGAATCAAATCAATGTTATGCACTCAATGGTCTCCACTTCACCTACTAGGCCCGTTTACCAAACCAGTAACTAAAGGCCCTCAGTTATAGCCTTTGTTACAAAAACGCTATATAGGGCTTATGGATATAGTGGGAAGTTATACTAAATTTGATTCAGGTTCAGAAGTTACTAGAGTTTACAGGGTTAATAAAAAGATCCCAATTATGTTAAATCTTGGTTCTTCTGGTGACCCACAAATGTTGACACACAAACCGTTGCCTAACATTTGTGTTTGTGGTGATGAGGATAAAGAGATACCAGATTTTAGTAGAAAGCCTTAAACGGTTAGACGTTAAGTTGGCCAAAAGTACCCATAACATCACTAACCATATCCGTATTAAACCTCACGCTTCTCTTGATCGTTTTAGAGCTTTTTTTTTGTTTGTTTTTTATATTTATTATTGATCATGACGAGGAATAAAAAAAAAAATTCTTAGAATTCTACAACTTTCCAGATCCCATGTGTTTATGGTTAATCGCTATGGGGCATGTGCCACAAAAATGTCTTTGGCATTCTGATCTCTCCGTTACATGAGCTCAGTTGCGGCATAATAGAATTTTCTTAATGAAATAAAACTCTTGGCGCAGGGCAACTGTTTGACTCGGTAGAAATCAATTGCATACAGGCTGAAATGGAAATCAGATCGATCATTTAACTTCATTTAATGTTTTGCTTCGAAAACCAATTTAACAAGATGCAGAAGTGTGTCCCCCCCCCCCCCTTTCTTATCCAGTGTTTGTTTATAACCAGTCTAAGTTATACAGACTCGCTCCAAGTTTGCAATAAACAGTGTGAAACTCATTAAATTTTATAAGAAAAGCAAATTACGCTTGATGTTTTTGTATTGTGGATCCATGTGTATTATAAATAAAATACATTGCATTAGATATATCCCCATACATTTTAGACCAGTTTACAATCTGACTGCTCCTGCTGGATGAGAGTGATGAGGCTTCTAGCCCAGCGATGTTTGGTATCAGATGTCTGGCTCCTACAGACCCACAGATCGGTTGTAATGGTACACTATATAGATCGCCGTTATTACATCAATATCCGCTGGGTTGGTTCCCATGAAGTAACTACAGCTGCCTTTTGAAACAAAATATTAAAAGGCTACTCCAGCTATCCAATGTATGTGACAGCCGAGGTAGTCTTATATCTCATCATTCTTTCATGCAGACTCTTCTCTATACCTTTTTTTGGTTCTTTTCCCTGTCCTCGGCTTACAGAAGGTCCTTGGCTAAGTACATCTCCTACTCACGGGGTGCATGCGCTCGATGCGGTCCGTTCTCAGTCCGAGATGAGGCTCCCATGTTGTTTTTCTCGCCTGCACTTGATACTTGCCATAGTTTATCTCTAGCGCGAGGTCTAATGGGAGAATTCTCCCATTGATTTCAATGGAACTGCTTTCCTACCAGTGACTGGCTGCCTCTCACAGCTGAAACATGAACAGTGGAGGGGGAGGAGTGCTGCGGCATTTTCACCAGGTTCGTATGATAAAAGCATCTGATGTGTTGGCGTTTAAAATCTAATGTCCTATTTTGCAATCTATACAACTATTTGATGCCGCCAATGCAATTTTTTTTTGTTTTTATTTTCTCTTTTGGAAAAACAAGAGGCTAAAATATGATCTTCATGAATAGAATGTAAATATTAATGTTGCATCGTTCTAGAAACCGTATTATAACTCTTAACTATAGTAGATTGATTTGTAAGAACTCTAAAATATTCTTCAGGGAAATATTTTGGACCAGAATCACCGATGCGCCAAGGAAACTAAGAATGTTGTAGTCTCAAGGTTCTTTTTCCTTGCGATTTGAACCTTTAGCAGGGTCAGGCTGGTGATGACTTGGTGGCTTTGGCACATTAGGGACAGTCCTGGCACTTTATGCTGATTTGTCATTTTCCCGATGTGTCAGATGCCCAGTCTGGACCGGAACCTTGGGTAGATGCATCAATGCTTTAAGTCTTCTCCTTAGTGTAACTGCGGACATCTAATGAAGGTTGGTTTCTTCTAGAAATGCATTTTCTGGTGGAGCGATGCAAAGACTGCTTATTGTACGTTTGTGAACTTGTCACTCCAAGGGCCGGGGCAATCACGGACACAAAGGTTTACGGCATGGGAACTGCTTTCTTACTCTCTTGACCTATGGCAAGGAATCATTTAGACGTTTTACTGAAGTGCCTGTAAACCAAGCTCTGTTATTGTACCGCATACAATAATCTATATGGATTTTTCAGAGAAGACTTATATTTCATATGTTACCTCATGTTAAAGTGTTTCTGAAAAGCCCATTTGACTTCAGAGGCTTTTATTGGACTCTACGTATAGTGTAAGGAGGATAAATCTATACACAATGACTACTTAATGGCACATCAAAGTCTGCATTTAATGTACAAGATGTATTTTAGGAAACGTAAGGGATCATCGTGTTGGTACAGGAATGTTGTTCACATTTTCCACTGTTATTTCACTCCCTGGATGATTCCGCAAGCTCTAACATTGTGTTAAGTTACCATGCTGGCCGAAATATTGGTCACCCTCAGATCTGTATGCTTTAGAAAATAACCATCTGATTTACTGTAAGTCTGGCAATGTTCCAAACATACTGTAGGCACATTTTAATATTGATAACTTTTGTGGAAAAAGAGCTTAAATTCAGGCCAGTGATAATACTTGTGTTTTTTGCAACTAGGGTGGTACACTATTCATAGCTGGGCCCTCTCTTGCGGGATGAGGGTAGGAAGTACCGCTGATGTCACGGTTGGTCTTGGCGCTCTCGGTGGGCTGTACTGCTGTCATCACGGGTCACGTACCATTTGTAATGGGGAGGTGGGGTGTGCCGCAACCCTGCTCCCGTCGCCCACAATTTCCCTGTAGTGACCCAAGGAAGCTATGCTGAACCCGAGGGTTCCCAGGTATGGTGGTATTAGAAGCAACATCATCTTTTTGGAGAGCCAAACGAATGATGAGAGACTGGGATATTCTGGAATTTGATTTACACTTTGGAGTGTAGCTGTCCAATATTTTGCAGTTCTTCACCCCCCCCCCCCCATGATCTGCAGAATTATTCATCACCCGCCCTTACGTTATCTCTCCCCAGTTGTTGATTGGTGGAAGCAGTCTTTTGTAATGGTGGAAGGGAAGAAGAAAAGAGGAAACTTCTAATTATCCCCAAAACACTGATTACCAAGCAAACGGCTCAAATTATAGGTTGTTGTAATTTATAGAATGTAATTGGGCTAAAAGCTGTGACTGCAACGGGTCCCTTCATGAAGTGTTTTAACTTATACTGGAGCTTCCTCCATTTTGAAGTCCTTTGGAAGTCGACAACGACTTGGTTATGGCAACCAGGTTTGGATTCTATGTAGATTTCGTGTTTGTTCAGCTTGTGAATTTTGAGGAGGCATTAGATGGTCTGTGAGAAGTAAAGCGGACTGGGATGAACAAACCCAACGTCTGTAAGGAGCTAACTGTATATACAGGCAATTGCTACTAAATGTGGTTTTGCATGTTGCATAAAGTTTTTAATTAAGCTGTTTGTGATGACCTTGCAGCTGATCTTGGCGATGAGATGTCCGTAACCCATGGCGATTCGGTAACAACGCATTTCTTCTGCTTTAAGGAAAATTCGCCCAACATGTAAACAAATCTTTACAATCTAATAATGATATAGCACTGCAGTGGTTCATAGAGCACAGATTTATTTGCTTCCAGATGCACGCTATGGCTCAGCTACAAGATCTTATTAAATGTGTCTACCCTGCTGTGAGACGGCGCATGCATAGGACATGCTGTCCTTGTGTTCAATGATGTAATGCAAGTTTTATTGATGGGTTTGAAGGGCTGATGTCAGAGTGAACAGAAAACACCTTCTGTATATTAATGTATATTGCACTTTTTTTCTTCATTTTAAATTCTTGATGGTTAACCTTTTTAAAGATCAGCTGTTGGCCCTCCGCTGTTCTTTTTACACCTCCTCTCTTGGCAAAGCTGTATATTCAGGTTTTCTCTATCATAATTTCATATCCTACTGCCTGTCTCTGCCTCTCAGAAGTGATTATTTTACCATCTCTTACATTATATCCTTTATTTCTCATAGCAATACCTGCTAACTAGGCCAATCTCCAGGTCATAGGTCATGCCCTGCCTATGTCGGGTACGGTGAAGTACCTGTAATACCTGTAGTTTGTATGGAGGGGGAGTCCAATATGCAGGAGTATGACATGGTTCGTGGCAAAAGTCACAGAGGCTAAGTCAAATAGGCAATCCAGGGTCAGTAAACGGACAGAAGAGAGGGGCAAACACAGGTCGCAAGAGGAACAGAAGCACAGAGCTGGGGACACATTGTATCATACAGAGTGTCTCAGAATATCTGAGCGCCGACATGAAGAAGCTCAGGGGTTTTATAGGGCGAAGCACCAATTCTCCGGCTCAACACCAAAATCCTCTGGGTCGTGGTAGCGGGGTCTTGACATGCCTCGCTTCCTCCCCTTTAAATGGGGGTGTTTCCCCCGACAACAGCGGATCCAACGTCAACAGAACCGCACGTTCCGAGCTGGAGCTCAACCAAGGAGGACCCTCAACCAAGAAAGTTGGAGGCATGGTTATAACTTATAGCCATGCCACCAACTTTCTTGGTTGCGTATCATCCCTTTACTTTTCTCTTACTGCCCTAGATCTCTAGAATTCCTGGGTATAACTAGTGTTGGGGTTTTTTTTTTTTTTTTCTCCTTTTACTTTAATAGTCATTTTAAAAAAAAAAAAAAACTCTTACTACA
This sequence comes from Spea multiplicata, assembly GCA_009364415.1. Taxonomy (NCBI): domain Eukaryota; kingdom Metazoa; phylum Chordata; class Amphibia; order Anura; family Pelobatidae; genus Spea; species Spea multiplicata. The sequence goes on from VKOC01000006.1 coordinate 38,094,969, forward strand.
CCTAAACTTAATGGATATAGCTTATGAATATAAGAAGCATTTTTATTTATACACGCTCTGGGGCCTTCATTCTGTGGCTCGTATTCCCACTTACCCATGTGCACATAACTTTATTTATTTATTTCTATTGAATGTTGATTCTACACACTATTCCTGAAATGAGAGAGATTCTCCTGAGGAAGCCAAATGAACACTGGCGAAACGCGTTGAGAATACGAAGAAAATTAAAACTCCTGGACTTCTGTTGTGGACTCTTTTAACTAAGCGGCTTTGCATCTGCAGTATTTGTGGAAAGTAATTTTCTCTTTTTTTTTTCCCCCCCACATTATTTCACGTGAGATTGGTAGTTTTTTTTTTCCACTTTATAAATTATTATTAATTCAGAAAAATGTTTAGTCCAAGAAAAATGGATATTCTCATTGAAATTAATGATTTAGTAATTGACTCATTGTTTATGGGGGGGGGGGGAGTCATAACTAAGCCCTGTCTAATTTGTTTTATTTTTCTGTATAATCTTTAGTTTTGTTTGTTTTTTTTTTTTGCCTTGAAGTACATGTTTTCATGAGTATGCAGAAGAAGTAAGGGCTTTGCAAATAAAATGACGATACGCTATGGTAATAAAGATACTTAATGGTGTATGTCCACTGGTTTCACTGGAAATTAAATTAGTCATTACTTGCATCTAGCATTCACGGGAAATGAGTCAGTTACTTTCAGCGCAAGTAAGATGACACAGATATGAATCTGAACAGCTAAGGGATCTGTAAATTTTGACTGAGCCTTTCTAATCAGTTTGTTTTTTTTATTACTGTTGTTTAGTCTGACTCTCCGGGACATAGTAAAAATGCTTTTTAACGTGGATCTGTAGAGCTTTTGTAGGAAGGGTAAACCGATCTTAATTTTAACTGGTTTTGCGTCAAAATGGTTGAAAGGCTTGTTATGGGTTGTAGCCCAAGTCCAACATAAACAGATCTTAAGTTTTTACTGCCTGAGTCTAATTGAGTTTCCATGGTAGGTTTGTCTTTGACCTCTTTCTTACTCTATTTAAAGCTTTAACATAAAGCTCCATTTAATATTGCAATTGTTTTACGTAATGGCTATATGTTACTGATTTAATATTGGGCACCAACATTTTTTTACATTTTTTTTTTTTTATTTTATGTTCAGTAAAGGCAAAATGAGCAATTAGATTGAGATTACAAACCGAAGTTAACGTATCTTTTTGGATTACAGCAGGAATAATTGTCAGAATAGATGGGCTGAATAGATTTTAAGCTTCTTGTAGGTTTAGGGCTTTACCAAAACTATTTTTCTACTAAATCAGACAGATGCATGTATTATAAAGTCATAATTTTAATTTTTCATTTGCAAATGCATGTATTCGTTATTATGCTTTTGTATGGCTGTCGTATGGAGACATGCACGATAACTCTTATGAGTGTCTATTAAAAGATTTTTGGGGGTAGAAAAGGAGACAAGTTTATTTGAACACCAAAGAGGGTCGGTCACATTTGGAAGATATAAGCTATACGAATGGGTGACCTCCTCCAAAAACTGCCTTGTCTACAACTCTGGGGACAATTTATTTTTAAGGTATGTTCAAATTCAGTTTTTGTAAATAAAGTTGATCACTTTTTGCAGTTTTTTTTTTTTTTTTTGTAAAATTGTTTGACCTATCAAATATAAAAAGTTTCCAGTTTTCTGTTTGTTTTCCTAGCCTGTTTCAGCGGTGCCTCGGTGAAGTCACCACTAAGCAATAATGTCTGACTAATATACTGTGGTTCATAAATTTGTTTTTATGAGCCTAATAGACTAAACTGTTTGTCTCCCGTCGGTGATCAACTTTCCCATTTAGGACCCTAGTGATTTAATATCTACTTTTTTCCCTCACACAGTGAGAATGTATTTTGTCCCTCTGCTATGTGGCCTTTTATTATAAGAGGGAAATACAATTGTTGGGTAGTCCTGTCAGACATCTTGGAACTGTACGTTATGTAGTACAATCTCTTCATACTATTAGCCTCCGCTGGAAGGATATTCCGCGTGGAGAAGTAATGTCCATTTCTCCTCTGTATAAAAGATATTTATGCAGCTTTGATCTGGCCTTCCTTCTTATTATGCCAAAACGTATACTATATATTTAACACTTTTTTTTATTTTTATTTTTTACATCCTTTTGTGGCGTCCTTCCTAATGGATGACCTTGACTTCTTTCCTATACTGATACCCACAGTAGGGTTACCAGCCGTTTAGCTTGTTGGTAACATATAAACATATAAAACGTACATGGCTAATGCAGGCACCCTTATCTACAGGTGGACAAAAACATTTGCACATGTGAAATGTTGAAAAAAGGCCAAACATTGTGCTGTGGGAAAAGTGCGTTCCCGCCATGTGTTCTTGCGATTTCCCACATCCTGTGTTTTACATTGCATTGTGTTACAGGAAGTAGTATGTTGCGCTGTGATGTGAGTGGTATGATCTCATTACCCTATTATTGGGGGGTGGGTGGGGGGTTAAACAAGTTGTCCATGTTCAATACTAAGCTCTGGTTATTTCTTGGACCTGTCCTACTGCTGCTGACTTCCCAGAATTGCTAATTTAATAGTTTGTCTGAACCCCTTTCCTTTTCTACATTTTTAGGTCGTGTAATTATGCTAGAAAAGCTAAACTGAATATTTCTATAATGATTTGGTTTTATTATGTGTGTATGTACCGTATATAATATGGCAGAAACTGAGGATATAACAGTTACCCTCAGAGCTAAACAGAATGGACATTTTCCAGAAATTATGGTATAGATCAAAATCTATATGCACTGCTGACTGTTAATGACCCAAGGACCATATCCCTTTTTATTTTCTTATAAGTGAAAGCTAAGGATTGTTTAATTGTAAAGCCCCCCCCCCCCCCGCCATGGTCCCTTCATTCATTCCTAAAACAAGTGAGCCATGGTGTAATCTGATGTTCAGTGGATAAAATACATTAGCTTGTGCTACTTAAATCTCTCTGGAAGGCTTAAGGAGGAGAGGAAGGAAAATATTTGAGGAGATCAACTGAATGTGGTGGTATACAAGCAGTGTCACCTGAGAAGGATTAGTCCTGACAAAGCTTGGGCTAAGCAAGGGCTCCATATCTCACATTTGTGCAGTGACCAGATGGGCTTCTACTATGTGCTTTTTTTTTTCTGTATTTCTCCGTTTGTTTCATTTTATTTATGGGGGGGTTCTTGTCTTGCTTTGCGAGTTTCTGAAATTAGAACTATTGGAAATGCTTTAAAGTCTTACTGAATCTTCAAACTGAGGGTTGCCATGCATCTACTTGAACTAAAGTCTTGTTGCTCATCAACTAAAAGAAACTATTACAAAGTACTTTGTCATGGAGAAACCATTATTATTTGTAACAAATTAAAATGTGGAACTACGGGCTGTGATGAGTTAACACAAAGTCCTTATTAAGGATTGTTGGCTGGTATTTTTTTTTTGTTTGATAGATTTTTACATAGAATATATTCCAGCAGATCACTTAAACCAACACTAGAATGCCCAACATGTCTAAATGAAAGGACAGATTTAGCAAGTCAGTGATTCATTTTTATACAACCTAAACTATTCAAGAAACACTCATGGGAAAATATGTATAGAGTGAGTAGTATGTACAATTATTTTTATGGAATCATTATGGCTAAGATAGATGTATATTAAAAACCTACACATCATTTAATCCAGGTACACCGCGGTCCTCACAATCAGTTTGCCCATTGCAGGGAGCTACTAGAACCTGGTGACAAATTGATCCGATCGCTTTCCCTTCAGCCATTAATTAAAGACATTATAAACAAGTCCTTAACGCTTAAGCTTCTGTGTTAACATATTACGATGAGTTTTAAACTTCTATTAGATAATTGTACATTTTGCACTTTTTTATTTTCAGAATTTGAATATTTAAGCCGTTTATGTGAATGGTTGGCTGTTTAAGTCCTCGGTTATCAGTTGATTCAGAAATTGAATACATTTACATTCCAAAAGGAATCCTTAGTTTCCATTAAAGCAATGTCCAATAGTAGTTTAATAGCTGACAGATGTTAAGTTTTATTTTGAACAAACTTTCCAATAATATAAAATTTCTAATTTTGTAAAAATATTCCATAACAGTTCACGTTTTTATAAGCTGTAGGTTATGACAGTAGTGGAGCAGCTTGGGATACTACAAATTAGGGCCCTACAAAATAGGGGCCCTGAAGTGACTGCTCCATGTTCACCTTGGTCCTGGTTTTGTGGGGCGGCAGGGATCATTGGCGTATTAAGGAGATCCTCTTATCTCCTCTGAATGACCCAGGGAGTTGTATAAAATCAAAGTAGGTCTTCGTAATTGCAGCACAGACCTCCATTGTAGCTCCAACAGAAGGCAGGAGGGTGGCCATGTCTCTGGTCTCAATTTTGACCCCTGAAACGTTGGGGAGATGCACAGCTAATTGGACACAACCAAACTGATGCTAGTGGCGCATGTCTGTTTCGGTTATAAAACTTCTTCTAAAAAAGGTTTGCACCACCCCCCCCCCAAGGGGATGAGAGCTTTATTCACAGAACTGGTTGTATTCTAGATCTCTCTGAAGTAAAGCTTATGACCCAAAGCCAATTTTCAATAATCATTTCACCCATTGCACTTCTCGTGTGAAACAGTCTCAGTCACAAAAGCAGGTGGCTAATGACACCTCATTAGAAGTTTCTGTAGTATATAGCTAGTAATTATGAATACTAAACTACGGCCTGGAATTTGTCCAGTATATCATATGTTATTATTGTAGGGAGATGGGGGGGGTGTAAATCTCTTTTGGATTTTTAACATAAACTCTATTTCCTTAATCAAGTAAAAGCACACAGAAATGATTCCCCTATTAAATGCAATATGAGAAGACGACTGTGGTGAAAGAAACCCAATATGCTGCTTCTGTGGTAGCACCGCCATTTACAGGTTTTCTAACAGAAATAAATCCAACATTCCTAAGAGTCATCGACTTTGCTCTTGACATTGTCTTATCCTGGATATTGGCAAACGGGAAAACTGGATGCGAAAAGAACTTCCATAGAATCCAGAATAGGCGCAAAGCAGTCCTTTTTATTCCAAAATATAATGCGGCCACACATATGTAACGAGTATGGTGCCTTAAGCCCATCTAGTCGGCATTATATTTAGGAATAAAAGCATCGCTTTGCACCTTAACTTCTGTATCTAGTGAAACAATGACCTAAGGTGACATTTAGACAATGACCAGATCATGTCTATCTTTATAAATCTTATTTGTTTCTTCTCTTTACATTTGTTGTATAGGGGCTAGATAATGCGTTTTTCGGCTTATCTTGTGTCACCAGCGGTCTGTGGCCAAACAAATTCTGTGGTTAGGGGGAAATTAAGCTCGAATTGAAAGATCTCGTTAAAACTTCCATCTCGTTATTGCGTTACTTAGTCACACAAAAAAACATAATTATGAACCCAAGATTCTGTTCTTGAATTGTTTTATTTAGGGAGCAGACAAACTTGATTTTGCTGGTTTTTCTAAGTGACCGTCTACTTAATATGCTACCTACTGACTTACTGACTTTACGGTTGTAATAGTTACCATGTGCTGCTTATCTTGATAATTGTAAAGAAAATAACCAGTCGCCCAGTCCCAGTTTATATAGTTGTTTTTGTTATTCATCATTGGATAACTTTACTTTTTTATTTGGAACCATCTATAGAATGTGTCTGGCTTTCTTAGCCCACTACATAAGCCTCATAAAATTAGCAGCAAATGTGTATAACTGGGAATTCTCTGGGTCTGACCTCGGACCTCAGGGGGTTTAATACCAATCTTACAGCCTCGGTGAATGGGGAAGTTCTCCGTCACTTAGTCTGGGGCTGACTCCATACTCTGCACTGACCAATATCAGAATTATAGCTTTTAATCACTTCTATTCAAGCAGAATTTTCGATGTTTTGAACATCCAGCCCCAACCCACTAAAGCTGTTAATACATATTTGATTATATATATATATATATAATTACCATAACAGTTATGAAAAGAAAAAGTAAAAATTAATATAATAATTTACATTATGTTTGCAAACTAACCAATATATATAAAAAATTTTATATAAGCAATAAAGCATTTCAATTGTTTGAATTTTAATGTGTGTGTGTGTGATTACCTTTTTAGCATATATTTTTTAAATTCCAAAACGAGCACAATGAACATATTTTTCTATTAATCCATACGCACAAGAACTTGCTCGAAAGCAGCAAGTGTTTATATTGTAATGTTTCTTTTTAAACAGGAAGGAAATCATTGAAAAAGATCAATGAACTCCTTTGTTTAACTAGTGTCAAGGTTTGGCCTGGATGTAAAACATTTCTTGCCTCAAGAGGTAGAAAACCAACCGTGGGCAACTCATTTTAATTTGAAAAGATTTTGACTACAGACCATTCAGTTCCTTCCACAATGTTCTTGGCAGGCATTCATTAACAAAATAATGTTTAGAAGGGTGTCTATAAAACGGACTTAAATAGATCCGAGCCATGTTGCTGCAGCGTTTTGGTTTACTATTTTTGTGGAATGGCAGAGGTTTTATTAAACTAGTTCTGAGAGATTACAGCTGGCATGCATTAAGTGTGCTCTTGTTTTGTGGTCAAACTGTGAATGACCCTATTATACCTCCTGAAAAAACGAACTGCCGTTTCAGTCTCGCCATTGCTCGTATGTTTTATCTTGATAAGACTGCGATGTCCTTACGTGTGACCGGTGTCACTCTTACAATTGGGTGGTCGGTCTACCGATAACTTCAGAATCCGTTGGCTTCCACCTAATACAAATCAGCGGGTACAAAGGCAATTTATACGCTATACTGCAATGTAGAATTACGGCGGCTGGCTGGTCCTCTCATAACCTCTGGTGGGCAGTAGGGGAGCCCCCTAAATAGTGGAAAGGGAACATGATTTTTTTTTTAAAAAAAAATTGTTCAAATTAATTCTTTCGGTCATTGCCAACTTTTTTCTCCACTGTAGGCTCACCTGGCGAATGTTTGTCTGAATCACAGAACCCAAATGATGGAAAATTAGTCTTTCTACCTCAGATGTTCTTTAAATTTGCTATGTCTTAAACGCAAACAAATTTCGGCCATTGTTTACGCGATTGAGTTTGGGTTGGGTTTTTATCATATAACCCTTTTACTGCTTAAGTCACATTTTAATTCATATTTCATACTTTTAAAATTTTAGCACTTTTTTTTTTTTTTATTCGGTGTTTCCTCTTATGCATCATAAAAAAACTTGGTAGATAAAGCAATGCATTCAGTGCTAACGCTGAAATGTAAAGCAATAATCTGTATAGCACTTGTAATATTGGACATAAAGGAAAAATTGTGAAAGGCAAACAAAAAATAATTAAATCCTAGCACATGCAAAAACAAACAGTGATATGAGAATTTGTGAAAAATGCATTTAGAACATAGAGAAATGATGAGCGTTCTATATAAAGTAAATCCAAACTTTTTTTTGGTGTATTAATGGATATTATTGTTACTATAATATATGCATCTACCTGCTAGGTTAGAACTGGACGAACAGCTCTAAAAGGCTAAATATTTGGTTGACTGAGGTTATCTTTGTAGATCTGGTAAGATTGTAGTAAGGCTTACGATGATTTTCGTTCGAGCCGTCATCATTATCAACAGTGTCTTTTATGAAGGTTCAGACTTGGAGCCCCCATATTCTTTAATATAAGGAGGCGGGTATTCACAGATTTTTCAAGCTTGGCCTATCTAAATGTAATGTTTTCGGAGGACAATAACTGAATAATATATAAATGGTTTCCCCAAGGTGAGCGAGTAGCATCAGCACAACTACAGGATTGTTAACTGGTAATGTTGAATGCAAGGGCTTTTAACCCTTTCAAGACCGGGACGTACCTGGTACTTCCGGGTCACGGGTCACCGGCAGACCGGGGCGTACCAGGTACGTCACAGCCTTTACGCGATCCAGCGTCGCTTTGAACGCTGGGATCGCGAGGGGCGGCTGCTACTGACCGCTGGGTGTTCCCAGCGATCAGTAGCAGCCACCCCCCCTCAATTCCGTGCACGTGATCGCTTTTCAGCGAATCACGATCACGGAATTTAAATATTTAAAAACATACTGCGGTCTTCAAGTGAAGACGCAGTATGTAATCGCCGGTCCGGAAGGGGTTAAGATTTACTGGACATGCTACAAATCCTCTGGTTTTTCAATAACTTGGACAATGGCATTATGGCTGATTAGAGACCTTATGTTATTTTAACTTTTTTTTTTTTTTTTAGTTTAGTGAGTGTCACACAAATCATGAGCACACTCTGGTTTTATAATTCCCACTTTCTACTCTACAAAGAACATAAACTATGGGATATTATGTGTATTTTTTTATATATATAAGATACACCGCTTCCTAGCCATGTAACATCCTAGACAAATACATTGGACCTTAAGTCTCTCGTCGATGTGAAGTATTTCTTTTAAAGCTATGGTTTTCATTTGAAATGAAACTCTAAAATTTTTAAACATTCCTCTGGTTAGCAGCAATCACAAGAATTTAACCGACCTCTATGATGATTCAGATATTTAAATGGTGACGCAGTCCTAAAATAAGGCCCAAAAATGCTCTTTACATTAAAGAATCTCTGATTGTTTGAAGTGTGAAGAAGAATTTGCCCCAGAAGCACTAGAATGTAAAAGTTAATGAACACTTTCAACATGTTTGCAACACACTTAAGTAGTCTTCTTTGTTAAGGCCTCTTTTTTTGCTGGACTATTATTCAGTTGTGACTTCTAATTTGTTTTGATTTATTATTTTTTTGTAAGCTTTTATACATGAGGATCTGTCAAACTTCAAAGCATATTTATTTCTTAATTGTACACTGAAGTCCTCATAAATCTGTTTTTGTATAATGGAGTTTCTTGTCAAGCTGAGATGTTTGCATCAATCGGTGCCGTGAATGGATCCCCTGGTTTTCAGGGTACAGTCTTCTGTCCTCGGGTCCTGATCGTTGCCTCCTTTCTCCTTAAGGGAAGATATACTTTTCAGACAATGTCTAGTTGTCCTAGGCTTTCTGTGCGTTTGATGTGGAGAGTGTGGGAATGGAACGAGAGATTTTCTAACTTCATCATAGTTCTAAATTGTTTAAAAAAACTGTTTTATTTTGTTCTTCCACTCTTGTAATTCTTTTGTGTTTCTACTCGCTCTCCCCTTCAAATGTCTCTACTTAATGGCATGGACCATCTCTACTTGATGGCCATCACTAAATATATGGAACTCGGTGGAGTGGGGATACAATATCAACCATGTTATAGGGTTGAAGATATAATGCTCATTTTGCATTTGTTGAGGTTAAACCTGTTGTGTTGAACCACAGTAAACTGGTCTCTTAACCCATAATGACAAAGCCTGCACATGTACGGGCTCAAAATACAATTTCAATGGGTTTAGGGACTGCCCATTGTCCTTAAGGGGTTAAATTCTTGAGCCCCTTGAACAGCAACCCCAGTATAAACAAATAGACTTCAACAGTTGGTTAACAATTGGCCCTTTTATATTAAAATATACAGTTCACAAGGTTGAAAGGCTTACTTTAGAGACCCCTTTTCCCTCCTGTTGTTATTATAACTTCTATATTAATAATAAAAAAGTATATGCTTATCACATTGGTATTTAAATTGTAAAACCAAAAACTGTCTTTCGAAATGCCTAAACCTTATGTGATGGGACACACGAAAATATCTGGTGACACTTAGATAAAGCTTAAACTTCTAAGCCTGACCTACGCAGTTCCCAGAAAATGTTCACTTCAACCAAGGATATTCTCACCGCTGGCCAAGAGGCATACTTAATCCCAACCAATGTCAAAAAGGCATGTGATTGCAAATTAACAGATGCAAGGATGCTTTTACTTAATGTGTGGTATTTAACACTAAAAAGTCAGCTGCACCAACAACGGCTTGCATACTGTATGGCACCCGCTCCTTTTCTTTCTTGTTTAACCTGATTGTTGTAGAGTGAAGAGGCTTAAGCGTTTACAAACAGCGGCTGTTCTGCAAAAAAACACAATAAAATAAACACGAAAGAGGACATCAACTCAAATACGCTACCAGTATCTTGTACATTTGGAGGCTTGAGGATAACATAATATTTTTAAAATTGTATTACAAAAATTCTTCCCACATTACATTTGCCTCAATTAATGCCCGCTCCTCAAGGATCCTGCATACTGTTCCAATAGGAATTCATAAAACCTGTAGTGCGCTGAGAACTTGGGGTGCGTATAATAAGAAACTTACAAGGATGAAACGATGGCTCCGTCTCATGCACTTTAATTGGTTGGTTGCCTTACCCATATTACTGGTATATGGTCTTGCATTTTCCGTATGTTACATATAGTCTGCCGCTTAGACAAGTAAGAATCTTATTGTAACTGGTGCTTAGGTGGGGGTGACAAAAGCTTATTATTAATTATAATATAAATTTTTATTGTATACTCTTGCTTACTAGTAGCTGAAATTACTGGTTCTGTATATTGAAATCGTCACAACTTATAGATTGGTGTTTTATAAATCAATAACCAACTTAATGCAGCATGGATATGGTTATGCTTGTCCTGGTGGGTCAGTTCGCCATGTCCCTCTTCAGTCTGAACCATAATCTAGGACACAACTGGGTTTGTATTCCTGCCCCCCTTCCTTAAATACTTTCCACTCTTCTGCCTAAACAGTCCACTACTTTAGCATCTCCTCTGGCCTCGAGCACTTCAGCCATGTTGCTATTCCTCTTTGGTGCTTGGGCTTCTCTTTGGAATGATCTCCATAACTAAATGCAGCATGGAGAAAAACTAAATGGCAAATGGTCTGTGCAAGCAACTAACTTGAACCGTTTTTTTAAAAATTTTTATCACCGTAAATTATTGAATAGTTGACCCCGTGAGATTAACGCATCAGTGTTGGTAAGCAATGCCTGAATGAACTTGGAGAACTCAGGACCTACAGAAGATATGAGTTGGCGGTTACCGAGTTTGGCATGTGGAGACTAGATTATGCTCTGCTATATACTACATCTGCAGCTGGTAAAATAGTAGCTGCTTATTTCATTTATTTTGCCTACTTTGTGGCCTGATCTATTTTGCAAACATGGATAGGAGGACCATCTTTTCTTTTGAACTTACTATTTTAAATTGGGCTCCATGTTTTGCAGTCTTTAGTGTTAATAATTTGCAGATGTCTTGTAAAATTATAGTTTTTCTTTTTAATTTCTCTAATGCAGTACGCCTAAAATATCTAATTAGTGCTATAAGAACCATTCAGCTTTTTTTTTCTTTCTGACAGCATGAACATTAAGGTATTGCATGTTATAGATAAATGTCCTACAAAGAACATGGAGGAACAAATAATGTTTGGGGCTTCTTCATATTGGCGCTGAACACTCATTGACAACTTTTCGCAATTACTTTCTCTACTGTTGCTTTAGTTTTTTTTTTATTGAATGATGCTGTGAAAAAGCAGCCTTTTTTTAACACTTTTTAGCTTAAGTGTTGGCACCTTAGATTTTCTGGCCAGCAATGCCTGTTGGGTTGACTAGTTTCTGGCAGGTGGCTTTTTTTTTTTTTATCAACTAGCCAGATGCCAATGTTTGTTTGTCTTTGATTTCTGCTTATGCCATAGACACGCTTTGATATAGTATTAAGAACCCTATACCCTTTTCCCCCTTCCTTGGATAGTTTTATTTTACTTGCCACCTCCATGATGGATGTTTTTGTACATTGACAGCATTTTGATCAATTGATTTGTAAGGACTTACACCCTAGTATCTCTCTCTCAGTGCAAATAGTTTAAGTGTTAAAACACTGTTTTTTTTGAACGGTAACATATGTTGAATGGGTTGTTGGTTTTCTGTTTTTCTGTAGTTAAAAGGGATACTCCAGACACTTTACATTTTCATGTGGTCCCTCTTGCATATGCAAGGGGGGGGGGGATTCTGCAGAATCCCTCTTCTCTAGTAGGCGATACATTCAATGGCACCACGTAGGAAGTGTTGTCTCCTAAAATCCATTCATTAGTCATGTTGATAAACAAAATGGTTGTCCTTACAAAGTACTTTAATATGCATTCTTTTTATATATATATATTAATCATTAGACTGTTCCTATAAGTACTCGTGTCCCCAAAGCTTTTACTTTATATTATTTACAGCCAGGAAAAAATGACTTCAGGTTCTATTGGTGTAGAACCTCAAGTGAAGATAAAGGCAGTGGGCATTCCAAGCTAGCGCCTTTAGGTACCCTACTCATTATGTACTATAACCATCTTCAGGCCGTGCATACGCTGCCCTGCTATGCCAGAGTTGATTTAATCAAAGCATAAGTTGTGGGCAACATGCAATGATATGAAAAGATTCACTTCACTGACTAGTCAAATACTGGTTGGTTTGTCTCCTTTGTCTTTTTGCAAATGCATAACTTGAGAAGTTCGTCTTACTACAACCTGTTCTGGAAATCGGACTAAATCACAGCAATTTCGTATTTAACTACCGGTATATGAGGGGGAATAACGAGTCCTTCAGTGAGATGCAACTTGTTATAAGCTATGGGGAAAACTGTGTTTCACGGAGTGTCCACAACGCAAGACGAAGTCAAAAAGCGGTAGTTGTAATATTTTGCTACATTGTTGACTACATGGAAGTGGTTTACATACCTGCTGCAGTATGAATAGCTAATCAGATCTATCTCAACCACCACCTCAACTCCTTTTATTTGAAATGAAAATCAATATCTGTACTGATAAGAAACGAAAGGGAAACAGTATATCTCCAAATGGGATTCAGCTGGAGGTGTTTTTTCCTTTTAATGCATGACATCATTTGTAATGTCACCATAGAAGAAGGAAGCTCTGGTTTCATTTCAAAGGTATTTCTGCACTTTTAGCTGAAGGCCTTTCTATGATTTATATCGTAAATATATAATATGTAGTATTATGATGCATGATTTCCAGAAGGCCTTTGGCATGTTTTCCAGAATTACAGGTGTATTTGCATCATTAGTATTTAGGAGGACCTTGTTTACTCTTGCTCATTGGGTCTGCATTTTATAATGAAGTGTGTAGAATTTTGTGTACATCCAGGCAAATGGTTTCACCTATTTTCTCAAAATAGAAAATAGATTTTTTGCTAATGTGAGGTTCACACATACCTCCCAACTGTCTTGTTTTTCCGAGGGACAGGGCTTTGTTGTTCCATAGCGGTAATCTTCCACAAGTTGGGGAGAAGGTACCAGATCAAAAATTACAAACCCTTTTTGTTTTCTTCTAATATACTTTTTCTGTTCCTTAACAGTACAGCATCAAGATATTTAAATGTATTTTGCCCTAGGGCAGCTCACCTTGGTGTGTCACTGTGCAGTGGGGCTATCTTCTGATCCTGGCACTGTTGGGTCAGGCCTAGGGCAGTAAGACTATATTTTATAGGTTCCTTACAAAGAAAGCCACAGATAAATGTTTAGTGCATTTCTTCAGTGTCTGAACTTTTTTTTTCTTCCTCTTCTTTTGCAGTGTGAGCAAATTTTGTAAGGTTAATAGCTGTAATAGAGACGCTGCCCCAGGGGCATGGCAAGAAACGTTCATACTTAGTCTTGAGGTCAAATCCACAGCTTTTCTAGGAATGATCATAGCAAAGGTTGACTCATAAGGATATTTGGGAACTCTAAGAGTCTGGTTCCTTGGTATTTAAGTAGAATGGACAGATTCTCGGGGGCACACAGCCTGGAGCAAGCTTCATAGTCTATTCTGACTTAATGATCTCTTCATTCCAGTTGGTGTTGGTTGATGGTCTCTGTTGAACCACTGCTTCAATAAGAGTGCATTAAATCAGTAATGATTTTCACGAGGACCATTATCTTTGTGATGGGCTATTCAATGGTTAATATTTGGAATCTAATTTATTACCATAAATTATTATTCCCTACAAAAACTGAACTCTGTTCTACAATGCTTGTTGAGCACAAGTACACCCCCGACCCCCCAAAAATGACTGCATTTATTGTTTATTGACTTTCGCCAACAAAGGTGTAATGTTTGTTTGAAAATCCATTACAAAACCTAGTAATCTAAGCATCTGGGGAAGAACAGACCCCCTTTTTTCACCATTTCAAGTTTTGATTGCCAGTGAATTTATTTTCACACTTGCAAACGGCCCCGAACAATTAGCCAGCATTACTGTCTTTTGTCAGTGGTTTGTGAAATGTAACTGGAAGCATTTGCATCAAACAGCACTTGTTGATATGCTTTGCAGTGAAATGGAATCCCTACAGAGCACATACAAATAAACACAAGAACGCTGCTTGCCTAAAGAATATACGGTATTTTCCCCTGGTTTTAATGAGCCAGAGTTTTTTTTGTTCTTTTTTAAAAACATGTTAAAACTCCAATGGAAGATGTGATGGGTGCAGTATTGGAGACTTGATCAAATGACTATGTAGCCCATGGCTTCGTGTATGTAAATTTTGATACATGTTGATCTTCTTCTTTAACATATTAGTGTGTATCTTGTGATGCATGTTTTCATGTAGCTATTTTTACATGGTCTACTTGACTTTCTTCCCCTATTAAGTTCTTGATTGCTGTTTCATACAGCATTTGATAGGGCTAGGTAAGGAAAAACCAGAGAACTTAAGGAACAGAAATTGATCTGTAGGTAATTTTACGTAAGTTTTTAGTTATACTAAAAGTTTTGATAACTATTGCCCTTTAACCACTGATGTATTTACCGTCTCCACTGCCCTAAGCTTAAGCTACGGTTGTGTCACCAGATGCCCCCTCCACAATTGCCTTCTCGCCCGGCACTTAGTAAACCATTTTGGGGCGGCCCGGGGGAAGCAAACAAGAGTTTTTTTACGTGATCCTGTAGTAAAAGTGAGGCTGATTGCACAGAATGCAAGTCTTCGAAAGAAAACTGCGAGTCAGGTAATGGGATGATGGTGTGAGGCAGTGTTTATGAATGAATGTATGTTAGTTAGAATGCGAGTGTATGTAGAAGTGTGTTTTTACCGTGAGTGTACATATATATATGCAAGGCTTTATTTGCATCCCGGGCCGGAAGGAGCCGGCCCTCCCCTCGCGCTGCTGTCCTTACTGCCGAGTGCCGGGATATGACGTCATTTTGAACAATTTGTGGAGCTGAAGTATGGAGGCTGTGCCACCATTTATTTTTTTCCTTCCAGAGGCGTACACGCAGCTTCTAAGGCTGTTACCAAAGTGTAAGTATAGCAAAACTACAAAAATTGGCCAGGCTTTCCAGGAGAATATCTTCTGATCCGCCTTTCTCAAAGGTTTAAAATTTGTGAGATACGTTCCTGTACATTGCCGACAACTCCAAACAACGTGCTAATTATTTATTAAGTTCAACTTTGGGATTGGTGAAGGTGGGAACCCCTACTAATCTGCAAGTTAAATATCTATGTTGGCAGATTCAAGTGGCAGAATAATTTTCCTGTGTCCACTTTTAATCTTCTTAGGTTCGCATTGTAATGGAATTCACTTTAATTTGTCCCAGATATGTGAATATTTGTATCAACTTTGATTGTTCTAATATGGCACCATATGCATGTCAGGCTGAATCTACTGGGGACTTTGATCTTTTAAAAACAATATCCAATCCATATACTCTGTTAAAGTCATTTAAGCATAAAATTTGGTTCTAATCTACAGTGGGATTATCTGTGAAAAATGTAACTTTTATTTCAGAGTTAGATGAGGATCTAGGACTGCAGAAAACTCGGACATTGAAGTTTTGCACAACGTTCAACGAATTATTAGCCCAGTGTATCTTTTTTAGCACAAAATAGCAGGCTCACTGGATGGCAGTAAAAAAAATCCTTCTTTATTTATGCAAATAACGATAAGGCATCCTAAAATTGCTCAATTGGCAGTAGACGTGTACACCGTGTGGTACCCAATAGCTACCCAATGCATTTGTGCGTTAAGCACGTAGTCATAGATGATATAAAAAAGAGCTTCACTATTTATGAAATTCAAACCCCTTTTGAGTGGGAGTTTTTTTGGGCCGGAAAAACAAAAATGGAACTGAAGCATTAAGAAACTGCAGTAAAAATGTTGAAGTGTTAGCCGATAGTAGCTGGAGAGTCAGATTGAGCGAGTATAGGGCTATGTCAGCCGGTGGCCCGCTGGGCAGATAGCCAGTCAAGCCTGATACAATGTGTCGTATGTAATGGTCTCCATTATGAGGGCTCACCTGCACTCGTGAGCTTCCACTACAATAATTACAAAACAAGTGTTACTTTTCTAGAATAAGTTATAGAAATAATACCTGTAGGAGGGACACCAGATGTTCTGAGAAATGACACTAACCCTTTGTTGAGTACTTCGTTGTGGCCCACTACTACTGGAGCCACTATGTTCTCTAGGACCAATGTGAAATACCTGGTATCGCTATAACAATTCACCCACAATCTGTTTAGTCTTTCTGGAATGGAAAGGTTCAGAATGCTTCAGCTGAAGAGATGGGTTATAAACACTGATTCACTGGCACTGTTGCCATTTTTAGCTGTTGCCAGGCTTTATTTCATGATATTGACCACCAAGCTTATGGGGTCATTATGGTGTCTTGTTGGGAAGCCCCGTTGCACGTGTTTGCACTTCAGTTATATCTGATGACAAAAACATTGTCAGCAAATCTACATTTTATGTTCTTGTTAGTTTTTTATATGTTTGGGCTACTGGTTACAGTAGTGGGTTTTTTCTTAGTAACTACCTTGTCTGCATCTTGAGTTTTTATGCGCAGTACTGGATATTTTTGTTAATTATTCTTTTTACTAAACAAATCTGTATGATCTGAATGTGCCAAAAATGCTATATAAAGATAGTACTATATGTTTGTACGCGATATTAACCTAGTGGTGTCCAAGCAGGTCTCAAAGGTGTATCAATAACTGTATAATTCTTTTTATTTTACAGCCAGCTATGGATCTAATCCGATATGCAAAGGCTGCCTTTCTTGCTCAAAAGACAACGGGTGTATCCGTTGTCAGCCCAAATTATTCTTCTTCCTGCGAAGAGAAGGAATGAGACAGTACGGCGAATGTTTGCATTCCTGCCCACCCGGATACTATGGTCTCCGGGCTCCTGACATGAACAGATGTTCAAGTAAGTAGATTTATTCCGTATGTTTGTTTTGATCCTACATCATATATTTTGACTTCTTCCAAATTAATTGCATTGGGACATTTACATTGAGCAGTATATCTTGAAATGGCTTCTTAAAATATTTTGAGTACGTGATGAAACGTTCTAATGTGAAATTTATTGTTCTTTAAACGTGATATCTTTTATGTAGTACACATTACTGCACACTTGACTCCAATATAGTTTTGAGGGAGTGGGGTTTTCGGTTACATTGGTTTTTGTCTATATCCCAGGGGTTTGGCAGGACTCCAGACCTTGCCGAATTACAATTCTCACTACCCTTTAACTTCTAGGCTGGGCATGATGCGAGTTATCTTTCGACTATCGCTGTGATTCCATGGGCTGTCTTTACCCTATCGTCATGGATTTCCTATGCAATTTCCCTATTCAAGTTTTTGGTTTAGCTTCTTGTGTTTGTGTTCCCTATTGTATTTAGAACTTTCTTTAAAACAAATTAAATCCATAAGAATATGGATTTATTTTTTTTTAGAACTTAAAATGTCATGGCAAAAAAGTGGAACCCTCCATTTGATCCGTGTTCATCCATTTGTGTCACTCACAAATAATAACCAGCTGTAACGTATATGATGGATTACATTGCCAAATATTTTTGGCGTATTCGTTTAATTTTTACCCCACTCGGACTGATGAGGTGCACCTGAATATTCATGTGCCTGCTTATTGAATGGAGACTGTAAGTTCAATTTTAGCTATATGCTTTCATCGCTGCCATTTTCAGGGTTTCATCAGAGATCTGACAAAGCCTTTCTTTATCCCTAGATTTACGTAAAGAACAGATAGCCCCGGCATAATGTTCCCCATCAAAGTCATGTGTTTTTGAAGTGGTTTGCATCATCTTTCATAGACTACATGAACTGTGTTCAATAATTGTTTGTTTTTTTTTTTGTCACCAACGTTTTCTGATCTTCACAAGCTATTGATGTATACCGAAGGCCTGGAAATAAAACCCTTATTTGTTTGCATTTTAAATCCTTATCATAGACTCTGATCTTTTACATCTTCTCATGAGATCTGGCGTGTCGCTGTACATCTCTCTCTATTGTATGTCCTAATGGTTATTAGGTCTCTGTGACGTTCGTGAAAAACTTCTTGAATTGGCTCATTCAATTGAGCTTATTTACAATTTTTTTTTTTTTTAAGGGACACTCCGGTCTCAATGAAAAGCACTTATTAAAGTACTTTAGCATCAACTCTTTAACTTGTACAAGTAGAAATTTTCTTTTTTTTTTGAGAAGTTGCCCTGCCACCCCTGGCGAGAATAATAAATTCAAGTGTGTCTGTATGTGTACTGTACAGGCGAGGCTACTACAGCACCAACAGTGATGAACAATGACTGTGGCAGTGTCCGCACGCCATATTATTTTGATTCCATGTCTCATTGGAAAGGGCAGGGTACAGTAGCTCCACCGTATTCTGCCCATTCCCTACTCCTTGGGCATTGCTACTATTTTGCAAAAGCCTCCTCCCTCCTGGAAACATTTTGGTGCACATTAATGGATGTTTTCAGCCATGCTTTCACAACGGGGGACCAAACAAAAACTTAAAGGGACCACTCTGTGGTTTTGCCACTCTGTTCCACTCGAGCTCCAAGTCTGTCTTGCTTTTTTGGCAATCTCGCTATCCCGAATGTATATTGCAAGCTCCCAAGCTCTACCCCTAGTGAATCAGGATGTCAGGGGCAGAAGTTGGGAGGTATATGACCATCATTCCTGGGAACTTCTGGGCTCTGGCCTTCCCTTGCGGCCAGGACTGAAACACCCCCATTTAAAGGAAAAATGGGCGGGGAGTGGGGCGTGTCAAGACCCCGCTCCCGCGACCCGGAGGATTCGGGTCTTAAACCGGAGGAGCAGCCTTCACCCGGCAATCTCCAGGTCGAACCCGGAGAGTTCCCAGGTATGGTGACCACCTGACCAACCATTCCTGGACCATCAAAAACCAAACATCATCTCTCTATTTTGCAAAATGCAGTTCAACAGATAAAATGTCGCTCAGTAATCTATATATATAATTTAATCTGTGTACACGCATATATAAATTGTTTTAAAATCATACTGCCTTGCCAGAAATCCCAGACGGTGTATTAATAAAAAGTCTTTATGTCACTTTGGTTCAATCATCTTAGCAGCTTTTCTTTGATGTGACTGTAGTTTTTGCATAGCTGGCTAATCCAAAACTTTGTTCAAGACCTCACATTACAACATCATTTATATAATTTCTTGTATATGGTCTGTACTTCTTATCAATTGTGTGCGAGTTTATCCTTTAACAAATTATTTCTGATGGTTGGTGTCCATTAATGTGATAATTTTAAAACTCAGATTCCCATTTGATTTGATAATGCATTTTATTTACATTCACAGAAACAAATTAATATTACACATTTTACCAGGGTGATAGACTGTTACTAAATTTCATGTTAAAACATACGTTTCATTTATTTGTAATTTTATGGTACAATTTAAAAAAAAAAAAAATTTTATGTTATGACAATCTCTTTCCTACCCTGGTTTTTCATGTTTAGCCTATAAAAAGCTACAATAATGTGTAGCTAATCAAATAAATGATGCAACATTTTCTTCTGCTTCTATTTAATGTATTCATTTACAAAAATAGCCCAGCCCATTGCGGCACATAACCAAACCCCCTAGTAGAGATATATTAAAGGGGAATGTTTTTTTTTAAATTTTTTATTACTAGTATCATAAAAACCGGTTTCTAAAATATTTTCTGTGTATGGGTTCTGGTTGTGTTATCTTAGCCCAGGCTACTAGAGAAAGGCAGTGAGTCCTTATTTTGTTCCTAGATGTACATGGTAGAAAGCCTCCGTCTTAGTCACACAGAGGGACCGTCTGACTAATGAAAGGCTATAAAGGATAGGACTTCATTCGATAGATAAAACATCATGGGCATTGCCGTAAATCAACCAGTACGGTGTGTTGGGCAGTTTCAATATCACACGACTGACAACAATATCTTACAGGGCTACAGATAAAGGAAGTTTACTTGACGGAACGGAGATGAAACCAGGTTTTCAGTTAACCTACATTACTGTAAACAACATTGTATTTTATGCTCGGAGAGAAAAACATTTTTCAAGTAGACATCTTGAATTCTCACTGTTTGTTTTTGACGTGTGGACCCTCTGTTAGGACAAGTGATGTAACTTGGGATATAGTCTCTTAATGGCCCTACTGCATACTCCACTAATTAAATCTATGTGATCCCTCCTAAGAATTGACCGCATATTGCAAAAGACCAACTCTGCCATTAACAGAAGAGAAACACACTGGTGCTGGCCCTTTTTTTTAAAACCCTTCATCCTCACTTGTTCATATGGTAAGGACCTATAATTCTTCTACCACTCAAACATTTATCATTTCTGTATGAATATGCATACAAATTATTATGCAGAAAATGCTTCCCGTAAATTAATATTGTTTACTTAACATATATTTCGGATTACTTCCCCAAAATCCGCTTAAGATCCAATTATCTAGAAGTCCTATAAGTTCTAGTCTCTGCGGTCAATACAGATTTGAAAAAAAAAATACTTAGCGGCACCACTGAATGCTTATAATTGGCTGTCAAATGACTTAATATTAATATTTGGACTGGAATGATGATTCAAGTTTTGTTTTCAGTTAAAATAACATTACAAGACCAAAGGATGAGTTACGAGCTTGAGGATTTGCCCATATATTTGGCTGTTGACCTTGTACAAAAAAAAAAAATTTTTGTAAAGAAAATACTCAGACTTGGAAGGGCCCTCAGGGGGATTTGCAAATGGTTATTTCAGAAGTTCTATATTTCACAGACACAATAAGACAGGAGTGATTTATACAACTGACCAAAAGACCTAGTATTGTATGCTGTAAATGAGTTCCAAATGCTTAATGCTGCAACCTCATATGGTTGGTGATAGTTTTGTGCCTGGTGATAGTTTTGTAGTGCCAAACGTAGTGTTTTTAGAAATGAATTGCACATTTCCCATAATGTACCTGATTTATAAAGTGTCTCCGTTGTATATACAGGTATACATTTTATTCTGGGGGGTTTTTTTTCTTTCTCTTGCCTCTACAACACTTACTTTTGAAATATATTTTTTTTCTTTCAAAGGAATAATGGAAATATATTAATGTTACCTTGACGTTTGGTCATAATGGGTTTCTGTATTTTTCAACAAAGAAAAAAGTTATTAAAAAGCTCAACAAAGGCAAATAAGTTTTTTTTGTTTTTAATGTTTTTAACAACATATTTTCTTGTACACATTCTGGTACACTGGATTTCCACAATACTTTACAATTGCATTACGAGAATGACTCTATGTTTGACTCTCCTGCATTGCTTGCTTTTAATATAACAACCACTGGATATTGTATAAAACAAACTTATTACTCTTTTATGGATTATCTGAGGAACTGCAAGAAGACACAGTCTTGGATGTTTTTAGAGCCAAGTAATACGACTGTGTCGGGTAAACCATTGGGTTAGCAAGACTTCTAACTTTAATGTCTGTCATAGAAACTGTATTTTAAAAGTCATGAGATATGGGTTATTGCCCTACACTAAACAAGAACGAATTAAAGTAGACTGCCGCTGTGTTGTGACTCCTGGCAGGCCCAAACCTGCCATCTTGCATGTTGAGCAAATGCCCAGTTGGCCATTGGCACCACACACTCGCCTGATCTGCCACTCTAGCATAAAAATGGCGCATATCCAGCCACCGGCCTCACATTAGGCATTGGCTGGCCTTAAAGCGCCAGGGCAGCCTGCTCATCGCCAGTCTGGCCCTGTTCCCAGGAATACATTTAAAAATGTGGTTCAGCTGGTGTAAGACACCCACCCAACAAGAACGTACAAGAGAGCTCGCCCAGAGTGCTAGAAACCGTAAGGCTGACCCGCTCTGATTCTAGATTTTATATAATGTGACTGCTTTCATGTGTAAACGGTCCACCCGATGAGACCTGGAGTTGCTTTGTACAAACTCGCAGACATTTATATTTGTGGAAAATCAGCGCTAAAATGTTTTAAAAGTGCCGTATTTAAGTAACCTGTAACACGTTTATGTTTTCTCTTCCATTTAGGGTGCAGAATAGAGAATTGTGACTCTTGTTTTAGTAGAGATTTTTGCACAAAATGCAAAGCTGGCTTTTACTCCCACAAAGGACGTTGTTTTGAGGAATGCCCGGAAGGATTTGCACCGCTGGATGATACCATGGAGTGTGTGGGTAAGTTATAGGGCTTTATTCACCAAAGTAGGACTTGGCAGGAGAGTTGAGTTTGTTTTTTTTTCTCTGGCTTCACTTGACTTTATGAATGGCCAACACCAACCAGCTTCAGTTCCGAGAATATTTTAGATGGCCCTATATAAAGTGTATTGTAACTAGTGAAATTTCAGCTCGCTTATTAAACTATACATTGTGCTGGGCCAGCTCCACCCTACTGGAAACGCCCTACTGTCAACTTAAACTGTAGTTAATTAACCCCAATAGTTCACAGCAGAGAGGTCATGCTGCGACGTCTAGTTAAAATGGACAGAAGCCAGTTTAAGTTTTCCTTAGATGACACTCTAGTCAATTTCCCAAACTGTACCCCCAGCCCTGGTGTTCACACCATTATTCTTTCCGAGCTGAATTTCTGAAAAAGGCCCACACCCCAAACAAGTCCCATTTCCTAATGATGGCTAACCTTGCAGCTATTTAACTTTTAGCTCATTCTTATAAGTACCTTCATACCTGCGTTAATCATTCGCCTTAAACATAGACAACTTTCCCCCAACATGTTTTTATTTAAGTACTAACCGATATGCATGGTACTTGATCATGACGGCATAGAAGTCCATTCCTATAAGAAGTATGGTAGTCTACAAACATTTTGATCAGGCAACAAAAGTGTGCGTTTAAGAAAAGAGGCCACAAAACCATAGAGCTTACAGTCTAAGTAGTAGTAAGGAGCAGATGTACAGATACAATCGGGAAGAATAAGTAGAATTTACAGGAGTTCTGATGCGTGGAAAGCTAAGGTTTATAGTTACTGTGTACAATTAAAATGTATTGAAGCTTGGTGAATATATGGTGGGAGTTCCAAATATATTGAACAACGAGAGAGAATTACTTTTTGATAAAGATTGAGCAATATTTTTTTAATTTTTATATATGTGCCCAGTTATAAGACCTCTAAGCTGCTTAATATTCTGAAAATAATTTGTAGTACATAAATGAAATTACTGTGACTTTTCCGTATACCATACACTTGTGTATTCCCGGAATAATATGTCCGGGTTAGTGGGGTCTAATTAAGAGAATTAGTTGCATGATGGCATTAATATAAATCAAATTATATTGCCGAATAGAGTATAATTGTACTTAAAATAAAACACAATTTGTCAAGATGCTTGCTCAGTGCATGGGTAACCACTTCGCATGACTAGTCAGTCCAAGTCATATGAATCATTTTAATTTGATCTGTTGCATTTTATTTAGGAGATTTATATGATGTCTATAATGTCGGTAAGAACAAAACATAGACATTAGATACTTGGTATATTTGCATTGGGTAGAGTTCTTACTCTTACCCTCACATGTTGTGTCCCTTTAAGATTGTGGGAGAAATATTGCACTTCTAGAACGTTTTGTTCACTTCTCTGGCCTCATTGACAACGTCAACAGTAGACTTATGAAAAAGAACTAAAAACGAGGCCAGAATAAGGAAGAGAAGCGAATCAGTCTTCATTATTCCGGCAACCGGGCAGAGCCATGATGGACAGCCTCTCCTCCGTTCCTCCAATTGGAGAAGTGATGAAGAAACACCACTACTCCCGGTCAAATGTCTAAAAAATGTTTTATCAATATTTATATTTCACAGAATACTTAACAAAATAGATCCCAGCTCAGTCTTCAAAAACATTAATAGCTGTGGGTATACGTTAAAGCAGATCGGTCTCCTCTACATCCTACATTTTTACACTTCTGTACAATAGATTAACCTACAGATTATAATAACGCATATTGACTAACAATATGTAGTCCTATTTGGTTTCAAATGATAAAAGTTATTGCCATTTAATAAATGCAAAGAAAGTGTGTGGTTGGTAGGCTCACAAGCAATATTTTCTTTTGTGTTCTTCTAAATAAATGTATGAATGCTAGCCAAGGACTGTTATGTGTAGACAAAGTCCTTAAATCCTCCTCTGAGAAGTTTATTACATACGGGTTTAATAACCACTTGGTATGTATAAGTCTTGGGTTATCTGTGTGCCACTGAAGGCAGCCATATCCACGGCTTATTCCATTCTAGTAGTTAACTGCATTTTGTTATAGAAATACCATTAACTCCTTCATGACAAAGTACAAGCTCACAACTCATTGTTATTAATGGGTTTAACGACAACCCATTGTCCTTATGGGGTTAATCGTTCAAATCTTTATAAACCAGTTGTTGGGACAAATTTGAATGGGTAATATACTGTACCCAGTGTGTCTGTTTTATTTCAATCGCTAAAAAAAAAAAAAAAAAAAAAGGCAGACGTGTAAACCATCATTTTTGGGCTTAGTTTTGAAATATGCTTGACTTGTTGCTAAGTTACCATAATATGAAATGCTTGCATAATAATAATTTTCTTCATCTCTAGATGGCTGTGAGGTGGGACCTTGGAGTGAATGGGGTGTATGCAGTAGAAACAACAGAACCTGCGGATTTAAATGGGGTCTGGAAACAAGAACGAGACAAATTGTGAAGAAGCCTGCGAAAGATACAATTCCTTGTCCAACCATTGCAGAATCCAGACGATGCAAGATGGCAACGAGACACTGCCCTGGAGGTAATAGTCTTTCTCTACTTGTTACTCCAACTATCGGGTTCTGCTTCTTTGGTTCCTATATTATTTTTCTTCTAAGTTTCTCCACTGAAATAGAACATATTACCTCTTGTAATTCCAGCCTCAGGCCCCCCCATATATAAACTTCCTTTTTTTTACTTTTACATCGTGTTTTTAAATTCTTGCTACTAATGCTATTACTTGTATGAAGAAGACAGCAGAGTTGAGAACGTGAATCCAGTATTCTTGTACAGAGCCAAGGAATACTGTGCCTAATAATAAATTACGAATTTGTCTAAGAATGTTTCTTTCCATAAATCTGGTACAGCCCCCAACTAATCATTTTATGATCTTCCCTACATGATGATCAACTATTAAAACCAACACGAAGAATTCCACTACAAAAAAAACTGTACGCAAATTTAATGTGCGCTTTGCCAAACTTAATAGCAGATAGCAATAATTAATGAATTAACTGATGTCTCTGGATTCATTAATCTTAACCACCAAAAGCTTTATTATTTTTCTTCAGAATTAAATCCATTAGCACAAACATGAACAGATAGTGAGAGCATTCTGCAGTCAGAAAGCAACACGTAGTTTCAGGGTTATGTATTTCATATTAGAACATTAGGCATTGGGGGGATGGCCAAAATCTTAAAGGGACAGGTTTTTTTTCTTGATGGCCCCAAAGAGTACGATGAATACTTTAATATGCGTTCTTCCAAAATTAAATAAAGCACTCACCTGCAGCTGTCCCTCTCCTCCATGAAATCAATGGAAGCACTTGCATGGAAAACAGTGGAGGGGTGGAATAAGGGGCAAATGCATACGAGGGGATTTCACAAATTTTAATATTTCTTTTAACTATTTATTGCGAAGGACCAACCCTAGTAAGTTTCCCCTGTAAGGAGGGCTGTCTTTAATTCAGGGCAAAAAGGATATCTAGCCCAAGATTACATCATCATGTAATATATTTATTTTTGCTACGCCGCACTAAAATTTAAAAACTGAAAATTCATAATAAAATAAGGTATTTTCTTTAGATTAATCCAGTTTTCTGAATTTATATTTTTTTCTTTTTTTGTAGTCCATCTCATATTGAAATTTCAGTCTTCCTTAATTATTCTCATACAAGCTTAAAATGCCAAACGAGATTTTGTTTTCATTTTTGACCAAATTAAAAGCATGTAGCCAAGTCTAGTGTCCAGTAACATTTTTACAATTCCACACCAACACGTGGTCTGTTTCTATTTTTTTACAAGATTACACTTGACACACATATAATTCATTGAAGAAAACATGCGAGCTTATCCATAAACCACCCTGAAAGATTAGAAGATAAAGTGCCTGCTAGCGGCAGGCACAGCCAAGAGGCAAAGCAAAAAGCTGGGTCATTGAAGGGATGGGTGTTTGGCAAAGTCTGCTATTCAAAATATTTTTCCAGCATACCTAGTTCTTTGATTCTTCTCCCTCCTTGTTTAGAACAGCACCTGCTTGTTCTGTATCAATGCTGTCCAGTTGTTATTGGAGCCATTAAAACCATTATGTATTGTAATAAAGATTACACCGACAAAGCGCATGCCATGAAATATTGAAGAAAATGATTTTCTGTTGCCATCAAGATTGTGATTGTATATTTGTTTGGTAGATGTGGGTGTCAACATCATTCCAAGGTTAAAACCCAAGACTATATGAAACATTGATTTTTTTTTTTTTTAAGAAAACCTAATAGTGTATTTTTAGGATCTCCTCTGGTGACCAGTGCCAGGGACATATTAACCAAGGGGCACAATGAAAAATTGCTCCAGGGCCCCCTGAGTAATTGAGGGGTCAGGAGTCCTTCATCCTATGGTAGACTTGACCTGAGCTGCTCAACTGCGGTTGCAGACTGTGTTGCCTGTAAGCTCTGGATTAATGTGACCCCTGTAGGAAGAGTGGCAAGGCAATAGGTTGGAGTGTACACTGGCTGTTTAGCCTTCGTACTTTGTTTCACTGCCCTCCCCTTTCTTTCCCTCCATGTTATATGGGTTTGTGTGCTCAGCCAATGGAAGTGCAACCCCCAGGCAACAAGAAAGTGTCTTGAAGTGTGATGACTGATGGCATCTCTAGATCAGTTTAGAGAAGCCTAGTTTTGTGCCACTTGCCAATAGTCCTGTCCAATGTGACAACAGATGGCACTTTATTGGCTGTAGATGTGCGGTGGTCAGGCCTTGGATTAGATGTGACTTTTTGTGATGCCAATGCTTAATATGAACATGTGGTGACATAAGAGTGTAGAGGAATCTGGAGTAAACTAATATATATATATATTTATTAGTGTGTGTATATAATGTGTTGGTGTTGACATGGAAAAATAGTTTGGCCCTTTTGTATAAGGGCTCCAAGCTCCTTAATTTGGCCTTGCCTGTGCAACTTAAAGGGCCTCCTTGGTTCCTATTAGGAGATATGTCAAAAACTTTCATTTTGGTAACCAAGACCAACAGTCTTGAGAAATTCAGTCACAGCGGTATTGGTAAATGAAGTGAAGTAATAGTTATTCTGACACCTCCTGTCATAACGGGAACTTTTATCACCTTGGATAACTAGTGTTACTAGTCAAATGTCTGGACTTGTTTAGACAATGAATGTCCTTTCAATTGGTGGGTTGGAGAAGAACGTGCTTACAAACATGCACATTGAGGGCTAAAGTTTTTCCCCAGATATCCAACTTATATAATTCACCTGCCGTGTACAAACCGTGTATCTTAAAACCAAACCTCCCGCTTCATAGTACACGGGGATAACGGTAACAAGATTGGAATACGCCACACCAGGTGTGGTTTAAAACACGCTAGGCTCATTGATGGATGGGTCATTTCCAGAATCACTTTCTAGAGCCAAACCTTGACTTTTCTGTCTCGTGCACACTTCGTTGCGGGAAAAAAACATACTTATTGGAAGTTATTTGGCAAGGGTCCATGAACCTGAGGGGGCTACACATTTATATTGGGTACAAAATATCATGTTACTCCAGTAAAGAAGAACAGATGTGCTATTCTTAGAAATATCTATAGAAAAACATAAGGTCACAGCTAGGTTATAAAAAGAAATTGATCTCTGGAAAAATATTACCCAATAGAGATGTTAGCCCTGGTTTTGAGTGCAGGCTTTGCTAATCACAATGTTTTTCTTTCCTTTTCACAGAAAGGGTTTGCGTTTTTATATCTGTATATGTCAGATATTTACATAGTTTACCAGCAACATTTCAAACTTTTTATTTTTTTATTTTATTGTAGATCATCATATGTAATTTATAGCAGTTGGTTGTGGTTGTTAGTATTTTATAAAGATAATTAATTTAAAAAAAAAATCTAAACATGCATATGTACGACTGGTACTATATTTAGGCCTTAACGTATATTGTGCATATTTTCATCATAACACTTAGTATATACACAAATGTAAATAAAATGTTATACTAGAACTTCACGGATAGGCCTAAATAATTGAAGGGGAGCTATACGATAGTGGAGTGCTTTAAAAACAGAGCAGACATGTATACATAGTAGACAGAAGAAGTCAATAGGTGCAGAATATATTTAACATGGCTAAACCCAGCCTAGCTGATGAGCTCATTCCATATGCTGAATGAAGCATGTCCAGCATCGCTTTATAGTATAATTCAGTGTAATAAGTGAAAAACCAAAGTCTGCTCTGATATCCATATTTCCTATCGGATCTTAATGCTTCCGGACCCTAGCGATAATAGCCTTGTGTGGGTGCGTTGTTATATCTGGGAAATGTATATCTGCCCTGACACCCCGCCTATGCACATTTAATTACAAATCCTACTGGGACATGGTTTGAGTGGATGGGGTGTGATTATCTGTGCCCGGTCTCTTTCAGGCCACTTTGTGCCCCATTCCTTGTGTCTCCATACAAGGTTAGCCACTGTCTCCCATCTGATTTGGTAACGCTAGTGTTCTGAGTCGGTGTTCCCGGGAAATTCCCAGGTATGGATAGTAAAACTCTGAAAACTTACTATGACCATGCTGCCCCTCCACTGACCCTGCCATTTAATTCCTTGATATCATTTGGTTGTTCGGAATATGCTTAATTTAGAAAAGTTTGGCCGAAGTGCTGAAACTTGGAATCTAAAGGATTTTCTGCTAAGCCATGTCAGGGATTTGAAGAACTGTGCTGTATGGATGTGAACTTTGTTGTATCAGATGCCAAATTTATACTAAAACTCCATACATGCTGAAAAGAGTCAAGATACAGCTGTCATATTGTTTTAACCAATTAAAAGCAGTGTTACTTATGTCTGGAGAATGGCTCCTTCATGATGAGGACCCCAATTAATTTCTGTTGACCCATGGGCTCGTTCATAAACCTTAATGTTTCACTGAGACTTTGTGATTGTACCGTAATTACTAGTCATTCAGATTCTCAGAATTAACATCCATTAACGTTATTTTATTTATTTTGCACATTCTGTCTCTTCTTTTAAGTTAGTGGTAAGTTGTGTTAAAAGGCAACTCATGGTAGTTAACTAGTCGTTGCTTTTTGAATATCCTTTTGTTCTTTCCACTTAAATTTCAATATTAAATCAATGCAGGTTATTTTTTTTGATTATATATGAGAGACGCCATCTTGCTGCCACATCGCATGTTAAATTGCTGCTTTTTTGTTGGCAATAGGTTTATACTGAAACTTATCTAGCTTCAGGAATAATAAGACTACATGGGCTGACGGCAAGATCCTAATGGTGTGTCTATCAAGGGGATCCTGGTTAATGGAGGAAAAGTTTAATGAACTACCCTGGTTTTGTCTTGAGTAATGCGGATGGCGGAGCCATCAAAATCAGACCTTAAAAGTAAAAAATGGCTTGCTTTCCAATGTCGCAGCACCTCTTTAATTGCATAGCCCCATGGTGGACGCAGGTTGCTGTGTGAATCAGAATTTCTAGGTAGACTCATGAGCTCTCTGTAGTTTCTATTTTTTTTGTGTGTTTGGCTTTCTGCTTTGAACTGTTGCAGACCTCCATACGGTGGCATATAGGTGACCTTTTGACTTGAACTGTGTGGGGAGTATTTTTAAAAAATGGCAACTCGAAACACAGGTGGAGAAATAAATTGTTGTCTAAACCTCCTACGGCTTGATGTATTTTCCTCTTCTGTGTTTTTCGAGTGACATAATCTCAGTTAAATCACAGAAATGCCGTATGCTAGCCAGCTAATTAGTCTATGCTCCAGATCACATCTGCCAAAGTAAAATAACATGTTTATTGACTGCTAACTACTTTTCTAAGAATTAAACAGTAATGTGGTGCACAAAATATATAAAAACTAATTAGACACGGTATACCGTAGCCCACTTATTTGAATTTCCTACAGCCGTACTGGTACTTGGCATAAGAATATAATTCCTCGAGCCCTGTTCAAGATGATTAATGTGAATGCTGAAAAAAATATTTTCTATGTAGACCAAAACTGAGTCTTGTCCTTGAACGCTCATAGTATTCATAAGCTCCTGTATCTGGCGGACTTGGTTTCTAGCTGGGATTTTTTTGGGGAAGAACTGTTTAATACGTTCTTGCTGTTGTATTTATGGTGTTTTTATACCACATTTTATAATAAAAAAAAAATCCACTATAAAAACAAAGCAACAGTAAGATTTTTTAATATATGCTACTTTGTCGTGAAGCATTTGATTAAAAACACCTCTATTCGGAAAAGGTGCTGCCGAATTTGTTTGGCAGTTTAGTTATTGAGGCCGTTTCAGCTGTAATGGAACAGCACTAATGCAATTCCCACATTTCAAGTTAACGTGAGTTCTAACTCTTTCTATTACAATTTCTGTTTGGTAAAGTTTTAAAATAAATAAATAAAAAATGCTCCAATGCTAAAAGTGGGATAGATTCTGAATAAATCAAACCCGCTGACAAACTCAACTAGAATTTATTCTTTTGTAGAATCTTAATAGTGTTGAACGGGAGACTCTGACGCTCCACAGCGTCTTGACTTCTGGCCAAGTTGCTGTTTTTGTGTTGTTGAGTCAGTTGTCGTACCTCTGTACTTAACCGATAGCTTAGACTTATTAGATGTGTTTTACTAGACCAGGGGTGTGCAACCTGCGGCCCTCCAGCTGCTGCAGGACTACATCTCCCATACTCCTCAGCCTGCCCCTTTAATGCTGAAAGAGCATTATGGGAGATGTAGTCCTGCAGCAGCTGGAGGGCCGCAGGTTGGACGCCCCTGTCCTAGACTATAGTTAGAGCCAATGAGTAAATCAAGATGATATCCCAGAAGTAAAACTGATTTGGATTTAATGCGAAAACAAATAATTACATGGGGGGGGGGCTGATAAACTTTTTTGTGGAGGCCAAGGCTATTTTAGATTGGTGTGTTTTGTGTTTCACATTGCAGAACCTCACAACGCCTGCTTCTTTAACGTCAAAAACCTTTTCAGTATGGCTTATTGTTGAGACTTCTGTTGTGTGTTCTGACTTCTATGTGTGTGTATATATACTATATATATATATATATATATATATATGAATGTATATTTTGGCCGTGCAACCTGTTTTAAAGTCTATGCTAGAATTCGACAGCTTTGCATTCAAGTACCTCCAACACATGTCTTGATTTGCTCACATAGAACGTGCCTTCACAAGCACAGGCGCAGCTGATTCAAGTCTAGAAAAAAAATAGAATGTATTGTGTGAATCAAAAGGGTTAATCTACATCATGAGACTCGTAGAGAGATTGTGTAATCCTAGGAGTAAAATATTGATATTTTGGGATAATGTCTCTTGCAATGTGAAATTAGCTATGATATATTTATGAATACAAATGTAATCCTGTATCCATAACCTCTGTAAAAGTAGGGTTAAAGTTAATTACAACATAATTAGAACATTGTGTGGCATTATTTGCATTATTTGCTCATAACACAGTATACATGTAAATGAGGGGTCATGTAATCCCTGAATTAAAATGTCATTTAGTCTACATACACACATAAAACACTACTCATTTCTTCCGCCTATTATTTTTTTCTTTGTGACATTTTTGGTAACTAATACTGACGGTAAAGGTGCATACTTGAAATGCATCTGGAACGGTATGGGCTCCTATGGGGAACATTTTCACTTCCTCCTTCAGGATACAATGGTTGAGCTGCCACAAGTAATGTGATTGTGGTCTGAAGATGACTGCTCATAGTTGGTTGTGTATTGAGGGAAACATGTCTGTCTATAACAGCATATGTTAAATGATGGGCCCAAGAATCTTTCTCCTCATTGTTTCTCTCTCTCCTCCATCTTTTTTTCTTTTTCCCTCTTCTCGATTATCTACAACTCCTTCCAACCCTATCATTTTATTTATTCATATAGCGCCAGCGGATTTCATAGCACTGTTACAACAGAACATTTTAAAATCACAAACCATAAAAAAATGGTAAAAAGAGAGAGGTTCCTGCAAGCTTGCAATCTAGTTGGTAGTTGAGGGAGAGGTGAAACGGTGAGTGCGCTTCTTGGGGGGAAAAAAGTTTTGGGGGAGCTTATGAAAACTGCAAATGTGGGAGAATTCCCCTCCTTAAAGATCATCTCTGTTCTATCCAATTCCTGATTCTCGTTTAACCATACAATCTCGGTTCCATCCCATACCTACCGCTCCCTTAACGTCCATTATCTTCATCCCGCTCCATGCCCAGCTCTCCCAGCACTCATTCATATCACTGGTCACAGCAGGGATTGTTGGCCAAGTTGCATGGGCCTTAAAGTTGTTTTTGCCTACAACTACACCCAGTGTGACTGACCATTCCCATGGTGACTATATAATATACATATTAGTCTTGTGCATCCAGATTCCTCTGAATTGTAAACTTAATGTAATTTCGCTGAAAATGAAGCAAAAAGTACCGAATTAGCGGGCATTTTCACTCCCGCTCTCTGAATGCCTCCCTACCAGTTCTGTGTCTCACATCGTCTTTGTTCAGTGCTGGGTACTGGCTCTGGATTGGCTCTCAAGAACAATTCCAAGAAATTGTAATTTGTCTCAATTCAAAGAATTTTGGAGTCGGATTAACATCAGTGATAGATCAGAATGAGTTGGTGTTCCTGGATTTAAAGATTATACAATCTAGTGCTGATGTATTAAAAACAACATATGGCAAGATTGCATCCCAATTAACTCAAAAAAAAAAGGCATTCCAGTTGAACAATACCATTGGTTATGTTGGAATTGCTCATGCTTGCAGAATTTCATCATAAAAGCAAAAATATTGCATCAAAAAAGGGCTATCCTAATACAAAAAGAAGAAATGTTTTTTGCATTTATTAAAAGATTTTTGTGCCTTTCACTCATGCTGCGTAAAATCACTTCACTTCCATAGACCCCCTCTTACCATTATTTAAGGGCTATCCTAATAAATGGCTTAAAAAAGCCTACCGATGAGACCTGCGGTGTATGTGTTGGTATGTATGATGAGGCTTGGCCTGTAGTGAAGGCCATCTTAGAGAAACGTTAGCCCATCCTAAATTTGGATCCCCTTCTTTAGCGACACGCCACAAAGTAGACCCGTAGTTGTTCTGAATTGAAGGGAAAGGATATGAGTGTGTTTAGTTACTCATAAGATTTTTGGATGAACACTAATGAGGTTGGAGGGTACTAAGTATGGTAACTGATGATGTCATTGGGAGATCACATTCACTAGGATATTATTTTTCATTTGTGTTTACATTTATATGTATATATATTTACCTCCTATAATGATTGTTGGAAGAGGGTGAAAGCAGGACGCATGAACGAGGGGAGCCCCTTTGATGGAACCAATAAACAGTAACTTAGGGACCTTTTAAATGTTGGTTCATCCCATGAACGTTTGCTATCATGACAAAGCCAACTGTGCCATTGGTGAAACGCGTATCGCTGGGGAATTTCTTGCTGTTTTAGTAGTCACTTGTGTGCAGACAGTATGAATTCAAGAGATGCTTTGCTGGTAAAGATGACAGGGTTTGGTGAGCCCACCCCCTCAAAAAACCACTTCCCTAAATAAAAGCTTATTGAAAAAAAGAAAATTGACTTTTTTTGAGCTTGTTTATTTCAGCTCCCATCACTCTCAGCCAGAATAATGTGGTGAAAAAAACTTTTATGCTTGCAGACATGGATGTTTTTTTTTAACCTCTTCCTATGTGCGCCAACCATCCACTATGTATTGTGTACTGTGATATTAGATTCATTTAATGCTTTGGATTTTATGGGAAAATAATGCTTTTGTAAGCTTACACTTTTTTTGTTGTTGTTGGCCCCAAAAATATATCAACTTTAATTACAGATTTTTTTTTTAAAGTTTTTAAACTGTTTCTTCCGTGCGCTTAAACTGGATGGTCTGTATGGTGGCACTCAAAGCTTAATAAAACTCGTAACTGTTGGATGCTTTATAGACCTTGTTTGTTGTTGTTAACATGTTCTGACTGGTCAGTTCAAAAAGGTTAATTTGTCAAAATTTTGCTTTTTTCAGAGTAGGACTGCAGATGTTTTTTCTTAAGTGATCCTTTGACAGGCTCATGTGCTAATAGAAGCACAAAACTGGTCTTTTTCTTCAGATGTCCCTTGGGGTCTGTCTCTGCTGGATGTCATTTAGACAAGAGCATATCCTGTTGCAAGTTTGGAGAAGCTGAAATCAAATGTGACCAATAGCCTATAATATGTCATATTTGAGAACTTGTCTTGAGAAGTTCAAGAAAAGGTCATAACCTTGTAGGACCTTTTTAGATTCAAGAGTTCTGGCATGTGGTCAAAAAAATCAGTCTTCATTTTAGTAGACCATGTCTAATTTGTGCTAAAAGGTAACTATTTAAGTACTAATCGTCCTAATTAGCTTGTAGCAAAAACAAATTTTATTGATGTGTAACAAGATAACTAGACTGAGGGCTAGACTGTAAAAAATATTTACGTATGCACACGACTTGTAAGATTGTAGACTCCTAGAGGCTCCATGAATGATAGCAAGCTCATTCTTTGCACTGTCCTATGTGTGTTGGGTGAACTTGGTGAATAAACGCTAAACGTTGATTTTCTTATGATTAACACTGTTTTTCATGTGTTCTTAAATATCCTGTTATTTTTGAAAATTAAGGTTCACCTTTTTGAGGTTAGAACGTAAGCAACCTAAAATGCACAAAGAGCTAGTTTTGTGGATACTTCCCTTCCTGGACTTCTCGCCCCATTAAGGATCCAGTGCATTTTTGTCTGCTGGATGTTGTACAAGGTCAGCTTAAGCTCATATTGAAGTGTTTTATATTTATCCTTTTGAAGTTCCCATAGGTGGTGTGCATATTGGAGTCAACCCCAGTGAAGGTGTCCCAGGGCTTCATGCAAACGCAATCCTACGCATTTTTGTTTATCCTTAAAATCCACAAAAGGGGTAAAACTTCTCTATTGTAAAACCACAAACCCTTCCCTGTAGGACAATCTCCCGCTTTACAGACCTCTCTGTTCTACTAATCATTATTTTATTGCTGCTGTTGAGAAAAGCAGAAGTGAAAGTGGAGGAGTTTTTGGAAGATGGGATACGGGAATTCGATTTGCATATATTCAGTTCTTGGAAATTCTTGGGGAGAGGATAAGCATCAGAACACATTAACCTGGGGTGTTTGTGTTTTTTTTCTTATGGACACAAAGTAACACATGCGTATTATCAGATGACCAAGACAGATCACTTAAACTGTTCCAAATTCCCTTGCACCCAGGTTTAAATGTGTTTTGGCTCACACTGCAAATGATATACGGGTAGCTTGAGCAGGACGCAGAAACTGCTGCAGGGTTAGGTTGGCATGATGCTGTATGAAAACCATAAATGCTTCCTAAGCAAAGCACTTAAGATTTGTTACCTATCCAAAATGTTTCAGCGGGCTTTAACGGCAGGCTAGTTTATGAAGGTGATTGATCTGCATGCAGTAGGGAATGGCTCAACTCCTACAGTGCATCATTTCTAGAAAAGGCTAATGGAAATTAGATTAGTGGGTCTTCAGTGAAAAGTAAATGGACTCGGTGGGGGGAACGGGGAGAGAACTTATCCAAAATGTAAGCACAAACTCCTATTATTTTATTAATGCAAATATCTCCAAATTATTTTAAATGGCAATCAAAACATAATTTACTCTGTAAAGTGTGAATTTAGTGTATATTTGGAAAACAAAAGTACTGCTTTTGAGCACTTATTTGCTAAATTTGAGAAACGGGGGTTAGAGGTGATTTTAATCAGCATTTCTGATGTTTTCTGGTGTGCTGTAGTTTTTGTTTTCATTAGCGTCTTTTCCAAATGTATAAAATAACAGTAAGTGGACTAGATTATGATTATTTAATGGCATTTAGAAAAAAAAAACCCTAAAATTATACTTAGTGGAGTTGACACTTCTTCTCAATCCTACAGCTCAGTACTCTAAATAAACCCATGTGCTAAAGTTTCCAGAGTAAAATCCGAAATTTATTAGAAACCAAAACTCTGTATATAATAAGAGCAGATTGTTTTACTTAAGAGCTGAAACGTTCAAAAAGTATTTGTAAAGAGTAGGGAGCTAAATTCAGGACATAACATTTATTAGATATGTGTGTTTTCATTGTGCCATAGACTCCAACCTTCCCGGGGTAAGTAGTCGATTACATGGATTTGAGAAATGAAAAATACCAACTGTAGGTATAGAGCTAGATCTATAAAGGCGAGTTTCCCATTTTAAGTAGTAATACAGATTACATTTTTTAGATGTTCTGTTAGAGGCTATATACATACTTGTTGAGTGATTCATCATTAAGTACAATAACACAAACACTATAATGTAAAGCTTGGTCAAAACCCTCTAGAGCCTTCTCCCCATCCCCCAGCGCCATAACAGGGAGCTTTCTGGGATCGACCCAGAGTCTCTGGCTGAAGTGCTGCTCCTCAGAGTCCATCTTTTCTTTAGACACCGGTCTGTTCACGCCCAGGTTGCATCCCACTTCCTGCCCACATAAGACTATCTGGGGTTTGACCCGCCCCACACACAGCTAGCCCCACCTCATTTATGCATAGCTCCACCTTCACTGATGGCAAGCCCTACCCCCGTCACAAAGCCACTCCTCCAAAAAGTGAGAGCTCAGGGCAGCCTACTGTGGGAAGTTCCCGGGTATGGTTAGCGATACTCCTAATAAACGGTGAAGTCATCATAACTCGGTCCTCTCGGGAGAACTTCTGGGACTTTTTCAGATAAAGTACATATGTTACGTTGCCAAATGAATACAGGCATAAATGGAATCCTCATGTTATGTTTTGATCTTGGGGTAACACCTGGTTCACACACAGTTTCATACACTGTATGCATATTTAATGCGATATGGAGCTTGGTAAATGAATAATGTATGATAAATCAGCTGCACACCCTTGATTTTTTTTTTTTTAGATCAACGACTAAAATAATAATCGGCGTTAAGCATTACATACTGGCAGAAGAGTGGAATTTGGCTTGATACTTTAGACAGATTATGAAATCTTTCTGTAGATTCTTTTCATACTTTCTTTTATCGGTACAGAAACATTGCGGTCCATGAAGGCATCAGAATGAGAATTTCTTGTGTCAGGAAAACCCCTTCATCATTCCTTTCCCTATGTTGGCATGAGATCTCTTATTTTTTTTAAATGTTCTACTAATCCACATGTGCTGTCACAGTACATGTATAGTATGTCATGCGTTGCCGCTGAATTGGTTATGTTCATGATCATGTAACGTTTTTTTTTTAAAGCAGCTGTTTATATGGGTGTTAAAGTGCATGATGAACCTTATGTTAAAATTGGATATGGCTTGTTATACTGATGCTAATGGATTGCAGGCTTTATTCCATGATGCTTGTTGGGTAGTAGAGACAGTGAGTTACATAACTTATTGCACACTGAATTTGATTTTTTATTTATTTATTTATTTTTACCGTAGCTATATCTGAATGTTATTGGAAGCTTTAAAAAAAATAAAATAAAAAAAAATGCTTATTTGCAACCTCTTCAATGCACACAACTTGCTAATGGAGCCTAATCTAATTTCTTACTCTGAAATCAAATCTCATAGGCGCCAGAAATCCTCATCGTTTTATATTTACTTTATTTTGAAATTGCTCAAAAAATGTCAAGGCATTTATTTTTTAGTACATGACCAAAAAAATTACATAAATAAGTGTCTTTAATGAACCGACATGAAATACTATATCTATAATTGTTCATTTTAGGCGCTTTATTTTTGGATAGGTTAAATGAATTTGTACGCCAAAGTAAAAACCACAGAATAAGATAACAAAGGCAGAATATTGATCAGCTTTCCAGATTTGCTGGGAGGGAGATTTCTTTACGAACGCACATGTGTTCTGAAATCTTTTTCAGGAATATGTGTTTATAATGAGAAGTAAATAAGAATATTACATACATATTAATGTAATTTTCTAAATGTATAGAAGAAAATGTTTTTTGCTTTTTTTTTTTTATAAGAAGCAAGAATTTTTTTTAATGTAGAAGTTTTTTGCAAAATAGAATCGTTAACTTGCCAGTTAATGGGTTGCTCCCACCATTTTTTATTACTTCATCAGCATTGCCATTAAGAATCGGCTCAGTTTGGTGTTTGAGTAGGGAAGTCACTCTAAATATCACATGACTGACAACAATGGCCGCCTCCAGGTCACCAGAGGAAGTTTATCAGAACAAAATGAGATAAAACCAGGTTTCTGTCAATGCTCACATTACTTTATTCAGTACTGTGTTTTATACATGTGACTGACCCCTTAAAAAAAAACTTGGTCATTTTATGGCATCAGGAAAGGAAATTTAAATATAGATAAGATGGAGATATGGCTATAGCTCAAATATAAGACAAGACCAAGGTCTGAGTACAGTTTGACATTTTTAGAGCCTAAAAAACGATGGGTCAAATAGTTCTTATTTGCTAGAAAGGGTTTTGCTTATTTATATTCCTATCAATACATCAAAATATGACATTTCTTTTAAATGATCCTTAAAAAAAATAAAATAAATAAACTGAAATATTTATTGGTGCAGATACCTTCACTTTTGCCCACATTCTTGGAAAACAATATTTCTATCCAAGTGTTATGGCATAATCTGATATACCCAGGTGCTGGCTTGTGTCCCTAGGTAACTTTTTGTAAGGAGACAATGACCATCCTTAGATAATTAACTCATTTATAACTTTGGGGTTTAAGACATAGCTGGCAGTTTTGGTTTCTACTCCCTCTACTTAAATTCATTATGAAGGGCCAACACTAGGCAGCAAGAAGGGCTGAGCAGACACTCCAAAGTCTTATCACCCGCTGAATTATGCATTATGAAGTGTTCTCACAGATTTAACTATACATTATACAGCACCAGCCAAGCCTGTCCACAGCTGGAGCTCACTGGCTTTGGACCTGCACAAGGAATTGTGAAGTCAACAAGCTCAAACGGCAGCAGTTGTCCTGTCACTTCCCACTTAAGTATTTTAGACAAAAGGGTCTATTCACTAAACTTAAATGTATGAAATTACGTCCCTGTCCCATTTTTTTCCATCTTGCTCTGCTAGCACCAGCATAGAACATAGAACATACCTCTTCTTTCTGGCTTTTTCTAATGAATGAACAGTTCTACCAAGTTATTATAAAACATACAAATTTGTTGTAGATAAAATGTTAATTGCACTTGCTTAGTCCCATGCCATATACATTGCCATACATATGCATCACTATATCACTAATGCATTCTTGTATGGAGAACAAATCTATAAAGAAGGTACACGTCTCCCCAAAAATCTGGTAACATAACTAGTAGATACATTTTTTGAACTGTTATGAGACAATATGAGCCACAGATGTAAGAATGAGAATGAGTGCCCCCTTGTGGAATTCAAGAGGAGTGTGATGAACAATAGTTCATGAATTTTAGTTCCCTTATTTGCACATGTTGCCCTATAATAATTTTTTAAATTGTATTTATACTCCGCATGTCTTGATGACCATACCATTTCTGCTTTTGGTAAAAAAACAAACAAACTGTAAAATGTATGTATTTCTTCATAATTTCAGACTATTAGGTGCCCTATGGAAAAAAAATGTTGAGCAATCCCAATCGTGAATTAGAATTGTGTGTAATTGTACATAAAACGCCTGCTGTACATATGTTCCTTTTTACGTATAGATCTTTCATCATACTTTCTAAGTGGGCATTGTAGGAGTATCGGAAGAGAACTTACATTACATGGTGGATATGATAGAGCCATCAGTTTTGGTGAATAAGGACAGTGGCAACTTTTTTATTTTTTATTTTGCAGCCTATAAAAATGGCGCTTGAGTAATGTGAAAATATTGGATTTGCTTTTATATTCATATTGCACTCTTTCGTTAACATTTTGTTATTTTACAATGCGTTTCAGGAAAGCGATCCATGAAGAAAAAGGACAAAAGGAACAAGAAAAAGAAAAAGAAGTTGCTTGAAAGAGCACAGGAGCAGCATATTGTCTTCCTATCTACTGACAGAACCAGCCAGTAAAAAAGAGACAATTTGTTACATTTTAGCCCCCCCCGCCCTTTTTTCCCGCTACGTGCACAAAAGCTGCTACTTGCTCTTGCACACAAACGAACTGCAGAATGGCTGCTTTAACAGTATTGGTTACAAATAACTTGTGAATATATACACAAGCTTATTTGTCTTATTTATAATATTTTTTTTTTCATCTGGAAACTTTAAAAGGCTGAGGAACACTGAGTTGAATCAGTGAAATGATGTCGATGTCAGATTTTTGTTTTTTCTTTCATTTTTTTTTTCCTCTTCTTCTTCAATTCCACAAACGGTAATGGATATTTAAGAAATAAAGCCAGTATCTCGGCATGGATCTGCTTCAAGCATTGCAAGACGCTATATAATGAGGACTATGTGTATATTTCTGTAAAGGAGAAAAACTAAGTTTAAAGATAGAAGTACAATTTCAGGTTTCTTTTTAATTTTTATGATTTTACATTGTTGAGAATTTTATAGTAAAATGGTTTAGGTGATGTCTGTTCTCGGCGCCCATCTTATTAAAACAGTTGTATAATAAACTGTTAAAGCTAATATACTGTCTAATATTCCATATAACACAGCAGATATAATTTGTACATAGTGCTGGGATGCTACATATAATAAACTTATTTACTATGTATCTAGGTGTTTTTTCCCTCTTATTATCTGTAATTGATTGTTTTCTGGTACCCATTAGTCAGCTCTCAAATCTTTCTTTAATCAAAAAAAACATGTACAAGAATGGAACTTGGGAATACTTTCTTTTAATATGTTACCTGGTCATTTAAAATCCGAAAGATTTTGCAATTAACATAGCATTTTATGGATGAGAAATGGAAACAATCTGCATAAAGCAAGAGAGACAATAGACAGAACTCCTTACAATTCATTACAAATTTAAAAATGCTACTTAAATATTGGCAACAGCTGCTGAAATGTACACGTTAAATCAGGGGTGTCCAAACTGCGGCCCTCCAGCTGCTGCAGGACTACATCTCCCATACTCCTCAGCCAGCCCCTTAGCTGAATGAGCATTATGAGAGATGTAGTCCTGCAGCAGCTGGAGGGCCGCAGTTTGGACACCCCTGCGTTAGATGTTTTATTCATTTTAAATTACTTAGTTATAGCAGACCTAATTAAATGCCTCTTTCTACTCCATGACCATAAAGGTTGAGCCTTGAGGAATATTATCTTGTCTGGTTTCTGACATATCTAGTGGACATGTGCAAAATGAACCAAAAATGCTTGGTAAATTTTTCAGTTGGTTTTTGGCCCATTTGTTTTAGAACAACAAATTTTGTTCCCTGCACCTTTTGGTTTGGCCAAACATCTGGAGTGTAATAGTAACATTCGCTCACTCGCTCTGTGACACTTTGATTCTCGTTTGCGCTCTCTAAATGTTTCTAAATACATTCTCTGCCAACCACTTCTGCATCATCTTTTATCATTTATCTTCTCTTTGCTATCTTCTATCTTCCTCTGCATCTTCGTGGACATAATCCTGCAGCAACTTCCCTGAAAAGGCCACCATTTTGGCAGAAGTCTCCACCTGGTTATGTCTGTGGAGATGCAGATTAAACAGCAGATTGTAGAAAAGGAAGAATGTAAAAGGTAAGACAGAAGACTAAGAAAAAGAAGATGCGGAAGTGGTCAGCAGAGAAGGTAGGGAAACATTTAGAGCGTGAACAAGAATGAGAGTGTGAGTGTGCCCACATATTTTGGACAAAAATTCTTCTTTTTGCTTAATTTTTGACCAAAGGGGGTCTGGCCTCATTGTCGTGGCTTTGTACGAATCACCAAATTCACCAAAATTCGGTACATTTTCAATTCGTATGAATCCAATTGCACAAGTCTAATATCTAGCACCCATCTGTCTGAGTGGGGGAAGATTGGATTACCAGATAATAAAGCCTGCGGTACCATGGACGCAATGGACAGGGTGATCATTTATTCCCCTTCCTTTCACTCTTTCTGTGTTAAAGCACAGAGATATGGGGACCATCCCTTCGCATCCAATCAACTCCCACTTGCTGCTTCTCATCACAGCTGAGCTCTTCCATTTGAAACCAGTGCATTTGCATACTGTTACTCTTACATATAGATAGATAAATCTTCCGTTAAGCAGTTACGTTTTTTTTCTGTGTGAAACAGTTGAGTCTTAAAGGGATGTTCCAGTGGTACTTTTCCATGTGGTTCAAATACATGGGGTTATATAGATTCCCCAAAATACATTTGCCTCTTTCCCTGCCCCTCAGCTCCTTGCCCAAGCTCCTCTCGTGCTGCCTGTGCCCACATGGTATACTTGCAGTCAAATCCACTGGATTAGCTTGTCAAGGGTTCTGGTAGGGTTTTAATAAGACCTCTTGTGAGCATGCACAGAAAGTGCTTGCATTCATTTCAGCCGGAGTGTATTCCTGCCACAGATCGACTGACTTAAGCAGCCAATGAGTGGCGTGAAAATGGGATGCGGGGAGGGGATTGCATTGCGTCATCTCCTAAAGCAAAGTGCTTTCATTTTATTAGCCCAAAACCATGGCCATGGCGTTCCAATTTATCCCAAAGGTTTTCAATGGGGCAAATGTTTGGGCTCTGTGCAGGTCATTGAGTTTCTCCACACCAAACGTTTCAAGCCGTGTCTTTATGGATCTTGCTTTGTGCGCAGAGGCACAGTTGTGCTGGAAGAGAAAGGGCCTTCTCCAAGCTGGTACCACAAAACTGGAAGCATACAATTTTCTAAAATGTCTTTGGATGCTGTAGCATTAACTTTAACCGTCACTGGAACAAACCAAAATTACAGCAGTCACTTTGCATTCTGGTAAGTAAGGTTCTCCTGGCTTTGGCCAAACCCAGACATCTAGGTAGTGAATTTAGTGATTTTTTTACTCCAGAGAACATGTTTCCTCTACTTCAGAGTCCAGTGGCGGTGTGCTTTATACCACTCCAGCCAACAGTTGTCATTGCACATAATTATCTTTGGCTTGAGGGCAGCTGCTCAGCCCTGGAAAACCATTACACGAAGCTCCCAACACACAGTGCTTGTGCTGATGTTGCTTCCAGAGGCAGTTTGGTGAGTGATTGTTCAATGGAAGGGCAATTTTTATGTGCTCCGTGCTTCAGCACTCAGCAGCCTTGCTCTGTGAGTGTGAGTGGTCTATCTGCTTCATGGCTGAGCTGTTGTTACTCATAGACCCGCTTCACAATAATATCACTCCCAGTGGACTGGGGCTGGCCATTTTGTGGCAAAGGTGCCATCCTGTGACACTGTCTCATTTGAACTCATTAGTATGACCCACTCCACTGCCAAAATTTGCAGATGAACATGGCTGCATGTGTAATTGATTTTATACACCTGTTGGCAATGGATGTGGCTGAAACACCTAAACAGTGTATGTATTTTGATGCGTTACTAGTTAGTATGTTTTGAGTTTTTCTTCCAGGACATGCTTGCT
Source organism: Spea multiplicata (assembly GCA_009364415.1). Lineage (NCBI taxonomy): Eukaryota > Metazoa > Chordata > Amphibia > Anura > Pelobatidae > Spea > Spea multiplicata. Next base: position 38,139,052 of record VKOC01000006.1, read on the forward strand.
AGCTAAGAGGTGTATAAAAGGCAGCATACATATTACAGATAAAAAATAACTATTCAGCTATTATGTTTATTTTCATATTCTAGGTCAACCAAAGGCACTGCTGTGATAGGGGGGGGGTATTTTTTTCCATTACGGATGGTAGCAAAATATCACAATGGTTATAAAGATAATGGTCCTGTTTTTTGTCGATAGATATTTGCTATAAATAGGTAATGTTTGGGTGGGATATTTTCCAAAGGCATTTGGGCTTGGACTGGGAATAACCATATCTCATATCCTGACTGATTCAATCTAATCCTAAACCTCTCTATAAACATGTTTTGTATTTTTGTTAGTCAGATCTAGAGCAGAACTGAACATCCAGTGTTGTATGTTGGGCAACCTTTCTGGGGCAGATCTATCTATTAGGAGATCAGGCTCCCTAGATTACCTAGTTAAGGAAACAGATGATCTCAATTGTAACTATTGCATCTTTCTCATACCTTAAGTTGAGCAAAAGGATGCAATGCCATCCCGGGGCTCTTTCACAGGGTGGTGGTGGCATGAAGAACAAGCAAAGAGCAGGACAGCAACGCGGGTCATGGCTGTGAGTGCTGCCCCAGATCAGGTCTAAGGTAACATGGGAGTCTACATAACCATTAAAGCAGCCAGTCTGCTCACCCCAGTTTAGAGGGTGTTCGTACTAACAATAAATGAAAAAATAGCAATTGGACTCTAAATCACTTGTATGCATATATTTTGTCAAAAGTATGACTGAACTATGACCGGTGGTAAGGGGAAAAGTGGACACTGGAACTGTCTAATGCCTGTCCTCCCTCTATCATCATCAGTCTTGGGACCATTTGCTTCAGTAATTATTTTTCCATTTTACTTTCAATTTCATATGTAGCCTTTTTTAGAGCATAATTTGTAGTAAGCACAGTCAATATTTTCTCCAAAATAGGATCCATTGCCTGCTCCTTTCTTGTAGGAAATCTACGTAGACCATTTTGGAACGCATGTCCTAATCAGAACTGGATGGTATACGTTTACCTTGTTTGGCAGTCTTCTCCAAATGTCTTTTTGGTTGAAATATTAACTGGGTCATTTACCTAGATTTACCCCAAATCCTCCCCCCCCCTCCAAAACCCACATCTTTTCTATTAAATAGTTGCATTTGCTAATAGAGCCTTAGTAAACCATTATTCATGGAAAAACACACGACTACACTGATTTATGAAGGTAGGAAATATGGGCTTGTGCCTGCTTCTATATAATCATTTCCTGCATCTATGACATTAGTGCTATGGTTTGTGGATTTTGAAATATTGTAAGTTTGTCAAATACTTTCCATGTAAACCAACCATATTCTGGCTCAACCAGCTATCCTTAAATATTGCTGCTAACCGAGACGATGGCATCTAAGTTGTCTCTTGTGTCTCAATATAATGTGCCAGTTTTTTTTCTTCTTTTTCATGCATTGTATTACACTTTTTGGTATTAAAAACGGCTGTTCTCAGTATTGTTAATTATTTGTATTCGCAGATCAACTCTTGTTTTAAAATAAAAAAGCAATAATTCTGTATCAAAGCCATATCAATTGCAGACCGTAGAAACACAATACCCCTTGTGCGTTGCTGTAAGGGAGTTTAGTTTTACAGTTAACAAGCAAATATGTTTTCATTCATGCTAGTAACCTTTCTCAGTTCTCAAAACATCTGTCTGCTGATCACTTTTGGATGGCATCCAGCCTAGTTTTGAATCTCCATTACACTCGTACATTGTGGGTTTTTTTGTACAGCACTTCGTATTAACCGTGTATGTTGTAGCTGGCAAATCTAGTTTCTGGAAGCACATATGTCACTTTTTAGTTCTATACACTAAGTGAACCTATGGAATGGTGTTTACAAGTTAAAGTAAATGATACATGTACAAAACCTACCTTATGCGTGTAACATAGAAACTTATATCATACCTTCCTGTACTGATGATCTGCATTATAATTGCCCTATAGATTTTATAGATTGGGAACATTTATCATACCTTCATAAAACTATGACACTTTTCTCATGCCTCCTTAAATATTAAAGAACAGCAACATCAATAATTAAAATTATTTATATTCATACCTAGAAACTCACCTGGTTTGACCCAGAATCTCTTGTTGAAGCCCTGCTTTTCTGGGCCAGTTTCTTATTTCTCCTGGCAAGGGAGGGGTACATCGCCGTGCCCACTCCCAGCCTACGTTCTGCCCACCTCCTTCCCACTTCCCACCCACTAAGGCCTGACTGGGGCTTGCCCTGCCCCATACACCTTGTAAAACCTGTTACTTTTTTAGTCACTCTTCATAACCAAGGTCCCCATATTCATTTTGTAACATAGAAAGTGACAGCAGACACAAACTTTTCAGCCCATCTAGTCTGCCCAACAGACTACCTTGGTCTAGTTTGAAACTATCTTTTGCAAAGATCCATCTTTTGCACCTTTTCTAGTTCCATAAAGTCCTGATGCCCAAAATTGTACCCCATATTCAAGGTGAGGTCTTACTATTTACCTATATAAAGAGGAAAGATGATATCCTCCTCTTGTGACTCAATGCCCCTTTTTAAATATGACAATATCTTATTGGCCTTTACAGCGGCTGACTGGCATTGTGCACTGCTGCTAAGTCTGTTCTACAACTAAACATAAATCCTTCTCCTTTGCAGTTTTTCCCAGAGAGATAACAAATGACAGTATATGTTGCATTATTATTATTTTTCCCATAATACATAACTTTACGTTATTCTGTGTAAACCCTTCTGTAGAAAAGAAACATCAGAGTAACTCTACCTAATTTTGTGTTATCAGCAAATGGTAAACATGACTCTCAATACAATATGCAAGATCATTTATAAACTAATTAAAAGGACGTGGACCCAGGACAGACCCCTGGGGTACTCCCAATTAATACCCTGAACCAGTTTTTCCATTCACACTCTTTGCATTCGATATTTTAGAGAATTTCCAATACAAGTACATATATTTGCCCCTAATATTATTTCTGATAATTTGTACGGTAACCATTTGTGTGGAACCGTATCAAATGCCTCGGCAAAGTCCAAACAGATCACATCTACTGCCTGGATCTATATTGATACTGACGACTTCTTCTGGTTTGACAAGAATTGTCTTTCACGAAACCATGCTGACTTCTACTAATTATATTCTGATTCGAGATGTATTCTTGATTGTATGCCTTTAACAACCCTTTGGATAATTTCCTATTGTACAGCTCTGCAGAATATTATGGTGCTATATAAAACAAATAATACAGATGTCAAGCTCACTGGCCTGTAGTTGATGTAGAAGTTTTGATCCCTTTTAAATATGGGCACCACATCTGCCCATTTAAAAGGTAATAGGCTTAGCTCCTTAAGTACCTTTAGTTGTATACCATCTGTCGCTGAAGCCTTGTCTACCTTAATAGTGTTTAATTCCTGTAAACCAATCCTATGTTAGTTGCAATATTTCGGTAAAATCAGCCAGCAGGGGCTCAGCCATCGGTTCTTCTTGGTGTAAACAGAAGAAAATAAAATATTTTAAATATCTGCTTTCTTTCTGTCCTCACTAACCAAATGTCAAATAGCAAAAAAACCCCAACACTTTCTGTTTTTTAGCTTTTTTCCCATTTACATACATACAAAAATGAAGCTCCTTTTTTCCAATTTAGCCAGTTTCTCATTTTTCAATTTAGCCATTTTGCAGGCTTTGTTGGTATTTTCATACTCATGTTAAAATTAATCTTAAATGAAACCATGTTATGGTCACTGTTTCCCAAGTGTTCTCTTACTTAATTGTTAGTTATTACCAGATCCAGACAGGCAGGGGCATGCATAGAGTAACGAGGGAGGTAAGCTGCGGTGGCCATCACGGCACCCCCTAATGAATGGCACCCCTTTAGGTACGCTACTGCAGACAGACATCTATTCTGGTTGGGGTCTCTATGAATTGGGACATACATTTGTCATTTAGATTTGAAGGTCTTGAGCAGAGCCCTCAAAAGCCCACCATTCCTTACTGGAGCGTTGTATAAAGTAAGGGCAGATAGCGGCAGAGTTCTTAACTCCTGATGTGTTTATGTATTAACGTATATTTGTTATGTTTATCAACTGCCCCTTAAATTGTTACAGCCCTGCGTAATTTGCTGGCGCTTAATAAATAAAGGAAATTAATTTAGCAGTATAAGAAACTTGCCCTTAGTGGAACTCGTTTCACTCTATATCTGGGTAATTAATATCTCCCATGATTAAAACTTCACATATTAATGTTTTAACTGATCCCCTCCTCTCAATGCTAATACTTTAACAAATATACATACAAATGGACAGTGAGGGCTATTATCATACCTGGGAACTTCTGGTCTCCGGCTACCCGGAGCCTTCCCTTGCGGAACGCTGTCAAGACTGCACGCTGACGGCGGCGGGCGGTCCCGCTGACGGCAGTGGGAAACACCCCCATTTAAAGGGAAAATGGGCAGAGAGCGGAACGTGTCAAAATCCGGAGGATTCGGGTCTTGACCCGGAGAACCATAGGAGCAGCGCTCACCAGGCAATCTCCGGGTCAAGCCCGGAGAGTTCCCAGATATGGTTATTATTCTGCTGGAGCTTAAAAGTGACTCTCTTTAGGGTCCATAACCCTCTGCCCCTCTTCTCCACCTTGATGCCTGTCTTTTCCAGCTGGTATAAGTGTCAATATTGTAAAGACCGTTACAGCACAATAATGTACATATGCATTTTATAAGTTATTTTCTATACATAAAATTCATTTTGTCTTCTAAATGCCTTCCTCAAAAGTAAATACATCACTTCTTAAATGTGTTTGGGCCTAGTGCCTTCTGTGGGGAGCTAACATTTTGCTATTATGGATTATGAAGAAATGACATAATTGTTCTTAAAAAAAACCAAACTGACATTTTGTTGGTAAAGAAGTAGCTGGTTACAGTATGAGTATATGCTTTTTATACCATGACTTCATAGCCAAGGTCCAAGGCACTAGGGGCTGTGATTATAAAAACACTTTGGTCATCCTCACATTAAACGCTGTAAGCGGACATTAGATTTATGACAAAATAAAACCTTCACAGTTACAATGTGACATAAAAGAAAAAAATATTGACCGTGGGATTTATTGACTAAAACACTTTAAGTACGTGTTTCATTTTCATTTATGATCTAGACTTTGTTTTCTGTTCGGAACCTGACAGGATGAAGCAGTTAACCGCTTTTATTAATGAGTGCGTTTTAGTGGCGAAACAAACACTGCTGATACCTTTGCAGGAAGTTTACTGTCTGCGGGTCTTGGTCTGATTACCAATGGGAAGCAGAGGTCAGTTTTCATTAAGAAATTTTCTTTTATCTGGAATTTAATTAAATATACGCTACCATTCAAAAGTTTGGGGTCACTTTTCACGGAAAACAAGGACATTTGCAGCTGTGTTACATAATTGCGAAAGGGCTTTCTAAAGATCAATTAGCCTTTTAAGATTTAACTTGGACTAGCGAACGCAACTTGTTCCATTGGAACACGGGAGTGATGGGAGTGATAAAGGGCATCTGTACAGCTATGAAGATTCCATTAAAAATCAGCCATTTCAAGCTACAATAGTCATTTACAACATTAACATTAACTACCTCTGTATTTCTGATCCATTTGATGTTATTTACATTTCTGAGTGAATATATGTATGTATGTATGTATGTATATATATATATATATATAAATTACTGTTGATGGATGCTTTCACTGCCCCTGGACTGGGGAAGAAAAGCAGCCCTTGCTATCTGAGGCCAGTGGCTACTGGTTGACATACGCATGACCACACACTCCGTGAGTGTAAGCGTGTAACATGTGGCCGTGCATTACCAGCCGGATATTAAATCTGCACCTACCCATTTATACTCGCATGTTAATTACCAGTTGAAAGAAAAGTCTCAAATTTCAGTAGGATTTTGTGGAATTGCAACTCCGACCCATTAACAAACTGGCTAAATGAAGAGCTTTGGGAATTTCACCCTTTGTCTTATGTGAGGTTTCCTCTGATCTGCAAAAGAGTTTACCTTAGAAACAAGAAAATACATTTGAAATGTACAAACCCTTTCTTAATGTATAATTGAATTAGTGGTTTTATAACATTGTATTACATTTATTGGTTTATTGGTTATTTGGTTTAATTTATTATTTGTATTTGTTTTATTAACAGTCACCCGAAACTATACTATGTGATGTGTTTTTCACCATAAGGGTACTTCTTGAACCTGAAAACTGTAGACCAACATCAGGTGGATACCAAAGTCTTGCCATGCCTGGATTAGATTGTAGGGCAGGTGCATGTAATGATTATACGGCTGCATGTATCTGTCCCACCAAGATAATCTGTGATCCTAATCTCTGGGTCACCAGTGCCACCTGCTGGTCAATCCATTCCCACGTATCCTAATATGTTAGCAAACATAAAGTATTGGGGATTCACCCCATAGTCCTTCAAATACATTTTCATACTTATTTGTCCAGTCTTCACTAAGGACCAGAATGCTTAATATTTTTCAGTAACCACATTATGATCACAACCTGTCAGCAGTAGACCAGGCCTCAAGAAGTCAATGCCAAATCACTCTGTGGTCGCCCACTCCACTCCCATGATAACCATGTATCATGTAGGTTATGGCCAGTGTGATGGCGGTGTAGCTGTGAGTAGCACATGTTGATATTGTTGATGGACACTTCTGTTTTTGTATATGACAGTGTGTGCGTGTGTATGTGTTAGAGTTTGAATATAATAATCATCACCTGTAGAACAAAAGTCCTGCAAATAATTTCAACCCAAGCCCCAAAAACCCTAGGATCCATCCTGATGCAGCTGTTCAGATACGGTGAAGCCCATCATTTTGTTTGTTTTAAGGAGTTGACTCACAAATCAAAATTTCTATCACCGGATTAACTAAATTGTCTGGTGCTCTATTCGATTCATTTAAGAGTATACATTTTCTTTCTTAACTCTGCCTATGTTTTCAATTTAAATTACGGTATTTAACCAAAAAATTAAAATTAACAATTGAATGTATACCCACAACAATACAACAGAAACCATATATGTGATGGTTCCTTCAATTGCTGCTAATTAAAGAGTCTGTATAGGAAATTACGCCTTTTGAACTTTTATTGATCTAATTCAGGTAAAACTATATTGTTCCAGAGAAAATAATTTCTTACATAAAGGATAGAGGATCTGGATTCAATTTAATCTTTGTGATCACAGCTTGCTATTTAATCTAGCCTAAAAGCTTTAAAAATGACTTTGATGTTTTTGTATGTGTATCAATTAACCGTACCACAATTGGTTGTATCTAACAATTTATAGAATGCTAAGTAGCTAAAACAAGAAATTGTGCCATTTGAGTGATCACCCAAGAATTGTTATATAAAAATGTGTTACTACCTGAATAGCATTAAGAATGGTTACATTTTCTTTTCCTCGAAGAACATTTGTTTAAGAAAACTCCTTAGATGTCAACATTATTCTCTCATACTTTTGTGCTTATTCTGATTCCATGAAATATTGGCATCCAACCAGATTGACCTATAGCGCTAAACTGAACCCATATATTATCTATGTAGACCTGAATCCTACTATAAACTATTCTTTGAACATCAAGATTTTCTTTTAACTCTTAATGATTCTCTAATGATTTTCAGTACTGTATGTCTTAAATTTTTCTTAGATGTCTGTTGTCTAATTTAACCCCTTAAGGACAATGGGCGGTCCCTAAACCCATTGAAAACAATGCATTTTGGGTTAATACTGAAGAATTTATTAAAAGATTAAAAATCAAAACTATCCCTTATTTTTTTCCATCTCGATAACACTCAAACAAAATCTCTGCAGCTTCCAGGTAGGAAAACCTTTCCAATACGCAATCTTGAAAAATATAAAGACATTTTAGATGTAAACTCTTCTGCGTACGAAACAGACTGGATACATCAAAGGGTTCAGATGGTGGACTTGACACACTAGAAACGAAGCAAAGACCTAAGGACAGCAAATGAAGATGCTCTTGTCCGATAAGTGCATAATGATGGTGACCCTCACTAAGAATAAGGTTCCACGCAGGAAGAGTCAGACAAGAACTATTAATAAGGAGAAAAGGAGACATAAAAGAAGACATATCATGACCCTGATATACATATTTATCGAGTGATGTGATATTTTTCCTTTTTATTTAGCCGATACAATGTTTTTCTGTAATGCCTTTTCTTGTATCTCTAACATCTTGTAAGTCTTGCTGCTTTCCGCATTGCATCATATGAATAAACCAGAGATATATTGTCATTATTTAACAGGTTATTACATAACATAATCCTTTACCGTGGGACATTAGCTCTCGCCAGATATGGGTGTCATATTATTATTATTATATGTAAAGGTCAATAAAATTCGACATATGTAACATTTACTGGATCACGGTGAAAGGTTCCCTAAACAGGTATTCTACAAAGAGTTTTTAATCTTTCTCTTATGAGCACTGTCTGCCTGCCGTACATTCAGGCATAAAATGTATAATATTTTATATGTTTTTCTATCACATCGCCTTATTTCAGTTTGGGTGCAAATGGTTTCTGGGTTTGACCTGGATGCTCAATAAACATATATAATTTCTGTGCATGCATATTATGGGTTATGTATTGTTTTGGATGGGAACAGTATATTTGGCTTTATTTTTGTTGAATAAATCATGACACGGTGTAATATGTCATGTGTTGTTTATCTCAGGTTGTATTTACCTAATTTTAAGACCTGTTAAGGAACAGATGAGATGTTATGCCCTGATATATAAATCCATAGAATTCAAATAAGGTGTACTTTCTTTTTCACACGATACAATGCACTTTAGAGAACCTAAAATAAATTTGAAGCAGTTTTGAAGAATTTAACTCATCGTGATTGCACATAGTATTAGTAAATGGTGTATATCCTTAGGTATGAGCTTTAAAAGCCCATACTTTTTCCCCAAAGAAATGTGTAATAATGATAAATAATAACTTTTAACACTTATAAAATGTTGGAGAATAGGCTGCAATATCAGCACGAACATCTGACAGGTTTAGCAGGTCTTTTACACAAATTTGGACTCGCTACACCATTATAAGTCACCCCCAATCATATGTTTAAGGTTGTGTAACTTGAACCTATTATGTGCCTAGCAGCTGTGTTTGGACAGGACTTTCACTCCACAACTGGAGTTATAAGGAATCCAATGTTCTCGGGAAGGCTTTCTGAACAGGCTCTCCATGCTCAAAGGTGAAGAAGACGCAACTTTTTACCCTTCTCTTTAGGCTCTCTACTGAACCCTGGGAAGTTGCCCCACTCACTCCTTTGTGTTCTTGATCATAATCCTAAACCAACCTCAGATTGCAGATAAAACAAACTTTCTTTTTGTAGGCCAGTGGCAGAGTTGAATGGTGGACTTTGTGTTATTGTTTTTTTTTTTTTTTTTTTAAATTTAAATTTTTCTTTATTTTCAACATTTTTTCCGTTTCCAATACATCTTACAGAGGTAATAAAACATGTTTTCCCAACAAAGCGGGAACGAAAAACAATACATTAGAATGGAGAGAGTGTCCGAGATAACAGGGCATGTACATATATAGACAAAACAAGCATAAAGACAGCCAGTATACAGGCTTCTTAAAAGCCGAAGACACTCGGCAGCTGTACAATGCGAGAAAACGCTGATGATGGAAACCAACAATGGCTTCGGATTACTGTGTGACAACAACCAACAGTCAATAACTCAGATGGATCAAGTCAGGCGTATTGGTATAACAAAAACAACCATGACCTAGTATATCAGAGAGCTGTCAAGGTACCTCAAAAAAAAAAAAAAAAAAAAAAAAGGGAAAGGGAAAGGGACAACAGAAGGTAAGTAGAGACCAGGCGCGGCACACCAAGATGTAACTATCGCTTCAAGTCTGCCACAGAGGCGAGAGACGAAGTTGGGACCAGGGAGCCCAAATTTTCGTGAACAAAGGTAACATTTGATCATTTTGAAAAGACATTCTTTCTAGAATATATATACGGTCAAGATGGTGGAGGATGTCAGAAAGTCGAGGAAGCGCGGGCGATCGATAATTTCACAGATAAAAAAAAATGAATAATTAATTTCCGCACGGGCGAGGGAATATCATCCGGAAACATATGAAGTAATGCCAACTGCGGGGTATGAGGGAGAGGAATATGCAATTCAGACTCAAGTATATGAAATTCTGTGTGACTGCCATGTCCTATCAATGCTCCAAGCAGAACTTTTATTCTGTTAGTGCCTAAGTCTAACTACATGTAATGTTCTACGCCATGTTGAGCCCACTGGATTGTGAGGTCCAGTGGAGCCTCCTCTATTTTCATGTGTAACACTGTATCTTTGGGGTTTTAAATACCCTGTCTTCCATAATACGGTGCTGCTTTATAAAACTTCACATTGACAGTGACACGTGTCATATTAATAGCAGAAAGTAGTCAATCCATTGAATCCTGTTGAGAACTCATTCTTTATTGTCCGACCACAATTCAACATGAAAGCAGTAACGATCCTTTATGACTTTGTCTCGAAAAGTAGCATTAACATTAAATTGAAAACCAGGATTCTGTACGTTATGACAAAAGAAAGTGTGACATAAACAGCTCCAAGACAAACCACAGGATCAAGAAAGAAAACACTTCAAGGAGGAAGGATATAATGCAGTTGCAGCGGTGATGATTTCATGCAACATTACAACATAAAGAACTCCCAAATATAATTGGAGCCATCCTGCATGGAGGACGACGAAAATTCTCTAATGATGAAGAAACGGCAGACACCCCCAGCTGCTTCATTTATATCATTTAGAGAAAGCTTTAGCAAAAATGAGCGAATGTAGCTCATTGGCAGGTGTGACCGTGCATATGAAGCTGTGTGGGAATTGATCCCAGCTGGTCATAACTAATGCACAGATGATGCATGTACGATTTAATAATGGCATCATATCGCTTAATGCCTTCCAGCACCAGCAGGTAATGCTGTCATTAACATCTGCAACTTTATCATCTCAGTCTTCATTTAAGTAACAAAAACATATTTTATATATAATATATTTGAGTGTGTGTTTAAAAAAAAATTTTATTATTTTTTTTTTAAAAATGTACCAGCATATAAATTTCCTTTTTCAAAAAATGTGGACTGTATTTTTGTAGTGATATGATGGATATTTGAGGCAAGTCTGGCAAATTTAGGTCTATTGTGTTTGTTTCATTGCTTTTGTGGAAATTGATTGCTTTATAGTTTTTGGAGGCTAAACAGCAATGGTAATAAAAGACTAAATAACATTATATAAAAGGATTATCATTTATTATACAAGATTTTATGTACATATGTTTAATAGGTGGATATAAATATATATTTTTTTATTGTTATTTTTCACATTTCTGGTTTTCGCGTTTCTTATTCTTTTGTAACCCTGGTTGTGGAATTTAACCCTTTGATTGCTGGGGCCTTTTTTTTGTCCTGTCCGATTCCTGCAGTTTTCTCTATTTATATTTAGACATTTCTTTTTCCAGTTAAGCTGCTAACAGATACCTTGCTTAAGGCAAACTGTGTATCACTTGTCATGATATAATAGTACAAATGAACAAAAAAATCTATTATTTTCCAATCCATGCCAAATAAATACTGTAAGTAAAAACACTCATTGTACATTGGAATAATTTAAGTCCCTATGGACCATACTGTATAAATATGTTTTATAAATGTTCCTTGTCTTTAAAAGTCCTATAGATATATATCATTTATCATAATCATAGACAAAATGAAACAAGAATAGAATCTGCATTAGCCTTTTCTATATTAGGAGTTATATTTCGCTGTTTGGGTTTTTCCAACACATTTTTAAACTTTAATATTATATTTTCTTTTTTGTGAGGTATTCAAGGCATTTCCAACTCTAGTAGTAGAAGATTCCAGTCTCATAAATATTGATTTCTCTAATGTCTTCCTTTTCTGCCCTATGTCCAAAAGGCACAAATATTTAGGATATACAACCTTTCTTCATTCTAAAAAATCTATTTTCCCTCATTCATTCATTCATTCATTCATTCATTCTTCAAGCACCTTGTATGTTCCATATAGGAGAATTATATATGGATTTATTTATATGTGGGTATATATATGTGTGTGCAACCAGATTCTACCATCCCATTACCTGCTGAAGTAATGTCTGCAGGTCAATTGCCTACAGCTGAGCATCATGCGCGTTCAGCTGCCATTATGTAGACACCAATAACAGCAATTTTGGAAATCAGGACAGATGTCTCAATGTCAAAATGCTTCTGATTTTGATCTACTCATATGCTTTTCTCCAAAAGTACATGTTGCAATGACATCATGCAGTCTCCAAGGCCAAATTAATTTATGCTGACTTTCACTGTCATCTTAACAAATAATTCTCCTTGCGTACAAGATTATTTCAAACATAAATTCTGTAGATAGGATTATCTAGACGTACAATGGCTTTCTGAATTCTAGCTATGAAAAGTTACATTCAGCTTAATAGTTCAATCTTTTCCGTAACAACTGTTTTCTTTTTTTTCTGATTAAAGGCTGTCATTTTCACTTACCATGCTAAACCATCATACTTTGAAAATTCGGAAGGATAGGGGAAAAAATGGGCCTGGAAATTAAAGTCATGATGAATTAACAAGAAATCTGTTTTAAATCAGAATCTGTTTTTTTTTGTAAAAATTAACTAACTTACCCACTCTTTTAACCTTAGGTACCCTTTGCTCTTTGCTGTGGTGTATTTAACAGATGAAAATTAAGGGAAACTTCCTTTTTCTGCATAAGATGAAGTCATATCTGCTCCTCTCTGGTCTTACTTGACCTAATTAAAGTAAATGCAATCATCTCAAGCAACTGCAAAATTAGAAATGCATACTTAAAATAATTGCAGTGAAAGATAAGAATGACTATTAATGTCCTTGTTAATGAAAATTTCCTTGTTTAGCTTTAAAGGGCGTATGTGCTTAGATATCTAGGAAAGGGGGTTCAATGTGGACTGAGGGATGTAAATGATCCTTTTTTTCTATGCTTGATTATGTACCATTTATATATGAATCTTAAAAGAATGTAGGAGATGTATTTAGGATGTTAGCAAAAATATATGTCTATGCATCCCACCATTGGGTCATTACTCCAATTAGCCATGGAATGCTCTTTGTTTTTCATCTAGTCTTAGAATGAAGCTCTGCTCTTGTCTCTGGGTCAGTTTCTTCTTGGCCAAACCCTCTAATCAATCACTTCTTTCCCTACCACTGAAGTTTGAGGCTGACTCCAATCCATGTAAGTTACTACACCTCCATGCACAATTAGTCACAGCGCCACTCTCCCAAAAGTGGGGAAGCTCCAGGTAGCCCACCCCTGAGAGTCCCCAAGTGTGGCCATAGACCGCTAGACTACAATTTATTAAAGGAATTGGCATTCAAAATCTTTTGTCAAGTGTTTTGTGATTTGTGTTTATGTTAAATTATGAATCGTACTCTTTTAGATGTGTAAACAACAATAGCAATTCACGTATAGATAAATAGAAAAGGAATGCATGAACACAGAGAACAGCAAGAGAACAGAGACAGAAATCTGGATAAGCGAAACAATAAAACTATAATTATTCTAAATTAACAAATATAACAAGTTTGTTTAATCAAAGAATTAAACAGGAAAGATACTACCGTATTTGCTCAATTATAAGACGGCAGCAGAGGTTATCTACGCGCATTGTGCTGCCCCCACTAGACACCAGGGAGTCTGGAGCTCGGGGGCAAGTCTGGGGATGTATTGGTATCACTGGGGGGGCAGAGTGGAATATAGGGGGGTATAATCATATCTTAGGGGGTAGAGTGGCATATATCTGGGGGGCAGGTTGGCAAATCAAAGGGATCAACAAAGAAATAGCATTTTCTCAAACATAGTTTTTATTAAATATGAAAAATAGTTTACATGTGAATTAAAATTTACTAGTAAAACTTTTTCCCATAGGGTCATCTTATATTCAGCTTTTTCCTTTTTTTTTCCTAAATTAATATTCAAATTTGGGGGGGGGTTGTCTTATAATCGAGCAAATACAGTACTTCTTGTTGTCTCTTTTAAAGGGAAAAACAGCTTGAAAAAACACAGGAAAGAGAACACAATTATTTTTCTATCTATTTTTGCACCTGCTTTAATGACTTCTCTTTCTGTGTTTTTTAGTTTACTCTGTTTTTTTCTATCTTTTTTCTCTCTTGCTATCCAGTTTTATTTTTGCCTCTTCCCCCCCCACCTTTTCCACTTACATGCGCCCTTTTCCTCTTCTCTTTTGTGTCTTCTCTCTATCTACTCATTCCTCCTATATCTAATCTCCCTCCTTTTTCTTGTCTGCCTCTTCTTTCCTGCCTCTCCTACCTCTTTTTACATCTCTTATTTTCTCTTCTCTCCCTCCTCTCACTTATCTCAGTTAATTCTCTTTGCTTTCTAATGTGAAAACATTTTTGATGTCAATTATAAAACCACACCTCTGGAAGCAACCCTTCAACCCTGGTAGGAGGCCAGTAGTGTTTTCACACACTTACTATAATTATAGGTAGTTGTCAATCCTATAAACAGCATAAGTTTTACCTGAAGAAATGTTTTTTCATGACAAGTTGAACTATTTAAAAATACTTAACTCAGGGCAAACCATGCAGCAAATAACAAGATATAGTGATACCAATACAAAATAGGTCACGGTACACAATGTAATGTGTATATGTGAAAGGGAATGCGTGTTACCATGAATCTGTTTGTGTTAGTGTGTGTGTTGGCATGAGAGTGTAATTATGTATTAGTGTGGGAGTGAGTATGTGTAAGTGTGTGTTAGCATGAGTGCGTACATTTGTATGTGTCAGGGGATGCCAAGTGGACGATAGGACTTCATCACTTTATTTTCTCCCACAGCCAGAAGATGGCAGCCCTCCCCTGCTCATATGCAACATCGTTTTTTATGATTGTTAATTTTTATAATTAGAGAAGTTGACAATATACATTGCATAAACACACCGAATGAAATCAGTTATCTCTCACACGGTGCATAGCCGCACATACCTATTCTAGTCAGTGAAAATTATGTGTGCCGGAAACAATGACCATTGTGGTCACTCTAGCCTGGCCACCTGTACATCCTAAAATATGTTGTAATGTAATATAAAGTAATGAATGTAAGTGTAACCGGATATTGTTTTTTACTGGGAATGACATAATATACTTTGCATGGCAGCAACAATTTTAATACCACCCTAGATTATACCATTACATTAATACATACCAAATACTGGAGAACTCTTATCATTTTGTACGCACATGCACAACAGCCTTGAAATAATTCCAATAAGTGTTTCTAATTAAAACACAAAATGACTTGGTATTTGTAAATTACCAGACTATTAACTCTTATGTTGTCTTAAATGGGTTAACACCATCATGAGTATATGTAACTGGTGTAAAATTAAAAAGGCCTTCATTTCAAACCTGGCCTCCCAAAACCCAGAGAACGAGTATTTTTTTCTCTTGCTGATCTTTCCCTTTTTACATCCAGTTCTATGCAATAGTAACAATTTCCTTTAACATTTACTTACTGCCTCTTGGGTCTCCTAGGGTCCTCCTTTAGCTAAGGAATCCTTTTCCCGTGGTCCGTGTGGCAGACTCCGGAATTCTTTATGGGGGGTACATGTGTCTGTGTATTGACACCCTCCTGACCGCTGTTCTGGAAGTCAGAGGAGATGGATCAGGTCAACAAGCTACTTCTCCCGCAAACCCAGCCAACTCATTATAGACATTATAGACTATGACAGAATAGGATACAAGGAACATGAGGTGATGCTACACCACTCCGATGAACCATTATGAGATCCTGATCAGGGGAGGGACATGAATTACCAGCAACAGTTGTAAGATGATTGTAAAATAGCAGAAGGATCAGGCAAGAGATTAGTCAGAAGAAAAGATTTGTTATAAATTGTTAGATTAACAGACAAGAAGTGTCTGCTATGGTGTGTTCATCAAATGTTATTAAGAATATTGCCATTGACTGACCCTCTATTGCACTTATTCTTTTTATAACTTGTTTTTATCTCTAAAGTTTGCCTTAAAATGAGAAGGTTTTTGGGCCTAAACTCATTATACTAAGGCAAAATAATGAATATCTGTTAAAATCGAACGATAAATTCCAATACCAACCTGAAGTTGTCACTCTTGTCCACTTAGGGACACTCTAACATATACGATGATACAATGATTTTTTGGATAAATAACCATTTATTTACAAGATGTCTGACGTAAGTGTTGCTCAGTAACTATCAGGTCTAGCCTAGAAAACAGAGACAAAACCCTACCTTCTAGAGTAATCTTTTCAGAAATGTTGCCTTCAATAAGTGATATAAAAACCAAACAACCATTGTATTTCTACTTTATCATTTGAAAACATAATCAATATACTGAAGAAATGTACACATGAAAATACTGAACATGTAATATAGAATTAAATGTATGTGTTAGTAAAACACTAATCTATATTAATAAGACATATAAAGTACTATTGAAACTTAAAGTAAATGTGACTCTATATAAAACCTGTCATAAAAGTCAAATGTCCTTGTTTTTGAAACAAAAACTATTTTTGTCCATTAAAATAACATGAAATGAATCATAAATACAGTGTTAATGTTGTAAATTACTATTGTAGCTGGAAACAGCATATTTTTAATATCTTCATAAGTGTACAGAGGCCCTTTATCCTTCCCATCACTCCTGCAATCCAAAAGCATGTTGTGTTTGCTGATCCAAGTTCAAGCTTAAAAGTCTGGTTGATCTTTTGAAAATCCTTTTGCAATTATGTTACACAGCTAGAAATTTCCTTGTTTTCCTTGAAAAGAGCTATGTGACCCCAAACTTTTGAACGGGAGTGTATAAGATACAATGTTATAGTGTCCCTAGTGGCCAGATACATAAAGTGCATAGGAAAATAAAACTGACAATTTAGCAAGTGGTATATAATAAATATTGTAGTCTATTTACTAAAAAAAAAGGCATCTGTCAACTTTGTTAATATATTCCTTCATATATCAGTTGCTTGCAACCTTTTCCCCAATCCTTTTTGCTGCTCTCCATTCCTTGTCTTGTATGATAGGGTGAACACAGGTAAAATAGATAGATACATAAATAAATCACCCAGGCAATACCTAGTCAATACATAATTCTAAGAAAAATCACATTAATAATAGAAAGTGACAAGTATGTTACTATAACACAAATAATTTACACATCTTCCTGTTATTCTTTATTGAGCATATTTTGAGATTTCACTACAAAAGGTCTGTTATTTGGGTATATTCATAGAAAAATAATTGAATATGATACATTTTTAGTATCTTGTAACAGTCCCATAATATAACTGTGAGTGTAAAATCCACTTCTGACTTTGCACAATTAAAAAGAAATAATAACAATTCTTCTTTGATCTTTTCATGTGTTGTAATTCTAAACTGATAGTGGTGATGTGTTTGATAATATCGCCATCTGCTGGAGTTCTGAATTAATGCCACAAATAAATTGATGCGTTCTCCACACTGTGCAACTATAGCAATTATTATGTAATTGCAGGCTAATACACACTAAATTACCATTTCCACCTTATAATGCATATTAATTGTTAAAGGCATATATGCAATTTCAAGAAGGAAATGGTACACACAACCATACAGCCTTTCACTGGATAGAATGGAACATTATTGAAGCATGGCATTTAACTTTGGTAGCCAAGGACCCCGGCTTCACAGAGGGGTCCCCATTGATTGCATCTAAAAACTGCTCTATGGATACCTTACTTCCTCTACTGAGAACATTCAACATCTGACATCTGGATTCCTCAAGAAGCCTTCACTGGTTCTTAACTAGGTTAGTGTCAGGTCTAAAGCTCCCAATTCCCTTCTGCCTCAGGGCCTGACTGGCACAATTCTGATTGGTTTTAAACCTGTGTTGCCTCGACATTCTGATTGTGTTTGACCTTGTATTTGGATCACCCTTCTTGGTGCATTGAAATGGGCTAGTACTTGTGCTGTCACCTACTGCAGTGTAGTGCCGATGAAATGATCTAATCTAATTTTACTAAGTAAAACTGGAAAGGTCATGTGAACGTCACCTTTTCTTTAAATGGTCTGGTTTGTTTGAAACAACATTAGTACAAGAGACCTAAATGACCACAAGGACACAATAGTATGCCCTAAGTATCTTGCACCGACATGGACATTGCCCTGCCAGTACGCAGGAGATCAGCCTGTCTACTTATGGCCAGGAGGTTCTTCAGTATCACTAGAAACAAGTGTCATAGACGCACTGAGGAGAGACCTTTCTAGACTAGGGTTGTCACCTTTTGCAGAACCATTTTCTGGACATCTTTGAGAGGTTGTGCCTTGGGTGTGTGGGGCATGGTCAAAGGTGTGGTTTCTACTGAGAGCACTTTCTTTTCTGATGGAGCTTCAGGAGGGGGCAGGGGTTGCCACACACAAGGATGAGGCATGAGGGGCATGGTTAGCATGGAGTGGGTGGGGCTAGACCCTTATGAAGGCAGGCCCAAATAGCATTAAATATGTTTGAATGAGAGTGGGGAACTGGGCAAGGAGTGGGCATGACCCAGAGACCCGGGAAAAAGTGCTTCATCCAAAGAGTTTCTAGGTGTGCTGATCTAGTCTGCTCATTTGTTCCTGAAGTAAGACTCAGGTCTTAATCAGTTCTTGATCAGTTTAGTTTTCTACCTATTCCGATCAAATTCCCTTAATGCATTACTCTCTATCCCTTTTGATGGGAGGTAAATCCTTGTATTAACCACCTTCTCTGTAAAATAAAACTTCCTTGCATTACATATGACTCTATAGTTTAGACTATGACCTCTTGTTCTAACATTTCTTCTCTTTTGGAATAAAGACCCCTCCCTCATGTGCTTTGTTAAACCCCTTTAACTATCCGCCACTCTATCCCACCACCTCTATGCAGTTTATGGTAGGGAAAGATGGCCATACAATGGTAAAAAGAACAAATACATCATCTACAGGACAACACTGTGGGCAAATTCAAAACAACAGCAAAAAAATAGATCTTTACAATCCAGCATACATAATCTACTTTGAAAGTCAAACTGAAGTAGACAATACCTGCCCAGAATAGCATTTTGGGAATTTGCCCAGCATATGTCTTATGAATGACAATTAGGAAAATGACCACGTGGTGTCAGTATTACATTTGATGATATGTAGAAGAAGGCTGCTTCATGTGCGATGCAGGGAAAAATGACATTCATCAAATCAGTTGATTTGACAAGAAAATCTCCTTTTTAAAAATGTGTGTGTGTCCTATCGATCCAAGCTAAATCTAATCTAAAATAATCTAAAATAAAATAGAAATATATCTTTATATAAATGCAAATATATTTTTAAGATGATTTTTTTTTTTACTGATCACCCCTTTTCACCCTGTTAGAGACTCTCA